>VFFE01007197.1:225856-285611 GCA_008921705.1 Burhinus oedicnemus
GGGGAGGGACCGGGGGGGGAGGGGAGGGACGGCCCGCCCCGGCTGGCGGCGGAGCGGGCGCGCCGGGGCCGCAGCTCAGCCCGCCCCCAGCCACCGGTCCCGGGGCTTGCATCGCCGCTGGACTCCTGCAGCCGGTAGGGGGTCGCGAACATCCCCCCGGGGCGTCCAGGCTCTGTGGCAGCAGCTCCCGGTGCGCGGACGGCACGGCGTGGTTCCCCGAGGAGCATCCTCTCCCTGGGGTGCTGGGGAGCACCCTCACCCCCAAAGGGCACCGGCAGCCTGGACCTGTCCCGGCATCGCCTGCTCCACGAAGCACATGAGTTTCGGCTCGCAGGTCAGGCCTGGTCTTGAAGGAGGGAGTGAATCAGCGAGCTGAGCTCATTCCCTCTCCTCTCTCCTATCCAAGTTCCGGGTGCACCAAGCAGGGAAGGGTCCTCCCATCTGGGCACCCCATGCCCTCCTCTCCTTGCCCCTCCCTATCCCAGCAGCCCCTTGCTCCTCCCGACTGCATGTGGGGGGCTTGGGAACCCCATGAGCCTCCCTTGTTGCTCTGGCTGTTCATGTGATGAACCTGGCCCAGCCCGGCAGGACAGAGGGCCTGGGGGACCCTGGGCACCATCCTGGGACAGCCCTTGCCAGGGGGCTGGAGTGCCAGAGCCCTGGCAGCAATGCACCTCACCTCCTCCCCTTACCCCAGCTTTCATCTCCCTCCAGCCCCAGCCCTGTGGAAGGCAGGATAATCCCCACAAAATCTGCCACACCTTGCTTTGTCTTCCACAGCATTTTAGTGCCCTGAGGGAGCAAGCTTCTGAAATCCAAGTCCTGGAAACTTCCAGGAGATCTAGAAGTGATTCACTGACGGCAGAGGCAGTGTTTAGTCTAAGCCACAGTTTGGATGTAGTAGAATAAACCATGACATCCAGCTGCTCAGTTCTGTGCTTGCGAAGGTGCACGCTATAGCTACCCATCTTTTAGCTATAAATCTTTCAACCATGCATTGCACCACAGAGCCAAAGGCAAGCAGCCCCTCGGCACAACCCCAGTCAAGGGGGCAATAAAGAGACACTGAAGCTGCCTTTTGTTTGGGTGCAGAATGATTTCATGCTGTCGGGACTGTTAAATTTGCACTTTCACAGCTGACTAATTTACTGCCCCTTTCCTCTCCCTCAGCTGGATGATCTTCCTCTAGGTAGACTCTGATGTGTGTTGCCAGAGTACCTGAGCTGCACAAAAAGCAACACGTAGCAGCCCTGATTCACCGGGCTGCCATTTCGCACAGGGTTTTCAGAGGGCTGGATGGGCTGCAGGAGGAGTCGCGATGGCGCTGGGCCTGGAGAGCATGGAGCAAGTGGGAGGAGAGTCCTGGGGCAAGGATGGTGCTTGGAAAAATTTCCTTGAAAACTGAAAACGATCCTCCCTGATAGTGGTGGTATCTTCAAAGCAAGCCGACTTTCAATGGGCTTGATGGGAGTGGGTGGGTAAATGCTCCCACAGGGTGGGAGAGACTGTGGGCAGCTCCAGGCGGCTGCTCTGGGCATTGCTTTAGCTCAGCAGGAAAACACAGCACTGGCCCTTCCTATTATTATCAGTGCTGCACAGGCCAGGAGGTGCAAACCTGGTCGGGGCTACCCTGACCACCCGCCCAGACCTTCCCATGCACTGATGTGGCTGGCGCTTCACTGAGAGCAGAGATGTTACTGCGGGGCGCTGTGTGCGCTGAGGTGCAGGTGAATGTGGAGCTGCTTTGCAGCCCCACCTTCCTCCTCTCTGCACCTCTGGGCTCTGCCTGGCCTTGCCATGCTCCCCCAGCTCCCTCTGTGCTTGTTTGCAGGGAGAGACATGGGGCAGGTGCAAGTCCCTCACCTTTTTCCCACCTTTCCTGTGCCTGCCAGTGGGTCTCTGCCCCAGTGCTGGCCCCACTGCCGCAGGGCTGTCTCCCCCCCCAGCAGACCTCCATGCAAAGTGCCTGGCTGACACCAGGGCAGTTTCCCATCGTAAAATTTCCTCCTGCTGTGCTTTAAAGTTCGAGAGCCGCAAAGGACAGATAATGAGGCTCATCTTTTCCCAAGCAAACAAATACTGCCCACCGCAGGGGGAACATGCTGCCAGCGAGGCAGCTCTTTCGAAAGCCGACCAAATGGCAACCAGCGGTGCTCTGATGGTGGCTCAGCTGCTTGCAGCCACGACTTCCCAAACCCCAGCCAAAAAGGCCCTCCTGCCCCTCAGGCTTCAAGCTCCGGCAAAGCTTTGGTATTTTTCATCTCTGCACAGCTTCTCCAGGGTCCCACTGTCTTCCCACCCCTGCACCTGGCTCCCACCTGCTCCCTCCTGGCTGCATCCCGTGGCTGGTTGTCTCATGCTGCTGAGTGGCCCGGGGCAGGGGTACCTCAGTGCAGGGACAGAGGGGCTGCCCCAGCTCCTAGCCCACAGCCCCTGCCAGCTCACTGGCTGGGACAGCACGGCGGCCAAAAAAATATCATCCTGGCAACCCTGCGGGATGACTGGCCTGTTTTTCCCTCCTTTGGGCAGAGGGGAGGTATAGGAAATGCCGGCCTTGTGGCAGGCCGTGGCTCCAGGGCTGGCATGCACAGCCTGCATCCACATCCCCCTCCCAAAGTGGCTTCAGTGCGATGGCTGCCCATGCGCTCTGAAGGGTAGTGTTTCCCCAGGCTGCCAGGTAGCCCAAGGAGCTGTGACCTGTGTGCCGTGGGAGTGGTGGGGGTGCCAGCAGAAACTATGAACTGTCGCCACTGTTGAAAAACAGTTGCTTGTGCACGGTTGCCTTGAGATACTCCTGTGACTTGCAGCTGGGATGCTGGCAGGGGGCTTAGTCCTGCTGCCACTGTGCTTTTCCACAGGGGGGTTAGTGAGGAGGCTGGGGAGCAGCAGGAGCCATAGGACTGGGGCCAGGGGAGCAATAAGGGACAAGAAGGCAAAGGACAATATTTGGCAAGTGCCTGCGCAGAAAAACAAAGGCTGCAGCAAGCAGAGGGAGCAGAAAACCACAGATGGGCAGCGCTGTCCCATCTGCACCAGTCCCCAGGCGGTGGCTGTGGCCAGTCCTGTCACTTTGATGTGCCATTTGTCTGTGTTAAAGCCACCTTCTCCTGGCTACAGCCCCTGAGTGTGAGCGCTCAGGACCACTGGCAGCAGCAAGTTTTGCATCTCTCTGCCACATCCATTGCTCTGGCTCAGAAGCCCGTGTCCGCTGATGGCCTAGACCCACCAGGGCAGCGGTGGAGGAGATGCTTCAAGGAGGGATGTCCACTGCAAAGGGCAGCACCATGCCCTCCCTTCAGCTGACACCTTCAGCGAGGATCTGGCAAGGGATGGTGCAACAGCATCTTGGTCTGTGAAAGACATCCCTCCTTTCTGGAAGTGAAGCACACACAGCCATGAAGATGGGCATTTGGGAAGGACCCAAGGAGCACAGGCACGGAGTGGAAATAATTGGAAATCCAGATATTCCCCCAACAAGGAAAGCTGGCAAGCACAAGAGCTTGGCTGAGTGGAGAGCACATTTCCCGCCCATGTAGGCAGGGGATGAGCTAAGCCAGGTTCGGGTGCTGGGAGGATGAGAGCGTATCAGCACTGCACCTGGCCCTAGCAGCCAGATCTGTCAAACACATTAGCAAGGGGCTGCAGAGGGCAGAAGGAGCTGTTATGGGTGCAGCTGGAGGCCTAGCTGGCAGCAGAAATGCTCCAGGATCTGGAGCTCACCTGCATCCCTCCCGCAGATGCGAGGATGGGACAGTGCAGATTGCTGCGGCTTAGCAGGGAGGTGAGCCAGGGCCGGGGGACCACCATGCCATCACCTCCCACCTCAGTAGGGACAGGACGGACTCCTGTCTGCAGCCTCCCACATCACATGGCGCAGTCTTCCCACCACTGCAGAGACCAGAGCCCCTCACATAGAGCTGGGCGGGCAGAAGACCCCAGCTGTGGCCATGTGCTGGAGCCGCTGCCTCTCTCCCTGGGCCAAGTGCTGTGGAGAGCTCTCATCTGGTGGAGTTGCAATGTGATGGAGATGGCCTGGCCTGTTCCCAAGCTGGATATTGGCAATAAAAGAGCCGAGCGACACACGAGATAGAAGGGCAAGCAAGAGTATTTGCTCTGGAGCCAGCAGATACACAGCTGCTAATTCAGCAGAGGCACAGCACTGCTACGCACAGTAACCTCCACCCAGGGGAAGGAGGAACGGGACCAGAGGAGGGATCCCCTTTCCTATCCCAGGGTTGGGGAGTCCTGTGCAGTGTTGGCAGGGAGAGACAGCCCCAGGCTGCAGGACCATGTGCATCCTTCCTGCTCTCTGCCCACACCCCTGGGGAGTACCTGCTGCCTCCTGTGCAGCCTCTTCACCAGACACAGGCACCTGGGGTGTCCCAGCAGCCTCTGCTCCCTCCCAGCTATTCTGTGACTCATCCACTCCAGGGGAAAATCAATACTTCAGCACGCATTAGATGAAGGACCAAGAGAAGCATTTCATGGGAAAGGGGATGGCAGATGCCTCCTGCATGCCTTTTCCCGGTGGCTCACCCTTGGGTTTCTCCCTCTTGGCTGGCTGTGGGAAATGGCAATTGTTTCCCTTCCCACTGTGCAGTCATGCTTATACACCGCCAGTGGAACGTAAGAAGGGTAGAGCTCTGGAGCTGCATGAAACCTTGGTGCATCCGCATGCCAGGTACAAGGTGCAGGTCTGGTCCCCCATAGCTTCAGAGAGACCCGGTGGAGCTGGTGTGAGGAGGATCTGCAACGATGGAGGGGATGGAGCAGCTAACTGAGGGGGCAACATCACCTGGCAGGGGCTCTGGGAGGTGAGGTGGGGGTGGAAGGGGGGGATGATGGAAGGCTACATGCTCACAGAGCTGGTGGGTGAGGTGGATGCAGAGCTGTTACTCACTGCAGCCTGCAACACCAACATCAGGGACACTCTCTGAGGCTCAGCACAGAGATGATGAAAGCAGATCTCGGCAAGCGTTTCTGTCCCCAGCCACAGTACTTGCTGCCAGGGTAAGATGTGGAGGTGGATAGGACCAGCTAGAAAGCGGGGAGAGACATTCATAGTCATGAACAGGTCCTAAAGACCCTAGACAGGCACGTCCCCACCAGTATCCCTGATGCGATGACTACAAACACTATGAGAGTACCAGGGTACTAGCCCTCAGTCAGTGGCCAGGCTCACGGCATCCCTCAGCAGCATCTCTTCTCACTGCCTGTGGAGACGTGTGCCAGCCTGTGCCCCCATCACGCACCCAGGGGAGGACACTGGGTCCCCCTCTGCCCCTTCGCAGTGCGTGCCCTGCCCCATCCCTCTGCAGGGCTGGAGCTCACTGTGAGCTCCAGCCGACCCCAGCTCTGCCAAACTCAGCAAGGCTGAGAGAGCTCCTGAAGCCTTCCCCTAAATGCCTCCAGTCAGCTGTGATGCCTGAATCGCTCATGAAAGGGAGGAGTCCTCCCACACTGGGACACCCTGGCTGCCAGCTCCAGCCCCTCCATGTCCCTTCTACAGCCGGTGGGAGCTACGTGCAGCCTCCAGCTCCCGGTGGGGACGGGTCCCCCAGGGCTCTCTGTCCCCTTGCATGACCTGCCTGTTTGCGCTGTGCCCCAGTAAGCTCTGCTCACACACCCACCTCCTCGTTTTCCCCCAGAAAGTGCAGTTCAGTTCAAATCAATGCCCGCCTGCCCTGCTTGGTGTGAGCCAGGGCCAGCAGCCTGTGGCAAGCAAACTCATCCAGATTCCTGCTTCCCTTCCCCAGCCCTTTCAGAGAGATCTCTTGAAAAGCAGTTTGTTTTTAACATAAGAGCATGTTCCTCTTCCTTCCTGCATTGACAGACAGGTGCTTGCTCAAGGGAGAGCCTTGAAATTGGGCCAGGTAAGACAAGGTTACCAGAAGAAAGATGGATCTGGCACAGTAATGGGGCTGAGCCCAGGCTGCCATTTGGGGGAGACCCCTGTAAGCATCTCCATCGGCTTGCCAGGCACAAATGCTGATGGGCTGCAAGTCATGGCTGTCTCTGGCTCAGGCACGGGGAGCGGGATGTGGTTGGGAGGACACAGGTCGCAGTGCAGGGTGGTGGCTGGAGGAGGGACCAGCGCAGCCTTGGGGATGCTGTGTTGGTGGTGAAGCATGCCTGTGTTTTCCATGTGTGGAGGCAACGCCGAGAGCAAATAGCCTCAAAACTGAAGGTCCGGGCATGTGGCAGCGCTGCTTCCTTGGAGAGTCTCCCAGTAGGAAGCTGTCACATCTTTTCTCTCAGACTGCACTCAGCATCTCCCCTGGGGAGGAAAGGTCAACTGTGACCCAGCTGGGAAAAAAAAAAAAAAAAAAAAAAAAAAAAAAAAAAGAAAGCAAAGGTGAAATCGTTGTCATGCAAGCCCATACTAGAGAATCAGGAAGGTATTCATTTTACTTTTTGTATCTAGACAGTGATTTTAATGTTATGTAAATGCAGCAGGCAATTCCTAATCTATCCTGAAATGTATGTGTCAGAGCTCTTGTGTAGTACAGGTTACTGATGATAAAAACAAGATGTGTTTTTATACAAGGAAGGCGCATGATTACCAGCTTTAGAATTTTTTCTTTCATTACAAATTTAAAATAGGACAAGCCAGTGCAATGGAAACTGAGGGGTACCACCACAGAAAAAGCTAGTGTCTTTTCAGAGTCAAGTTTGACAAGCATTGTTTGCCTCTCTCCTTGAAACCAGAACAGCTAGACATGGTAGCAGCCTCTTAGGCTTTATAACTGATTAAGTAGAAAAGCTTCTATTAATCCTTAGTGCACCAGTGTTCCTCATTTTTCTTTCTGCTTTTTTTTTTTTTTCTCTTGTAAAAAGGAAACTTATCTTGTCTAAAGAATGTTTCCAAACACTCAGTCGAGTTGAGGTTGTCATGATAAGGCAATCTTCACATCAGGAGGCTTTTTCAGAGGGGAAGAAGAAGCTCAGATACAGGCAGGGTCCAAGCCTCAGATCCAACTGTCAAGGAAGCTGATGCACAAAAGGTCTTAAACTGACATTTATGTTGCTGTTACATGCTTAGGTAGAACAATTCAGGCTCTCAAACCAAGACTCATCTGCCACCTCAATCTGGCGGCTCCTCAGTTTGTGTTTCCCCAGTTAAGTCAGCACCCTGCTTTTACCCCACAAGCCGGCAGTTAGACCATGCCCACAGATTGTGCACTCACATAGACATCTCTCCTCTGCCCGAGCAAACTCAGATTTACTTGTACACCCTGCTGGTTGAATCCCTGCAACTCCCACTCACCCCTGTGGAGTCGTGAAAAGTACTCAGCTACAGGACATAGTTTCAAGCCTCTTTCCCACTTTTATAAAGCTGTTGGGATTTAACAAGCAAGACAGAGACAGCATTACCCTGAATGGTCAGTCCCTCAGCAGTTCAATCAACTGGCGATGTTCTCTTACGGCAAATATAGGCTCCTTCCTACAGGCAGATGGGGAACTTAAACCCAGGTCTCCTATATCTGTAACAAGGACTATCAGATAAAAAATTGTGTGGGGAGAGCAGGAAGCAGGGTGACAGGAGGAACTTCTGCTGTGTTTTGTCAGAAAAAAGCAGACATCATAGGGTAAAACTAAACTATCAAAGGAGATTTCAGGGCTATGACTATCAAGTACCAGCTTATGTTTCCCAGCAGGCTACCGCTGTATATGTGACTGATCAGGAGAAGGACCATAAGCTAGTCAACATGAGCAGAGCTGAGGTGCTTCCCTCCTCGTGCACTGACCTGAGTGGATCCTGTTCTGAGAAGTTTAGCAACACTGCGCAAGTTGTCTGTGGCTTTCGCACTCAAGTGACACTACAGCTCTCCCCTAAAGCTAAGGTTGATTAACCTCAGTCAACTGAGAAAGCCTCCAGAGAGCCCCGGACCAGAACACGATGGTATTTTCCTTACTCCTGGGAATTAGGCAGCATGACACAGAGACAATAATATTTGCCCTACCTGGTAGCAGTCTAGGGAACTTCTGAATTGTCATTTTAATTCAACACTGCAACATCTTTGTGTTGGAGAGAATTTCCAGTGAGGCCAAAGAAGGCCCACAATCCAAATACGGATCTCAAATCCCATTTCTAACAATGTGAAAATTATGCATTCAATTCCACCATCCTTCAGCATGAGATAAACTGGGAGAATCTACAAAAAAACATCAATTTAATCAAGGCTCCACTTGTAAGTGATGCCAGTCAAAGGATTATCCTTTCGTGAGAATCAAAGGTAATTTTATTGGGTCCAGAGCTTCTATTACCAGGTACGGTATACAACTGTAAGCAGAGAAAACCTGAGCAACGTCATATGGGATGGTGAGACTGACAACCCAAGAACCAACCCAAGAAACCCTTAGAACCCAATCCAAGTAAAAGCAGAGAAGAAAGAAGCCACAGGAATAAGGATCTGCAGCAGAAAGTCAAGGAAAACCCCTCAGTTTTTGCAAATTGCTTCATCTAGCTGACATGCAGACAAGCCATCAGTTGGGTCTACAGAACAGCTCTCAGCCAAATTCACCTGGTTCTTACATTTTTGGGAAGTTTCATTCTACAAAGTCCCTTTGCTACCTGGAGAAGTGATTATTTTACTCTTTTATTTTCAACTTTTTTTTTCTTTTTTAAATCCTGTTCTCATAGTGACTGAGATAAAGAATTTGAGGTATACATGTGAGCTAAGAATGTTCTCTTTAGAGCACTCCAAAATCCATATATAAAACAAAAATTAAATTTAGATCTTTCACAATTTATGTTTTTATCCCTGATAATGTCATATGGTGAAAAATACTGTAGAAATTTTCCCAAGGGAAGGACAATTTCTTCTTTTCTTTCCTTTGTTCCTGCGCATGAATGGAAATGTTCATTTCAGAACAGAATGCCCTTCTCATTTGCAGCCAGCTTGAACCCTTAGCCCACTTCAATCTTCCTTCAAAACTGGAATTAAACTTATAAACAAGGATTTATGCATCCAGTGTTTGCTGAGAAATGGTAACTAGCATATACAAGAATAATCCCAAACAAAGGGTTTTAACGGAAAAGCAGGGAACACATGGCATCCCTTATATAGGGATGCCTCACAGTGGCTAAATTGTCCTGGTGAAATTGCATTGACTTGTGAATGGCTAATATTCCAGATAGCTCTGGAACAACAGGTTGAAACTCCTAAAATGACAAAGGACTGAAATACAAGCCCATGTTTGAAATTGAGTCTCATAAGACAATTTGTATCGCTATCTATGATGGCCAGTTTTAGCCTCAAACCTGTACAGAAGGGCCACGGAAGCAATAGGTAAGCATGTGGAAACTAAGTATTTACAGAGCAAAATTGTTGGTAAGCATAAATCATCAAAGACTTCCTAAAATCAGCTGGCACCGTGCAAGGAATCTATAGGTCCCATGCTATTACCAGAATGCATACTTCAGTAGCCTAATACCTATACCAAAATTAGGCGCACTACCTGGCTAAATAGGGCTTTACTTGCAGAAACAAGCACAGGGTGTTTGATCTACTCATGTTCCATATTAGTGAAAAGATAGCCATTTCTCTTCTTGACCTAAGCAACAATTTCAGTCTCAGGACAAGAGAAGAAACTGTGCCAATATCTCCTCTGTAAACAAGCAGGCACTCCGATGATGCTGATCCTCATTCAAAAAACAGAAACAAACAGCAAAAAAAAAAAAAAGAAGTTCAGCTTTTGTGAAAGAAACAAAAGAAAGACATTTTCATTTCTTCAAAATGATCATGACTATTTCATTTTGAGATCAACACTTAAAATATTTACTCAACATTACATCAACATTTATAATGTCTTAAACAAGTTTTATGCATGGCCAAATAGTATGTAGACATTTACAAAACAATTTGTCAACATTGCCTCTGAGGTGTGTTTTAATGAAAATGCGAAATTTCATAAAAAAATGTTTAAATGCAAGCTTTCCGGTGCAGTCAATAAGAAATTTAGCTGAGCAAAAATAGTACATTTGAATTCAAATGAGCTGTAAATACACAGTACCTAGCAGGAGCCTGTAAAAGCTATTTAGTAAAATAAGCAATATTCTATTGCAATATGTTAAAAATTAGCTGTTTGGGGAAGCTAAGGCATCTGGAGCCTGTTATTTTATATGAGCTGCAGACTGGGGAAGGTTTAGTTTGGCTGATGGTGTCAATGGAGTTATCAGAAATACAAGCATTTATCTAAGTAATTGCATAGGAGAAAACATTAAGAACTTGGCACATGTTAAAAATGATTCCTAATTAAAATGTTATTTAATAAACAGGCCCATTTTATTACTTATGGACTAAAAAAAAAATTAATAAGCGACTGCTAAACAAGTAATTATAAGGGTAATAAAGCTCTCCATTCTGATTAGGGAAAATATTCATTTCATGACCATCCAGTGATCCATTTTCTGCCACAGCTGTCAAAAGAGGCAGTCTGCAACCATTTAGAGATGTACTATTGTTACTGTGCTTATGTAATACTGCTATTACATTTTGTAACAGTAATAATGATCTCAAGCTAGTTCTTAGGCTTGCTTATACATTTACTGCTTTTGAGTCTTCCGTAGCTTACAGGTAAACGGATGCAATTTTGCTACTAGGGTTGTGAGACACAGGGTGGATTTACAGCTTTCTGCTCCCTAACAGCATCACTCAAAGCAGTCAGCACTCCAAGTCAGGTTGTGGTGAAAGTGGTTTCCACCTGCTTTCTGCCTCCAATCCTTAAAGTCTTAGTAGAAGGGCCTAAACCTACAAGATGCTGATCACCCACCCTTCTCACTGTTGGCTGATGTAACTCACCATCCCTGCAGGCACCCCTGCAATATGCTCCAACAGTCTGAGAGATGAAAAATTGGGGGTAGGAATAATAAAAAATTACAGAGCAGGTTTAATGCCTGGTAAACTAACAGATTTTCAACTTAACCAGAGATCAGGGAGCTGGTAGGTTACTTCCCTGACACTAGTTTAAGACCCTGTTTCCCTTCAATTTTCCCTGTTCAGGACAACCCCCCATAACTGTCAGCACATTTTTCCTTTTCAGCTCATTCAGGCAAAGGAGACCTGGGTACTACTACAGTGGGAAACTATGAGGCCTCCAAACCATTTTCCGCCTTGTTTGTCCTATCTGGACATGGACTTGTTCAGTCATTGAGAAGACTAATTTCACTCACGGAAGGAAGTGCTTCCCTAGCAATTTTTTAAACAGGCTGTAAGCCATCCATCTCATATCTGTGCATTGGTGGAAACCAGGTAAGCCATGAAAACAGATTTCATAATGGAGATAGCCCATAAACATGTTCTATCAATTATTCTCCATGTTTCCCTTTCTTTTTCCAATAACTTAATTATGTTTTGTGATGTAACACAGGTGAGCAACAACTCTTCAGCTCCACTGACACTCAACATTGATGATGTATTACTAAAGAGAAATAGTCACTGTCCTTCCCCAAGACAGTGTCACAGGAACAGGATGTGTTGTAGTGGGAGGCTGTTTATCCAGTGTCATTAGTAAGGCATATATATTTACCTTGCCTAGTCTACTTAGAGATTATCTGCATTTTTCTTGCCTTCAGAAGTTGTGGTTCATTTGAAACAAGGTTACAGGATTAGTGCCCCTGCGCTTGAAGGAATCTCAGGGCAATGTTTGAACTTAGACAGTAGATGTTAACGCTTTCTCCATAGTGAGTCTTTATGGTACAGGAGCCCCCAAAGGCCCCTGCCAGCACCAGTGTTCAGCTGCTAGCACATCAGGAGGCTCACCACATAGAGGAAGATGGTACAGTGGTTCTTGCTACTCGTGTGATAAACAGCAAAGGGAACGATTATGCTTTGTGAGGCAGAAGCTCAGTTGGCACTCTCCCTTGATATTCACATCTTCGCATGGCATCAGCCAGTGGATTAAGAGATAAAGGCTGAACATCTATTATCTCACTTGGCAAAACCAGTCTTTTTTAAGAATCACTCACAAGGCTTCATTTCAGCTGAGAACCGTAAGACCTGTGAGTGATCCATACTTCTGGAAAAAGTCAGGTGAACACTCAGTGTAAGATAGGATTGTCAGGAAGTCACTGTAGGCTTTTCTCTTAAAAATAAAGACTTTAAAAGGACAGCTGTGCAAACAAAATTCTGGAAATAAGTCTTTTGTTGTTGATGGTTCAGTCCTGCAGTTCTCACTTCTTACCTATCTGGGCTAGTAGGAACGGGGCGGGGCGGGAAAGAAAACAAAAAGGTGGGAGATGGAGCCCTAAAATGCTAAGCCATCTATTTTTATTTGATATACAAATGATAGAATATATAAGTTTGGTTCAGAACTTGGGTGCCATGCAAGGAAAGTTTGTTTTTCAACTGAACTACTTTAGAGAAGATTATTAGCCCTAGTGCCACACATAAAAGGGAGATTGCAAGTGTTACAATCTTTGTTGTGAAGTACAAAAAAAAAAAAGGAAGAAATTCTTAACTATAAAATGCAGGAGACGAATTCTCAGAATTAGCAACCTCTTAACCAATGTCCTGATTCCCAGTATTAGATAGTATTTAGGAAGTGACTCTAAGACGATATTTATATGAACAATTTTTTGTGTATTTAGGGCCTTACCTGTGTTCCTCCACTCTGTACACTGTCAGTTCTGCCATTCTTAAAAAGTATCATGAAGACCATCAGTATAAGAAAGGAACAAGGGTATTTAACAGCAAAATGCAAGAAACATGCTAGCTGCCTACACTTTTAAAAGTTATTCATAATTTTGGATGCATTTTAAAAGCACTATCCCTTAAAAGTAATCTAAGAAGGGACAATTTAAAAAAGAATTAGCCAAATGCACTAGTTAATCTGGAATAAATTTAGAAAATAAAGCACCCTACACCATATCGTGTGGGATGGGCTGGAAAAACAAAGTTATCCAGATTCTTTCTCTTTGTTTTTGGCTTTTTCTTTCGAAGGAAAAATACTCCAGGTGAAAAATACAGTCCCAAGCACTACTCGGGAGAGGACGAGCGCAGGTGTTCCATTTCTCACTCCGATGAGAGAACAGGACACAATTAGTATTCTCCCCTTTACAAGAGGATTGTTTGTTCCTACTTTTTTCTCCATTACAAACCTGGAAGACTAACTTGTCTTCTTTAAGAATTTTTAATTTAAGAATTTTTAATTATTGTTTAGAACATACTGTATTTTGCCAGGTAAGACTATAATGAGAAATTTAGATCTTATTTCCAGGAGCATCTTGGAAACTAAAGCAATTATTTCTCTAAATAGACTTCAGTTCTCAATTGCATATCAGCAGCAGCTGCTCACCGTTCAATACAATAGGTGCTCTAGCCAAAGATCCATGCTTACACAGTTCAAAAGAGACAAGAGAGGTTCTTTTATTCAGGTCTCCTGTGTTCCTATCATTGCACTCGGCTGGTGTACTTTTATGGGGAAAAGCGTAGGCAGCTAGAGCCCTCCTCCTCCACCCCCTTATTGCCATAGTGTTTCCCCCTCTCTGAAGCACTAGATGTTCCAGATGAGACAGAAAACTCCGATGAACAGGAATTTCTTGTTCTTCAGTCTCTATTCTTAGACCAGATCGTCCAAACTCACACCCACTTGCTGCTTTAGGAACCAATGGAGGATTCACGCATGAAAGCTGCCCCAGCTGCAAGGGCTGGACGTACTCTTAGAGGGCTATTTCTATCACCCTTACTGTCATGACATTAATATCCCTCAGCTAAGGCCCCTGCCTTGAAACACTGAAGATTTCATGTGCGGCAAGATTATGAGAGGAATCCTACAAACTCTACAATCATAAGGCGGAAAAACTGTTTCTTTAAAACTTTTGTATCCAAGATGTTGTGTAATATAAAAAACCACATGCATGGAAGGGACTTTAAAGAGGGGCTTGGTAGTTTAACTGATACGTAATGTGATACTATAATATGATATAATCTATGGAATATAACAATTTTTTCCCCTAGGATTCTGCTTGGAAAAGAGTCGAGATCATAAGTCATTCTCCACATTCCCACGCAAGTGTTTCTCACATCTAATCACTTTCTTTAGTAAGAAACAAAAGTGAGAAGATATGTATTAATATCTACATAAACAAAATAAAAGTATGGACTTACCCAAGTAAGTGTATACTGCAGCTCCTCCCTGAAAGTAGCTTAAAAGAGGGAGAATATGGGGGATTTAGTAGAATACTGTATGTTAAATCATGTTTAAATTCTGCCTATTAGCAATTCAGGAACCATTGCTGATTAATAGATGCTCTATACATCACAAATAAAATATAATTTTTCTCTGGCTATGGGTACATCAGCATCTTGCTCTGCGTAGTCATACCTGATAGCCTTATATTAATTTTTTAAAACATTTTTACAGGAAGTGTGGTCTTCGGCAGCTCAGGGCCTACTGGCCATTAGTTAAATAACCACCATAGCAGTTTTGTAGTGAAGACTGTCAGGATTGGTGCCTGAAAAGCAGGAAATCCTGGTAGCTGTGTTTGACCACTACAGTGACCACTGGCAAAATCAGACATCTGAGAAATACAGGATTTTGGAGTTCTTATTTTAACCTGAAAACCAAAGTAAAAAAGGCAGGCTAGATACTTATGTTAGATGCCTGAGGATGCTAGCATTCACAGATCCCCACTCAGCACCGTTAGAGACATCAGAAAGACTCCTCTTAAAATAAAGAGTCATACAAAAAACAAGCCTTACTCTGCAGAAACTCCAGATAACAAGTTCATCTTTACTGATCAAGAAGTTGAAAAACAAACCCTAATAGCTACTAGTTTAGTCCAGACAAGAAAAGAAGCCCTGGTAGCAGGGCAAACAGATACCAGCAAAGAACACATGCACAACGATCTCAATCCAGTGTATATATTGTGCAACAAATAATGAAAAACGGAAAGAAAAATGCCCGGATATAAGGCAGGAGTGGAAGTGACAAAGGAAATCTAAACACTTCATGGCCTGCACTGGAGTCCCTGCAGAATGAACTGTCAAACCCGACAGGAAAATGCATCACTGAACTCAGAAAACCTGCATCAATCAGAAAATACTGACGTTTACAATGGACCTGCATTGACCCAAACCCACCGATTATTGAAAAGAAGTCACTGATTGTTACCGATGATAAGATATTCTATCTTCCCTATTACGTCAAAGAAGATGACAAGTTGAGATGAGAGGATGAGATACTAAGCATCTGCTTGATGATACTGAAAAAAAGATAGGGAAGGGACAGATTCAGGTAATAGTTTCAGTGGTCCTGCCTTTGACTTCAGAAGCGATGATTCAGTTGGGTCACTACCTATGAGAAAATGTTGTAAACAAGTCCCTGTGGTGTGGATCTACACTGCTACAATCCACACATTTGAAACAAAAATGCTGTCATGAAGGGGTAAGGCCGTGTCAAGCCAAGCCAGCAGTGATGGCAGCCGTGCTGAGCAGGGCATGCTTTCCCAGTGAAGAAACTGTGGAAAAGGAGAATGGGTGTGTTATCTTGGGACAGTATATCTCCATCTCTCACTGAGGGCCCAGGTTACACAGCATTATCAAGGACCAGGTGGGAGAGGAGAGTCAGAGCAGTTCAGAGCTGGTGATATTTCCAAGGTTCGTGTCTGCTGAACAGAGTAAGCTCCCTGCTGCCCAGCAGGGGTGGACACGTGCTTGGGAGGTAATTTGGTCTCCAGGGTGAAGAGGAACCCATCTCAACAGGTTTAAGAGCAGATGTTGGCTGGGCTTTATAATTACATATGGAAATATGCCTGACACGAGCTAGGATACATGTCTCTCGGTCTCACATAAAGAACCTGTTCAGACTGGACATGAAACACTGTGAAACACCGTGAAACACCATGAAACACCCACAGCGATTTCAAAAGATCTTACAGCTTGTCTAAATCTGCTGTTTAAAACCCACCCTGGGAAGAGGTTTGGAACAGGGTCATTTCCTCATACGCCTGGAAAGGTGCAGGCCATCCCATGCCCCCAGGACCACCAAGAGCACCCCCTGACTTCCAAAAGGGTAAAGACCAAGGATGGTAGCTCACATCAAGTGCACACAAAGGGATCTGTAACCTTAAAATTTGTTGCAGACAACAACTACTGTTCTTCAGTGTGTAATGCAGCGATGGGAAGAGGAAGATGTATTCTGCTGGTGGTGGTGGGGTGTATTTTGAAAAAGAACTGATGTCGAGTCATGTAAAAAGAAGCTGAGAATGTTAAATTGTCCATGATTGCCAATAGGCATGCAACACATGTTCTGTAAAGTGCTTGGGTAACAGGAAAAGAGAAGACATTACGCTATCATCAGGAAATAGGAGATAATGAAACAGATGCCAAATAAAGAATGCAAGTTACAGCCTAATAAAATAGTTCCTCTTTTCCAGTCTATTTTTCCTTTTTTTTTTTCTTTTCTAATTCCAGAACATAGTGTTTTGTCCAATACACCAACTCTTTTTTCATTAATTGAGAAAAAAAAAAATCACCCAATGAATATACTAGTCACATATATTCTTCTGAAATATGAATGACGTGTAAATTTTGCCTGTTTGACATCCCAAAGCTGCTTAAGATTCCTTGAGCTGGAAGTGGGTACTACCCAACCCAGTGGAGCCTCGTTCATATATAATCTGTTCCTCAAATTCTAAGAGAAACCAGCAAAGAAAGGTTTTTCAGATAAGAAAACCTGTGTCCAATTCCTCACTTAGCTTTTCTTCCGTGACCACAAGCGTTTTCCCATTGTAAAATTAAGATGATGCACATTCCTTCCTCACAGAAGGAATCTCATCTATCTGAGAAAAATAATTTATTTTTGAAAAGCACAAGCCAAGTTATGTAGAAGTTGCTTTAATCCTTGTTCAGTGGTCATGGTTAGCCATCAAACTTATCATCTACAGGCATAATAAATTGCAGTTCCCATTCAAAGCCATGTTAGCTTTCCCCTGCAATTTCACTGTTTAATACGTCTTTAATTTAAACTGCTTATTTAAAAAAATATTAACACACCACTCATTTCCTCCCAAAGTAGATGCACCATTTGTCTCTGAGCCCTCAAGGCTGAAAGATGCTCAGAGCAGGGACTCCTTCTTTGCACCTGTTTGTGAAGCACTCAGCTCCTCAATCTAGGAGATAGCAGTGCAAGTAAGAATCAATCATTAGTACAGGTAGAAACTTTCAATTTAAAAAAACCCTTAATTTGTTAAAAAAAAACAACAAAACCCCAAACAAACAAACAAGTTAAAAAAACCCCAACATTTACTTGAAATTTGTGTCTTTTGCCATTACCAGATTTCAACTTGAGGAGAGGAAAGTTCTCTGAGTTGAGGAATACTGTCTGGTCAACGATAGAGATTATAACAATAATGCCTATTACAAATGACAGATTAACCCAGCCATGACAAAACTTTCAGCCATGGGAACTTTCCTATCACATATGGCTACTGGAATATATGACTCTGTGTCATTCCTGCACAACCCATATGGAGATTGTCCCAGCACACACTCTGCCAGCTCACAAAGGGGAGCTGCAAGCATATTCACAATTTCCTCTAACCTGTGTCTTTCAGTCCCACCTTTCCTCTGCAGTTTCATTCATACAGCTCAAGCTTCTCATTTAAAGCAAATGCCTCACTCCACCTCCACACAAGTATTAGTGACACTTATTTTTGCACTACCTCTTTGCCTTGCACTCCCACTGACGGGTTTGCTGGATGTGGCAGCCGAAGCTGACCCATCTCTTCCCAGTGCCTCCCAGCTTCAGGACACACCAGCTCACTCCCACACAGCTCATTTCCTCCCCCGTCTTGGTTTCAGCACCTCCTACTGACCTCGGCAGGAGAAAATAAAGTCTTGGCTATATATAGTAAGGTGCTCAAACATTTCTCACATAATCTGGGTGGGCAGCACGTGGGAGAAGAGAACATTGAGCATTTCACTCTGTTAGGTAGGGACCACATTCAGACTTGCCTCAGAAAAAGTTGCTCTTCCTAAGCATCAACAGTTTTAGTGTAAATACTTCGGAGTATACTTTCATCTACTGAGCAACTCTTAAACTTGAACCATTATGCATTTCTGAATGGTCTTTTAATTATGAATGCAATGTTTTATTATCTGCAAAGGGAAAACATAGTTATAACAAAAACTACGTATTGCTCTAAATTTGAAGTTGCTTTTTAGAGCAAAAACCATCATTTACTATACTTATCATATGACTAATGCCAATTCCCACAGTACCACTCAATGACAGACCTTTACTGGGAAAACTGTTTCCCTCCTGAGGAACTAATAAAAAAACCAAAACCAAACAACCAAAAACCTGCACCACAAACCAAAAGCTTTTTAATAACAGATTTCAAAATTTGGAATTTTTCATATGTTGTGTTTGTTCTTTTTCAGCCATTTTCTCTCACCTACTCCATGCTACAAATATTCACCAGAAATAGACTTTTTGTACACAAGTATTTCCTTTTAGCAACAGAAATCCATATTTTTTCTTTTTTATAACCATTTTCTCCAAAGTTCTTTTGATCATTTTGTAAATCCTCCTCCTGCACTAGAAACAGCCTCTGCTGACAGAGCCCTTATGCTAGCACTCCTAAACTCCCTTCCTCATACACCACATACATACATCACCAGAAAAAGGACTGCAGTGGTTGTTTGCAGCACCCTAGCCTATATATGTGGCAGTGCTGTGGTTAGTTTCTCACCCTTAACTAATGCAGCAATACCAGCAAAATCTGGCAGTGATGGCACTCTCAGTCCAAAAGTGCTCCCAGTGAAACAGAGTTCTGCACTAACTTCACTGAATCTTTTCCCAGTCTAAAAGTCCTCCTCTTGGCATTACATATGGACGTTTAACCCCCTTACTTCATACATACAGCCTTACGTGAAGCGACACTGAGGACGAAGGAGCCCCTAGTGGATTTCGGAAGTACCCGGCTACTGGTCCTATGTAGCTTGAGACTATCCCCTTGACTCTGAATGCAATTCTTCTTCTTGAGCTAGAAAGCAAAAGCCTATCCAGTGATCTGCAGGCCAGAGACATTCAGGTGCAGGCTTTCCCTGAAGCATAGATACAGTATGTATATGAGCACGTTGGCAGTATCACCTCAGTGAGCCGTGTGACAAAGACGAGGCAATACACAGATTAGGAAGACTCATCCTTTAAAATCTAACCCTTCAGCTGTTGACTGCAATAGCTTTCTGGCTTCTCTAGGAACAAGTGCAAGCCATAAAATAGCACTCTAGGTCACAAATAGACCTTTTTTAAAAAAAAATTAAAAACCCCAACCAGAAATCATCATCAGCTACCCTCTTATAAGCTGATCTTATCAGGGTTGAGTCACACCAACTATAAACTAATCTCCAGGAAACAAAACCCCCCATTAGTCTTGCTCTGGAAACTCTTTGAGAGCAACACCTCATTTTTGCCTGTGTAAGTGTCACATAGAGACCATGTGAAACAGTAGGGAAAGCAAAATTCAACAGTGAGGCAGCCAAAGCAGCTCAGTAGGGTGAGGTACATTCTGAATTACCACCACATTATTCTTCAAAAAGATTTTCCTCCAACACGGGAAAATTTAGCGGGGTTCTCCATCCAGCTACATGCTTTGGTACTGCTTGCGCAGCACAGAGGGAGCCATGAAAGCTTGCAGTTTCTCCCCAGAGAATCCCCCTCTCTGCAGGGATCCTCCACAGCTGGGAAGCTGGCAGCAGCTTCTCCTATCCCTACAGCAGCTTTACTGCTGCCTGTGCCAGATCGACTGCTGCAAGGCATAGTGGGAAACTATGTGCCAGGGATGTGGGGAGGAAGCATCTTCAGGAGGAAGCATCTTCAGGAGGAAGCAGAGGCAGAAGCTTTTCAAAGGAAGAGAAAATGAAGTGGCCAGGTAGCAGATCACTAGAGGAGAAAATATGCTGTACCTCTAGGTCTTTATATGATAAAAACAATGTGCAGCAGCCACACAGCTGTAACTAACTGTTTTCAAGACACAGACAAAAAAAAAAAAAATAAGGCTTTAGCTGCTGTTTAGAGCAGTTCCCACAGCTAGCATCGTAAGAACCACAACAGATTCATGCATTTAAAGGGACAATATTGAAATGCTGCATGATGGCCAAAGAACAACAACAAATAAAAGTAAATTTGCCATAGGAAGAGAAGATCAAGGGCATGATGCAAGAGCCTTCATTATAGCCATACACCTAAGGAATTAGATACAGGTCAGATTGGAAAATCAGTGCTTAGTAAGTTTTCTCAAAATAAATTATGGAAAGAGGACACTGATGCACCTCCAAATCAACCTTACCCCTGCCCCAAAAAAAAATTAACTCACTATCCTACAGATTTAATACTAGGTTAATATTTCTGTGACTTTCCTGAGCACATGGAGGAGGGCTACGATTCCCCATTGACTTGTCTCTTAATAGACCCCATGAAAACCAAATGCAGAGAGTGTGCGCACTGCTATGTCTGTATTACCAAATACCTGAGTGTGAAATACTTCCAATGGAGACTGTCCTCTGCTTATGTGTTTCCTATAGTGGATTAGGTGATTATACACTGTATTATGTGGCTGTGTAATGCCATACAATTATACAACTACAGTTATGTGTCTCATATATACTCATGAGAAAGTATGCGGTTTTTTATTTTGGATTAAAATCCTGCTCCAGTGAATTTGCTGTCAAAGTTCCTTCCAATTTCAATTGACAGATTTTTTTTCTGCAATATTTTGTGGTATTTCTCATTTTTAGCTAGTACAAGTCTTCAGGAATGTGCAATATAGGCGAATTCTACGTGTTGAGTTCCAAAGTCAGACTTTGGGGGCATGTGGAAAGAAAAGTCAATACACAAAGCAGAGCTGCCATTAGTGTTAAGCCTCACTAGATGTGTGAATTTGAGCAAATATCTCCTTTTTACCTTAGTTTCCCTAAAACTAATGTTGGGCTCTATTGATGAAAAGTACTGTAAATAGACCAAGGAGCTGTTATTGCTATATACTAATTAACCCTTCAGGGAACTGTAAGCAAAAAGCATAAAAAGTGATCTAGCTTCTCATGTCTCAATTGGTTAGACTTGAGGCTCTTTGGCAGGGCAATGCAGGAAAGCTTTGGGCTAGATTCACAAGAGGTACTGGGGCACATGAATCCAGCACGTATACGCTACTGGTATCCATTCCACTCAACAGCTGCCTCACCCTACAGGTACTTTTGTTTCTTCCAGACAAATCCCTGATCTCCAGGCGCACCATACAACTGCTAGACTCCCAATTCCTCTGAGCAGCTAAGTACTTCACTCCTGCCAAGCTATGGTGGGATTCATATTATTTCTAGGTCAGCGGCTCTTAGTACAGTGAGTCCTATACAAAACAACAAAAGTCAGTGGCAGGATCATTCTACACATGTTAAATAAATTGCTCAGCTAGAATACAGAAAATGCAAGTTTGGGCCCTACTCCGAGAGATGCAGAGCAAGCACTTTGAATCCACTGCCCAGGTCTGCTGAGGAGACAGTTTCCCTAGGTGTGAGGCACATATATTGGCCTAGAGGAAGAAGGAGAGCGACGTTTGCAAATTGGTCATTGCTCATGGTTTCCATACCTGCCCTGCCTTGGTTTAATTTACAAGAAAGAGAAGTGGTTTTGATGTAAATATTTAACTCTTGGAGAAGGAGCATGGGGCAGTTTCACCATCTGTTCCCATGCTGAGAGATTTGAGAAGGTTATATCAATACTAGTTTAACCTGTGTCTTTGCTTTCAGATTCCTGAAGAGTTTCAGCCAAGAGTTATCTACAAAAACAAGCTCATCTCTCTCCAAAGCATTTTTTGAGTTAGTTAGGGCCACATCCTTGTACACAAACTGAATCATCAATGTCTCACATGGACACAATGTCAGTTTTGAGAAAGTCCCCATGTACAAACCCAGAAATGTGTAGCCAGCATCTCCCTACAGCGCTGCTTTGGCATCCATTCTACTAAATTCTGTAGTAAAAGACAAGGAGGCCACAGGCGGGCTTCAAAACTACTGAACAGCTATGTAACCTATGAGGAGGTGTGAAATCAGGAAGTAAGGCACATGTGATGGAGGACTCCATAGCACTGCCTTCCAATTTGAACACCGAGCTCAGAACTTGCAGGTATACTGTGCGCTCACACAGCGTAAGCCCATGTTTCCATATGACATCTCACATTACCGAAGCTGGAGTCAGTTTGCACCTGTGTGGAAGTAACTGGAGGTTTGCAGTATCGGTGATCATATGCTGGAAGTGCAGTATCACTTGTCCTGGATAAAATCAGAGTGCAATGCTGTATGTTACATCAATTGGGACTGACTGTCAAGATACTAATGACTGCGTAACTGGCATTTGCTTGATTTTTAGTGCATCCACTGTTAGGAAATCGGAACAAAATGAACTCTCAGCCTGTTATTTTTGATGGAAAAGTATTAGACTCATAAAAAACCTTAACAAACACATTGTTATAGACATTTACTGAATTCAGTAGATCGCTGCAGGGACAGACATTGTTTCTTTGCTGCTGTGAAGAAGGAAACCAGTGATCAGGTTTGTTACTGAAAGTTGTCTGTAATTCCCAAAGTGGGCCAGTCAGCTTTGGAGAGTGCAGAATTATTTGCCTTCCCAAAAGCCATTTCTGGCCCTTCTTTGCTCATGATCACTGCCGATAGTAATGTCTAAATTTTTCTGGAGAAAAGAGTGACACTTTTTGATTGTTTTGCTATTGCCATACTATTAGTAAATGAGTCAGCACCTTCTTGTAAAACAGTAGTAACTTCAGTGTGCTGAATCACAGTTTCAAAGGTACTCTAAGGTTCTCTTATCTGCACAGGCAACACATTTTCTGTTTGCTTCAGCAGGGAGGCTATTATTCTGAGGCTGAAAAAAAATGGTTTTGTGGTCTCATGTCTTATTCTGAGATCAGCATTTAACTGTTTCAGTTCATTGCATCTGCACCTTCACATGGGAATTTTAATTCATTTTTCTAAGTGATGGTTAAAATCTTCCTGAGGAAAATGTACAGCCCACCCAAACTTCTAACTCCATGTTGTCACAGGCTTGGTTAATGTGAGTTAGTGTGGGCAGGGAAAGGTCATGTAAAGAAGAAACTGTGAAAAAGAATCAGAATGTTTAGTTTAGATTAAAAAAAAAAAAAAAAAGTTATTTGAGTATGAAGCATTGTTTCCTCTGGAATGAAATACCCCATTCTTCACAAGCCCCACCCCTAAAAACCCCAGCCTCCCCATATGCTGCCTTGACCTTCCCATGTGCCTCTCTGTCACTCTCCTCTCCCCCTGCTCTCTTCCCACATCCCTTGCACACTTAGCTGAGAGGGAGGCAGTGTGCCTCAGTGGCTGCCTCCGGGTGACACGCATGTCAGCAGCCCGGCGATACACACACACTGGCTGGTCACCTGCCCTCTGCCATTAGGCTGGGCAGGGGCCGAATTTTCTCTGCTTTCTCTCAGTTCAGGCTCTTTTCTCCATAGAGACATGAATTCTCTAGAAAGGCTGGTAGGAACTTAATATAGTTGTGATCCCTACATCATGTCAAATTTAGCTGAAAGTCACCAACCAGTTTACCTGCTGCTTAAGGTGGTGTAAGAGCACAGCCCCATAACCCTCATGTCCTTAAGAAGGAGGCCAAGACGAAGAAAAGATCAACTATAAACTCTCTGCCGATGAGTAACATGGTAAACTTAGGTACCAGAAAACTGAGATTATAGTTCAGCAAATGTGTTAATCTTACATTGGCTAAACCTGCACTTGACAGTCTTTCTTCATTGCCTTGCTTTTCCTGACAAGATGGGAGCAGCCTAGCTCTAGAGGAACCAAAAGGAGTAAGTGCATAAGCTGTTTTTTCCTCCCTCTCTACAAACTGTCCTCTTCCAGATGAAAACAAATCCAGTTTTTTTTCACCCCATGGTGGGACTTCATTATATCACAACTTCTCCTTTCTGAGCCAAACCCTCTTTGTGTTGAAACCACTGGCAGGACTGACTTCGCTGGGAGCAAGAGGTTCCTACATCCACGCTGCCAAGTGAGTTCAGAGTTGGGGCTGTGAAGTCATTCTCAACACCAGGGCTCATTTCCAAACTCATGAAATCAATCCCATGCAATTTTCCCACCAACGTCATGTGTGGAAAGAACAAACATGTATTTCCCTGTAGAGGTAGAAGTATGCAATCACCCTATCTAATTTTAAGGTATAATAAAGTTTGTACTTTAGCATTCATTCCATAGTCCGGTGCTTTGGTATTAATCATTTTGTTGCTTGTTTTTCACTCACGGATTACTTTGCTAAAACCTTTCCTTCATATCCTCAAAGGAAACCGGAATAAACGATTGCCAAATGCCACATTTCCCATTGGGAAACAGCATTCTCAACCATCTGAACACTTGGTGTACCACTGAACAGCAAAGCTGTGCTACAGATAGTATTTATAGTACATTTTATGAGACCAAAACTTGTCAGTTAAACCACTAGAAACTAATAAATGGGCCTAGTGTCATTTGAGTTGTCAACAGGATATAAGCTGATGTAAGGGGAACACCTACATTTTGTAGGCTTCTTTTGCACGAATAAATGTACGGTTGATAGTCATGCTTGACTTCGTAAGAATGTTTTGAGTAAGGAATATAGTAATTTCCTCCATTGCAACAGTAATGATCATCAGATCACTGAAAGACATTCGTTACATAGGCATGCCTAATTCTTGGATGTGATGATGCTCAGTAACCTCTATTTTACAGTGAGTGTTCTCACATAAGTAGTTTTGTTGAGCGAGAGAGCTAACAATAGAAAAATCACAATATTGAAAACTGCCTCTGTGCTGCAAAGGGTGGATGTTAAAACACACAGAAGAGGGAAACATGATTTCATTTCATAAACAGAAAGACTTTTTGAATTAAATCACATTTTTTCAATGCATTAAAGCCAACAAATGCGTTGTCTGAAGTGTTGTGAAATTGCATTTATGTAAGTGTATATAGGTTCAACAACCGCAAAGCCTTCTTTAAATAAAAGAAATCAAAATCTCAACTGATAAGACTCCATTTTTTGTTTCCCAACCCCCAAATCACGTGCTGTGAAACTAACTACTTTAAACAGCTGCTTTGCAGAGGTTGGTCAGTATCAGAGGCAGAGGTTCTTATCACCCTTCTGTCATAAATACAGAGCACCAAGAAACTCTGGATGAAATGTAAGTCTAACCAAGGACAAAGACTTGACCACAGGGTTTAAATCTGCTAGATTCAGATCAAATACTCCAAGTGCCAAGATGTGAATCTATTTTTTTGTTCGGTTCTACTTCTGGTTATCATCAATACTTATCTACATCATGAAAAAAAATCAACCGTGATTACAGACCCCTAGGATAAAATGCAGTTTAATCAGTTTCTGTAAGTGGAAAAATCTAAAATTTTCACTAACAGAACAGCCTTATATGTTAAAGTTGTGAAAGTTTAACACAAACATTTAAGTGTACCTCATCCCTTCCTGGAATTACAAGATAAAGCGCAGATGGCACCCCGAAAACATCAATTACTGTCTGCTCAGAGAACATGGGCTTTAAAACAAAGGTAGAGGTTTCCCTGAAAAGGGAGGCTAAGAACTTGCCTGTGCACACACTTATTGAGAAGGAATCTGTGCCACATTCTTTTCAGTTTGGAGTAGGAAGTGTATGTGAAAAATACAGTGGAAAAGATTTATATAGAAACATATCAGGCTGTTTGAAAGAAGGAAGTAGTGAGAATCTCAGTAGGTAGCAGGATTTTGAAAGATTTCTTGATTAAAATTTAGATAGGGTTCCAGTAAAAGTCCTAGCGAGCCTTTCAGCTCTGCTTTTCCTCATTAATTCTCTCCTGTTCAATATATACAGAGAGAAAACACTAAACTGTTCACTATGAGCTCTGAACTTATGTTAAGTTGATCTTAAAAAGAGAGGCAGTTTGAGGAAATTTGTATTTAAAAGCTAGGAAGGCCAAATTCATTGTCAAGAGCTTCTGTTCCTATGATTTACCAAGAATAAACACAATGACAAAGAAGAAAGGTAAATCTCAAAGATAAACCAAAAATTTTAGATTTCTTCACCACTGAAATTGAGATAATAAAAGAAAACATAAAGAGTGCACTTCATTCTGATACAGCAATATGTTTCCAGCACACCTGAGATTTTGCAGTGCAGGCTCTGGCCTCCGGTTGGATTGTGCTAGACTACGGCTGGGAGGAAAAACTGACATTAAGCCAGATCTGCTGGTATGAGGGAGCTCATCAGCCCCTCTAACAACTCACAGGGCATGCTTGCATTTGCAGATGGAGATACAGCCCTCTTGCATGGACTGATCTAACCAAGAGAGCTTCAGCCTAGCAGTGCCGCAACAACAGCACAGCCTCCAGTGCAGGCTTGCTCTGGCTGCCCCTGGGACTCTACGCAGATCTGTACAGCCCACGTCGATTGATGTTTTGCTGACTTGGTTACAGTGGCATTGGGTATTCGAGCTCAACTGAATCAAGGCAGAGCTAGAGCGGTAATCACGCACAGCACGTCCCAAGCGCAGTGCACAGTGTCCATACAGCTTGCTCTGGGCTCGACTGATTCTGCTAGTAGGAAGAAATCTTCTTTATACAGCACTTCTCTGGCTGTGGCCCCTCTTTTGCTGGACAGACAGCCCAACAGAGCTACTCTGCTGGCTCCACTCCAACCTAGGATTCCTGTGATGTGAAGGGAACTGCTGAGTTGCAGGCTTTCTTTGGCACTCCAGTGCCGAGGGATGCAAACCGGCTCGATCCCATATGATCCCTTCTTGCATCCCATGTGCTTATCAAAACAGCTTCACGGGAAGCCCTGCCAGTTTAGGTCAGCTGTGAAGCTGGGTGGCCCTGGGCATTTGTGCTTTGCATAAATATGTAATTTTTTCATAGTCAAATGAACACAAATGAGTTATTGCTAAATATATCTTTTTTTTCTTGCTCTTTTATATTCCTTTGATTCTCTTTGCTCTAGAATGAAACACAGATGCCCTTATGCTAGTCATCTTGAAACTAGAAATATTCATTACTAGATACAAACGACTGATATTTAAAGCTGCATGCTACTCCTCATTGTGTACCTAACTGGAATGAGTCACTATCTGGGACATTCATCCTACATCTGTAGTCTAGTTTTGGTTTGAAAGCCCCCAGGAAGGAATCAGGATCTCTCCAAAAAATATCCAATACCAGAAAGGACGTCTATCCCTAGATGGAGAGTTAGGTCATACAGACAAAAGGCCAGGTTTGCAGAACAAAGGCATGGACACAGTTACCTTGCAGCCTAGCAGAGTTTACTGCTCTGACTTGGGCACTCAAAATCCCTACACAATACATGCAGAGAAGCTAAGTGCTCAAGCATGGAACCCCACAAGAATCAGTAGCTGTCTAGCACACACAAAAACTCCCAAGGAGGGGAATGCAGCTATAGCCCCAGCTAGGAGAGCATGAGGCATTTTTCCTACAAGGAGAAACCTCTCCTTCTGCCCCAAAAATACACTACCTAGTTGTGAATTAGGGATCTAAGACAAGCATCTCTGCAGAAGGTAAGCAACCTTACTTGTAACTAAATGCTTACAGGACTCTTTCAGAATGTGGAAGTTTTCTTCATCTGTGAGGACTTGAACCGGCTTCTCTGGTGAAAGTCCCTTATTGATCAGACCATAGGTCAATCTGTATCTAAAGCTGTCTTAATCCCATGTTTCATTTTCAATGGATTAGGGAAATATTTGTGGGTCAAAAGATGTCTCCCCAACTTGGAGCGTCTGTCTCCAAGCTGCGGAGAAATCTCAATGGCTATTAAATATAAAATGATTAAATATTCATTTACTAGAGCCTTTCGTATCAAGCTCTAAACTATCAACTTGAGTTCACACAAGAAACCTTTCTGTGTGCTTTTAGGTATCTGCAAACTGAAGACTATGATGATTCACTTTAATTTCTTCACTTGCAGGAAATTTCTTTGAAAATAAGACATCTGAGAACAGATTACTGGGATATCAAATTGCTCACAGAAGAGAAAGTGAACGTAAGTGTGAGTGAACTCCCATATAAAAGGGAAGTAGGAGAAATAACAAGGAGAACTTTAGTACTTTTTTTTTATCTTTTCCTTTATTTGGCTACAAAGATGGATTTACTTTAAAAATAACTGAGTTTTCCATGGAAGAACTATCCTAAGCCATTATCTATCTACTCCCTAGCATCTAACTACCAATCCACTAGTTTGCTTCTTTTTCACCCACTCAATATCAAACCACAGCACGCACTTGGCCAGCTTGCAGCAGACTGACTGCTCCAGGGGTTTCACTGCCTGAATTCTGTGACTTTAGTAAGAAACTAGCTGGGCAGTTTTCTTTATCAGTTGGTATTGTAGTGTGATATTATACCTCTGGCTCTTATTTCAATGCAGACATGGTTCAAGTACCTGATCCACCTGCCAGCAAACGAGCCTGTTCCAAGCCCAATGAAGTCAGCAACAGCCTTTCTGCTGGCTGGCCATATCGCAATTAAATCACATTCTAACACAAATAAATCAGAATATTTAACTAGACGTAAGAATGCTAAATAAGGACAGATCTCTCTTGAGAAGGCTTTTTTGTCATCATTTTAAATTCATGTCTTTGGAAGAAGACGAGATAAGGCTTTAGGCCACAACAATGTAAGTCTACCTTACATCCAAGTATTACTCATACAGTTTATCTGAGTAATTATTTTTGCAGCTCCTAACTACAGTGCATGCCTGGAAAAAAAGACTACTCAGTCCTTAATAGCCCTTCTTTTGATTCATGAAAAAGAATACTTAAAAATAGCAAGGTGGTAATCAAATAACCCACTGCTCATACCAGCTGGTGGAGTTCAGAAGAGTAAGCATACAAGTTACTACAGCTGTTCATACCAAACAGTATGGTGGTTACTGGGACAGAAGCAGAGTCTCTTCCAGTTTTAGTTCCTAGATGTATGATATTCTTTTCCTCTACCTCTTGAGGCTAATGTACAAAGTAGAAAACAAAACAAACCCCCAAACCAGTTCCCATGTCTAGCTTCATGAAACTTCAGACAGCTTAGTGAGGGTTGGGTTTGTTTTATATTTTCTATTTTGGCAAGGGACTCTGAAATTTTTCTGTGGAGTTGTCTCTAGATAATGTGTGTGGGATTTTCAGGTGCTTGGTATTTACCCAACTCTGCACTCAATGGTTATCAATGAATTCAGTAGTAGCAAAGTTTCTCCATCGCTTTGCTTATTTTTTCTGCAAACCTAAGACCATCTATTTATAAAGCCATGGGAATTTTGGCTTTGCTCTTAGTAGAAAGAAACTTTTACCTAATACCCCCATACAGCTATCCTTTCCTACCTGTTTACACACCCAGGCACTTGGTTCTCTTCTTTCAGAAATAGGTATTTGTGCTCTGTCCCTTAACTCACATGTACCTCTACACCCCTTCCCTTTACCGTTCCCCTGCTGTCACCAGTCATTTTATCCTCATCTCCACTTCTTCCTCCAGTCATTGTATTTTCCAACCGCATCTCCCTCTTTCTCAAAGTTGTCAAGGTTTGCCGCTTCGGTTGCAATCTTTCCCACACCGTCAGCGTGCTCATTTCCTGTCCTTCCCCACACCTGTCTTTCCTTACTGTTTCTTCCTTAAGTAGGGAATTTGCAGACAAGTAATTACGATTCAAGGATGAAGGCTATGTCAAATGTGGGTAACAGCTGAATTTTCCGCTCTGGGTTTTTTTCCTGGAGCAACCATATGGCACGGGAAAGCCTGTCAGCCTGGCTGTGCTGATAATGTCATGGAGGAAAGCAGCAACAGGTCCCAGTCTCGAGCTCCCCCAACACTTGGGAAAGCTCCCTTCCCTCAGGCAGCCCTGCCAGCCTCATTGGGGCCACCCCTCTCCCTCACTTCTTCCTCTCCAGCAAAGTCAAAATATCAGAAAAGGGGACTATCTTGCCATTTGCTAGGCCTGCTTATGTACGTATTTACTGAAATGAGCAACATTATTGCAATTAACAGATACCTCTAACGTGATGAAGGTAAGCAGATGTGTAATTGTTTGTAGAATGGGGGCCAGCGCCTGCCGCCTCTTTGGGAAATGGCGGCGCTGCCCTGCGCCTCCCCGGCAGGAGTGCTGTGGAAGGCTCCAGGAAAAACACAGGGTTCACAGTTGAAGGAAAAAAACCCAACCCATCCTCTATTATATTAGACAGCCTCAGCTCTAATAAAACATAATTATTAAATCAAAAGCCACAAACTCATTTACTTAATGACAAGAAAACCAAAATTGAAATGAATTTAACTCAGAGAAAGCCTTAAGGAAAAATCTGTTACAGGGTAATTTTTTTTTTTTTTTTTAAAGGCTAACTTAATATTAACTTCTAAGCAACCATTTCACAGCCCCATACTTTAAAAAAAAACAATATAAAGCACATACCTTTGGACAGGCTGAAGATCTGTGCTGCTTGGGATGAAGCCTCCCGCCCTCTGCTTTCCAGTGCTACCACACCTGAGCAAGGACCGGCGGGGACTCACCTGCTGCCCCTCACACTGCGCCTTGGCTTTGCGCAGCTATGGAGGATGAGGCCACCCAGGGCCTGGCGGCGGCGGCTGTGCCCGACACAGCCAGGCACAGACTTCCGAGGGGCAGCCCTGCTGGGGCCTGGTAGAGAGGGAGGCCAGGCCTCACAGGCCTGAGCTCGCTGTGGGGCAGGGCAGGCTGGCTGCCTGCAATGGAGGCCCGGCCTGTGGGCACAGGGGTGGGTGAAGGCCCCAGGTGAGGCTGCTCAGGGCCATTTAAGACCTATTAGGGCTCTCAGGCGGCCTTGACATCATTTTACAGGGACTCCCCCCGAGGGGTGAATATTGGGCATGGGATTTGTAACTGCTTCACAATGGCCACCCCCCAGGGCAGCAGGACAGCCCAGGGGGTCTTGCAGTACCCTGGTCGTGGTACTGCCCCGGAGGCAGTGGTGGTGGAAGGTCACTGTCATGGCTGTGTGCTTGTCCCAACACCTCCCCAGGAGCCAGGGCCCTGGAGGGTGAGATGTATGGCTGCGGCATAGGAGACAGGCAGGAGGGAGGCCTGCCATTTCCACCGAGGGAGGGAGCCTATCCTAGAGCCAGCGTATTTTCTGTCTCCTTATAAAGAAGCAAGATAAGAAGCTGTCTGCCCTTCTCCCCTGAGTGAGAGGCAACTTTCTTTCTCATAGTTTCCAAATCTGCCTTTCAAATCCATATTCCACCCAAAACAGTGCTCCCTCTGGATGTGACCTGGCTGCCTGCAGTGTGCAGTGACAGGCTCTGCCTCACATGGCTCTAGCCAAAGAGTATCCTGGACCACGGGTTTTTACTTTGTTGGATTGTTTCATGAATGATATCCTATTGTCTTCTAAATACCAGAAGTGCAAAGACCTCAGGCAGAGAGGCGAGACTTGGATCTCCCGTGTAATGCCTAGGAGTCCAGTCCTGGCTCTGCGCAGGTGTAGGGGATGTCATCTTTCCTTCTCTGACTAAAAAAAGTGACATTGAACTGCTTGCTCTTTTAGCCAAAAAAAAAAAAAAAAAGGAAGAAAGAAGACAAGAGCACCCACCAGGTTAAAAAAATGGTCTCTAATTATCTTTCGGTGGAAGTTAGGGTTTTTTTTAGATGCTGAAAGGGTGCAGCATACCCCGTTACATATTCTCATTAATAAAACAGTCTATTACAGGAGTGGTATCCCCCTACGTGTCTCTGTTAATGTTGTGCAATAATTTCCACTCTAACCCACTCTTCTCGGTCACCCACCTAAACAGCTTGCTCAAACTTTCACCCTTCAGGTTAAAAATTTCCATGCCTGGCGTCTGTGTGAAGCTACAACTTTTTGGAAATATGAGGTAAAACTGTCTTCTGAGTATAAGGGGAAAGGAAAACACACTTCTCTGTGTCAAAAAAACCCCAAAACAGAATAAAAAAAATCTCACTGCTTTTTCACAGCTCTGGGGATGGTGTAAGATGAAAAAAACCATTGTGAAAAGAGTTGTAAAAGAGTAGAATATTTCCTAGGCTTGAAGGCTGCTGGGTTGGACTTGACAGCAACATGTATCTGTGCATGCCTTAGTAAACAGCTGAAGTGTGTGTTTATATACTTTTTTATATGTATAATGCATAAAATATATGATTTTTACACTATGTATACTTTTATATATATGTTTATACATGTATATAGTAAAAATGTGTATAAGTATGTGTAAGTGTGCACTGTGCTCCATACAGATACTGTATATGTAAGTTTGTAAGGTGCCTATAGAGACTCACATGTTTGAGAGCAGGCGATGCAGTGCCCGGCAAAGGCACAGCTGGGATGTCATGCACTAGCCAAGTTCCCGTACAAACTACCTAGCTAGAAAATAATTCAGAAAGTACAATTAGGGATACTGATTGAGGGCCCATTTAATTTCATAGTTTTTCCTCTTTATTTTGAAAGTTTTAGGACTGGGATTTCTGAAAGATTGCAAACATCTGTGGGAGAGAGGCCTTGGTGTGTTGGTACAGATGATAAATGTACCTCCCCTGACTGCTCATCTCCTCAGCTGCCAAGGGCCCCCTTTCTGAAGCACAGATAAGCCAAGCTCAGTGTCTACCAGGCAGGATCTCTTCTAAGAGCAAGGGATTTTTAGGTAAGCTGGTGGACTTTTGGCAAGCTTCAGAAAGTGAAATGGTTCCTTTTAAACTATTGCTTTTCTGTTTGTTTTAATTTCCTAAGAAATTCTGTAGAAGAGTTTTACTAGCAGAGCTTGATCATGGTTAAAAACTGAGGAGAAAACATGAGTGAATCTACTCACTTGGAAGAGAAATAACCCGAGTGGAGCACCACAGAAGGCGATGTCTGCTATAGCCACCGATGCAACCTCTCGCTTCCTTCATCCCTGTTAGTCATCCCCCCCAGGTAAGCCGTGACCTGGGAGAGATGTTGACTCCAGTGACATGCAGTCCCTTCAGACTGTGTAAGAGCACATCACCATATCCTCTGTGCTTCCGCTGTTATTGACTGGCCCTTTTCTGCATTTTGGGGCATTCTTACAAGTGCAGTTCTAAAAACCAACTACTTCGAAGTGAGCGCTGATGTCATTGCTGACATTATGCTCTTTCCATTTTACATCGTGTGTCTATGCCTGTAACTAAAAATGGCATGGTTTTACCTTTTATTTTAGAAATAATACTGAGTCATATAATTCCTTCCTCCTATTTACAGTTTCTTAGCTTCTCTTCTGCAAATATGAAAACCGTGCCTTTGACAAAGCTGTTTTAAGAGAACACAGACAGAAGCTATTTTTGAGTAGATTATCTGAGGCCCCAACAGTTGGCCTTATTCTACCCCTACTGAAATAATTCCTTCTTTCTTTTTGATGTATTTTATTTAAATAATAAAGAATAAGAGAAAACACTCTCTGATCACAAGTCCTCTGGACCACCTAGAAATGCCGGTCAGACCACGAGTGGTCAGGAGCCCATGGGCTTTTTCCAGTTCCAGACTAAAGCAAAGACCCCCCCCCCATCCTGACTGCGCTCCTAATGGGGTGTCAGTCAAGGTTCTGGCCAGCATCATTTCTAGAGTGTCATGTGATAGCAGCTTCCTATCCTTGGAGAGGGCACTCTAATCCAGAATGAGACTTCTCCTAAGAGAAGTCAGCATTAGGTCTGTTTGTGCAACAGTTATCAGGATGAGGTAGCTGCAGATGCTATTCAAATTCTATCGATAGATCCTGCAACTTGCAGATAATCGTCATAGGCTCTTGACGGTTTTTTATTTTTTGTTCTCTGACTGTACAGCCTCACGACAAATATAAAGAAGGAAAAGTTGTCTTCAAACAAACAAACAAAGAAGAAAAAAGAGCAGGCTTACAAAATTCTGTTGCTCTAATTCTCTGGTTGAAGTATTATTAATAAACAAGTTCAGTGATCAAAGCAAAGCTTCTGGACTTCATAGAGGAAGGCTTTTCAGGATTTAAGAATTTTATTTTTCAAAAGACCCAACCTCTTGGGCCTTCCTGGTTGTGCTCTATGTCTTCTGCTTGCAAGGTATTTATGCTGTAGGTTAGAAAGGATTCTTTCTCATGGAGAGTAAATAGTTTTATAGAAATTAGTTAAATTAATCTAATTCTAAACCCCGTGGATTTCTCTTGAAGTAATCAAATGCCCCAAATTAAACATAAGTTAATCACCTTGCTTAATTGGGATCTCAGCAACTGCTTCATGGTTCTATCATTTTTCAAACATTATAAGCAATTTGTATTTGTGAATAGGACTAAAGAGGCTTTCCTGACTGATGAAGTTGAGGTGGAATGGGCTGATAACAAAGGATCTATTAAAACATCATTGGAAAAAGCTCTATAGTTCATGCATTGGCTCAGTTAATCTCTATAGATTTTTTAATGCTGTTGCTGGAAGGCTGGTGTTGGAGAGGGAGAGAGAAAGAATGCAACCTTCTTTTTTGTACTTCATGGATCCTTAACCCTTATTTAAAGACGACTTTGGATTTTAGACCAAATAACTGTTCTTGTAATTATATCAAACAGTTAAAAAAAAAGCTAGTTAATGATGTTCAACATAAGTAATCATGTTAAATAGTGAAATTTAATTTCTTAAAAACTTAAATCCTCATATCTTTTGGAATGCATTGTACTGTAGGATGTCTGAGTAAATTAAATTCTCCCCTGCACACTAAAGCATCAATTTCCTTATGGTAATTATCTGCTAGATTGGATCTGTCAGTAGCAGGGAAGCATGCCTGACATTATACCCTCTTTACAAAAAATGATTACAAAAAATTAAGACGAATGAGTAAAATTAAGGCTGCGGCTGGTAAGCCTATATAAAGCTCTCATAGATCACTTTACATAAGCTACCATTGTACTGGATACTAAGCTTTTAATGACTAGTTGCATAATGAGGTAAAGGCCATTAAAGAACAGCAGAGGTAACCGATCACAGAGATAAGAGCTAAAAAAATGATTTTCAGCCAACTAGAAGCAATTTATTATACACAAAAACACAGCTCTAACTGAAATGTCTGGATAGATGAGGAACTTCAGAAAGTTGACAGGATTTCCTTCCTGGGAAAGTTTTACAAATATGATGGGAGCCTTTCTCTGTCATATTAGTTTCTTTTTCTCTGCTATTCAGTACTCCAGAATCGGGGTGTGGTTTTGTTTTTTTTTTTAATATGTCTGGACTGTAGCACTGCATTTCATTAGCCCACTTGAAAGGTAAATTAGAGTGAAGCTTAGCTGATATAAAGGAAATTCATAGCACACCGCCAGTGAGCAGTGTATGGAAGCGGGTTAGTTGTTGCAAGTCAATTGATACCCTATCCTGGGTTGAAAAATAGCATCCATGCTACAGAACTGCCTCTCAGGAAGGGAGTTTAGGGTTGCAAAGTAACATATTGCTCCCAGGGCAGTGCGAAAATGAATATATAATTAAATTCTCTTATAATGAGCAGTCACTCAGGGCCAAAGTACAAAAAGAGCGTAAGTGCTTTATAGGTGGTGCAGGGTCAAATCTTGAGGTGTTCCCATCTCCTAGGGGAAACCACATCCCTAATTTAGGCAAAGGGAATGTGGGAAAGAGTGCCTGAGAGGCAGGAGCTGCAGGAGCAGGTGGAAACCTGCAGATGTGCTGTCTGAAACACTTGGTGTGTAGCCACTTTAACCCAGCCGGTAGGAGATACACATGTATGTATAGATATAGAAACACACACACACATACGCACACACATGTACACACATCCTAGCATATTTACTGTGTCTGTATAAAATCCTATTGTTTACTGAGGAGTATAGCATTTACAAAAAAAAAAAAAAAGAAGCCTACAAGAGAATTCCTAATCAAAATCAACCAGGGGAAGCTACTTTTCCCTTCTTTCCTCCCTCTTTCCCACATCTCCTTTATGTGGTATGGAAGCTCAGTCGTCTCCGGGCTCAAAGGATTCAACAAGGCCGGACAAACCATAAGCTGCCTGGAGACAGGGGAGGTTACTACTGACAATTGGAGAGCGTCTCTAGAGCAGGGCCACAGAGATGGCTGTGGCGCTGCAGCACATCATCTGAGGACTAGGGAACGGGGTTGGTTTAGCCTGAAGAAAAGGAGTCAGATGGGATGGTGTAATTGCAGTCTTCAAGTAACCAAATAAAGGTTTCAGAAGAGACAGAGCCAGATGGTTCTGTGAGGTGCAAAGCCAAGTGACATGAGGCAATGGTCCCAAACTGTAACAAAGACAATACAAGGAAAAGGTGATCTCAAGGAGAGTTGGGAAGCACTGGAACATGTTGCCCAGAGAGGCTGTGGAGTCTCCATTCTTGGAGATTTTTCAGAATCCAGCTGAGCAAGGCCCTGAGCAACACGCTTTGCCTTCACCACTGGCCTCTTTTTGAACAGGGGTTTTATACAGATGACCTCCAGAGCTTCACTCCAAGCTAGATTTTTTTATGATTCCATGATTATTTTCTGAGGCTTATGGCCATCTTATTCCCTTTGCAGTTGTGAATCCTATCCATATCTCTTCTTCCCAAGGACATATCCTAATTGACAGGGGACAGGTTGCTTGGGGAAACAGTTTCTTTATTGTTACTGTTGGTTTCTGGAACTTGATCTGGCTTATGCATGCAATGTGTCAGGTAATTCTGTGCAAGCTCTGAAGAAAATTTCTGCAGCTGTGTCTATGTGAGCAAATTAAACACCACTGGGGACTGTTCCTGGCTGTACAACTGGACCAGCTACACTATTAGATTTTTAGCATGGTGTCTGGCATATTTTTGTTTCATGCAGAACAGCATTCTTCTCCACCCACCTAAAAACATCTCAGACATAAATTCGGAAAAGGGCAGGAGTTACCAATTCTTCTTACTGGTGGTGTCCTTGTTCTGGAGTCTTGTTGAGTTAACAGTATGGATATTGGCTGTTCCTTGACCCAAGTGCCATCAAGTGGCCCTTGATGTGTTTTAATTCACCAGTGTGGACAAAACCTCAGTGTCTAGGGAACTTTCAGGCCAAAGGGTCAACTTCAGGATGTACTGGCAGTTGAGCAGCTTGATGTATATTGTGGGCAGGAGTATTAATCTCAGTTTTTGATTTGAGTAATTAAATCCCACCTGACTTCTGCCTTAGGCACATATTGCCCTCCATGCACCTAATCCTTAGCCCTTAGAAAGCTGCAGGCTGATTTACATAGCACTGAAGTCAGTGGATGCTTTTTCACTTTTAAATGGTTTTTTCCTCACTTGGCACTTGTCCAGTTTACTGATAAGGTAAATAGTTTGAGTTACCTTGCATTTAGGCAGCTTTATCAAGGCTGTCATTAAGACTTTTCCTTTTAATCACTTAGATTTGTGATGTGGCTTGCCTTCTATGAAATCTTCAGTCATTCCAGTCATTTCTCCTTTATTCTCTAATTATTTTAAGTGTAAATTAGTTTGATTTACAGCCTGCTGACTGTGTCATTATTTGAGATGTGTACATACTAGCATATTTACTGTGTCAAACTGATGGTGGCTAATACAATTATATGCTTTTTTCACTGATATCTGATCTGCTAATTAACTGGAAAATATTTTGATTGGGGTGACTGCTTACCCAAATTATTTAATTGTCCCATGCAAGGTTGTCAGCAAAAAAATATGGAAATGAGCCTAGGAAGTTCTGTGAGATTTCACACTAACAGTTCTTCAGGTTAGGGCTGGAATTAGACAAATGGAGAAATAGCAAGAGCAACGTGGGTCCTGCAGGAAAACAAATTAGCTTGCATTTTATTTTCAATACAAAATACTAGTAAGAGCACTTCAGTTTTATCTATCCCTTTTCTTCCTTGATTTTCTTACTTCTTTACGAAGCAAGGTGCTCTTCTCTGCATAGTAAAAGTGTATGTGTGTGGATGAGGTGAAGGTAAAGAGAACTGAGAGCATGATGTAGGTAAATTGGAAAGCCCTAACTCTCAAGTCTGTGCCTGGTTAACTGGACTGGACTTCTTTCTGATCTTGGGTAGGCTTTTTATCCTGAGTTGACTGGCAGTCACTGGTGAACTGAGTATGAGAGAAAGCTGCAAGTAATTTTATCAGCTGAGAATTTTATTTTTATCCTGTGCAGAATACATTGGACATTCTTTCTTCAAAAACCATAGAGGTCCTGTAAGAAACTTAGTTCAGTTTTTAAGGAGAAAGTCTAAGAACTATTATTTTTTTTAAATTAAAAGTAATGGACTCACTGAATACTCAAAGGTTCTTGTTGAAGGAAATGTCTGGATTTAATAGATACATCCTTCCTTTACTGAATAACTGCAATATTTGCATAGTGTTAGACTTCCTATCAGCAATGAAACAGTTAACTAGTTTAGGTGGTATTGAGTGAGTGATCTACAGGGTTTTTAGTGGTCATTGTTATAAACGAGAAGGTTTACACCATAGGATTCAGCAAGGTGTATGCAGTTCTAAAATTGAGAGCCAGCAATGTGCTTGTGCTCAGCTTTGTCTGTAAGTACTTTGTTATATAGGGGTAATTTCTTGAATCAAAGGGCCACATCAAAGATGAGATAAGCTGCACAAATGTAATTTTATTCATGTGAATAGTTCCATTGAATTCCTTCATACTGCTACTTGTGTGGTTTAGATCTTTATTAGGAAGGCCTGGAAATTTCCTTTTGTATTCCAATTGTGAGAATGCAGAAGAAATTCACAGCAAAATCCTAAATTAATGAGTGTATGTATCATTTACACATACCGATTGGTTTCATGCAGAGTGACAACAAGGAGCCATACAATGACTTTTATCTAAAGATGGAACCTGATTATTATCTTTGTAATGGTAGCAGAGATAGGACACTGTCAGAGGTTTGCAGTATAAGCCATGGTGAAAAGAACAGCACTTACGGTGCTCTAATGTTACCCAGCTGCTGAGTGTGTGATGCTCCAAAGTTGCACACGCAGGCAAATGAAACCACCAGTAAGTGGAATGTGGGTGCCTAAAGACCTTTGACTTTTAGGGCCAACATGTATATGTATATGTCATAAACATACTATGTATGCTCATTACTAGAGTAAGTAATGAGCACACAGCAGCAGCAATGGCTTTGTCAGGTCCCATAAGCAACTACGTTTAGGTCTGATTCCTATTTCTCTGAGAAACTCCCAATGAAAATCAAGCTGAGTAAATGAGGGGATGATTTGGGTGGCTATTCTCCTTCTCAGCTTTTACTAAGACACATTTCCTCAGGCTGACCTCAGAGCTGCTGTTTTTCCGGGAAGATATGAGGCAGTCATGACTTCTTACTGTCATTAAATGTCACACAACAGTATTTGCAAGGCAAGGGGTGTCCTCACTCCTTACTACAAAGCCAGCAATTGTATTTTCTAAGTACAAATGGACCATGGATGAGATGATAAGCAGCTGTCCTGCCTCAGCACAAGATAGGTCAGTATTTTGGGAGCAATCTCCTATGCGATGGCTCAATGTACACTTTGCAGGGCTGCTTTGTATTTCCGTATGCGAGGGAAAACAGAGTCCTGTTCTAAAGCATGAGACAAGGATCTCGAGTCCCGCATAGCTGGGGGGAGAGAAAAGACGGCAGTGGCTGAGATGCTGAGACCCAAAACAAGGAGCTTTTAGCCACCAGTGGAAAGGAATACCCCACTTAAACTTTGTTTTCTCCTCTGCTCTGCCAAACTTCTCAAAGTAAATCATACTTTATCTCTCAAATAATTTCTGAAAGCAACACAAATTGTCTACTCGGTCATGATGTTTTTCTGGTTTTAATTGTATTTTATTAAATAAAAAATATTTCCATCTACAGTGAAACAAAACAAAATTTCCAGTTATTATATGCTTTTGGTTTCTGTCTCCTCTATAAGTACCTTATTTTCTCCAGTCATTTTCAAGATTTCAGGCTAGGACCACCACAGCCTCTTATATTGTATTATTTTCCTACCATGAAGTTGTTTATGTGTATTGTTTACCCAACAGACATTTCTCTTTCACTTGGTATACTCATTACTAAATAATTCTGTGAGAAGATACAGGCCACTGATTTTTTGCAATTTGCATCCCCATACTCTAAGCTATGTTGAAAGCAAAGCTTTTTGGTCCTCTTGCTTTGGAAGTACATTAATATTTCTATGACCTTTACTAGATGGCAGATGAGAAGCATTAGGAATAAAACAACAAACAAACCAAAGGAAACCAATTTTTTTAAAATGCATATTTCTGAAAGGAGCAAGAGGAAAAGAATCTAGTCTAAAAAATATGAACTTTAGCTAGAGTTATGATAATTGTTCTATTGTAGCCTATTTTTCCATGTCAAAATGTTTCCTTATGATCAATCCATTCAACATAATGCAAAAACGTATTTGAAGGGGTTTAGTAGCTGTGCATACCAAAAATATATAGATATTATTTAGAGATATTTAGAAAGAAATATAATAGTTTAAGACATTTATTTACTGTGTACATTGAAGTGATCATATTAAAAGCACGGTCACTATGCTAACAGCTACTTTACACAAAATGACTTCAAATCACTTAAGCATCAAAGTCTCCTGCTTATAAAGAGAAATTCTGTGAAACAAGCTGCAAATGTCGTGACTTTTTGCGTGGTGTAAATGCTCTGCTTTAGAAGACTACACTTTCAGAAGCCTTTAAAAGACTGTAGAAGGAAAACCAACTAAATTCTACCCAGGAAACCATTTCTCTCACGGCAGCATTGTTTTTCAGTGGTTTTACTACACACCGGAAGCCAACTCTGTTCCTGTTCATCTAGGTGTCGATGCCATAACTCAAAGGAACAGATCCCAAAATGTTTTTAGTGACTTGAAATTTGACTGCTTTACGAACACCATGTATAGATTAACAACATTTATGATTCAGCAAGGCGTTTAACACATGGCAAGCAGAAGCTGTCCCATGAACTAAAGTATTTGTTCACTGGTTTCCAACTGGAGGCAAAACTGAGATTCTTTAATAGCAACCCTCTGTCATATACTTTACATTTCATATAATATACCTCAGTATCAAGTGAAAGGGTATTCTAGGGGGCTTTTTGTTTCTCTTTAGGATAGTGTGGAAGAGTCAGAAAATTTTAAAATAACAATAACCAGTTCACCATACCATGAATCACATGAATCTAGAAGGGTTCAGATTAAATCAACTGGCGCTATTTATAGGATTGATGTGATGGCAAGAGTCCCCTTCTGTCTTTACTACCAAGAGCAATGCTATTGCAGCCAGTAGAAACAAGAATAGGCCTTGTATTGAATGTGTCACATACCTCTTTTTTAATTATTACTTTTGTAAGTTATTCCGTTTTGATACATGAAAATTTTCCCTCCTTGAGGTTTCAAGGAATACTATCTTATAATTTTAGGATAAAAATACAGATTTGTTAAAATCATAAGTACTTCTTAATGTGAAAACCAGTTTGAAAACATGTTTTTTGTTGGTTTAATTAGTTTATTTTAAATGAAATTAGGCACTTTATAGTTTGGATACAAGCATTTCCCTTCCATTTGCTGTTTAAGCCAAAGAGTTTGTTGCTCTTTGTTCAAGTTTTTCGAGAAACAGAAAGTAAATAGAAACTGACTTTAAAAAATACCTTTCCTCCCCACTGTTTGGTTTTTTTTATAAATTTCCTCAGCTTGATCTAGCAGTATTGAGAAGGGTAAATCATCCTTTCCTTTTTTTTTTACAATTTTGATTTATCTAGAGGATTTCTAACACACAGCTTTTGCTCATTAGATGTAGAGATTCTGGCTCTTAACCAATCTGTAAAATGAGAGAAAACTATGCTGTTACCCAGCTGAGAACCTGGCCCATTTTAAATATAGCTCCTATCTCCTTAGATTATTGTGCGTTAATTATGCCATGTGTAAAATATTTTTATACATAAAGCATCCAATCTGAACTTACTCAAGCGATGGCATCTGTCTTTGCAGTCAATGTTCTTAGCCCACTGCTGGTTTAAAATGTAATCAGTTTTCATCTGCTAATTTGAATGGAATTTAAGTTTCTGTTCAAGATACAGCCTGTGATGCTGCATTGCATTGCACAAAGCCAGTTCCTACATTCTTACCCAAAGTCAGATCACTCTCTCTGCACTGCAGAGTTGGGGCTCAGAAAGATTTAATTGGAATCCTTCTCAAGCATATAAAAAACATAGCCTTTGTAACCAGTAACAAATTTGCAAATATTTTTATATGATACATAATAATTCAATGGGACACAATAAGCCAAATTTGCAAGAGAGACTATGTTTTCATCTAAAATATTCACTGACTCATATACATGTGCAGCTCCAAAATGGACAAGCAAAGGCAGGTTGCATCCTTCCTGTACCTGTACATATGCTTTAATTTTGCACGTGTACAGGTAAGTTCTAATTCAGTGCATACAGAGAAACTGATTAGATGATGGCATCTCTTTTAAAAAATCAGGTATCGGTGCTTTGTGCATGATGAAAATACAGACAGCTAAAAGTGATGTATTTTTCTGTGTTAGGTCAGACATTTCAAGAACTGGAATATTTCTGCTCCACTTTAGGGTAAACAATCTGCTAGTGTCTTATTAAGAGAAATGCTATACCTTAGTGTCAGTGCTTGTCTCGCTTAACTGTCATCTCACAATCCCTAGGGTCTTGTGACTGAGATTTGTGCAGCAATGTCAGGGATTTGGATGCTCAGCTCCCATTATTGTTGCTGAGGATCTAACCCCTTTGTTGAGGGATGTTAGTTCTTTCTGTGGATTTGCTGTCTTCTGGCTCTGTGATTTATATTCCCTATCTTTCAGTACTTCCAATGAGTCTTCAGTCTGGTCTTGAAAAGGCCTTTTACCATTGGTGCATTTCATAATCCTTCACAGAAAGCCCTTAACTGGCAATGGGAAAGCTATTTCTTATAAATGTGTTACGCACATACGTACCTTAAAAGCCTACTGGAGAAAAGCAAGCAGGAGAGGTAAAAGAGCAGCAATATAGATGATTTGGGTAACACAACTCACCAGAGAACTCAAGACAGAAACTTCTGAGCATGCTGCCAGGCTGTCCAAATTAGAATAAACTATTCGGACTGTTTTGGTCCCTGCAGCACAGCAGAATGCCCTGAACTACAAATTCGCATTTGGTCTTCTCTTTCTCAGGGATGCAACTTCCTCACGATGTCTGCACCAACACCAGAAAATAAAACAGTGTCAAGACAAAGACTTAAGTACTGGCCCTCTATCTTCCCTATTTAACTGTTTTCAGTTTAAGCATAAGAGAATTTAAGCACAGGTACAAGCCACACAGTCTTAATTAGCCTCCAGACCAGAGAATATAACCTGGCTCCTTTTATTCACGACTACACACAGAGCCAGCACAGGCAAAGATTAAAATCTCACTCTGTGACATTTAACCATCTTTGCAAGACACACTTAGGACAGCTGGTGAGAAGGGCTGCTGCTCTGTAATGATTTCTTAGTTAATAATACAATCACATTTGTGTGTCTGCATGTGTATGTGTGTGTATATATATATACACAAAATGTTTATGTCAATGGATGGAACAGCTACAGCATCATTTTCTACCTTAGTTAACAAGGCAATCCAGTACAGAGAGCAAGTTTCAAGCCTTTGACTTACGACTCCTCTTGTTTTTAATATGGTTTTAACTGTCAACGCTAGTAAGTCATAAATATGAGAATAATGTAATAAGGAGTACCACAAATACCCACTTCTATGTTATTTTATTTTTGTTCCGTATTTAAAATATCCACACATCTTCACACATTTCCTTCCTCCTCACTGTCAGACACTGAGGCTCTCAGTCATGCAGGTAAAAAGGACTGACATTTTCTAAACTGTAATAGTTTTTTGTTCTCTTTTGTTGGAAGAATTCTGAGGACTAACTGGAGTCAACATTTGAGAAAAAGGTCCCTGGTGATTATACTGAGGCGAGCTTCTGTGTTTTGCTATGTATCTGCAGTCACAAAAAGACAGAGAAAAAAAGACTTTTAAAACATGTTCTCATATTGCTAAACATCCCCTCTTCTTCTCTCTCACTGCATTCTTCATAAACAGTTATGCCCATTGGCCTCAGAGAATATTAAGAATTTGCAGTATTCCATAGTATTAAAATCAGCCCCATTACGAGCAATGGTGGCAAATCTTCCTAAGAGTTTTAAATCTTACTTTCTGGATATATGCAATGTGCTGAAAGACAGATCCCTACAGCAGCAGTAAGAAAGGTATGTTATGCCTTTTGCCTCTTTCCAGCCTTTCTTGGGCACACACCATTGCTTCACAACTAAGCTGCACATTGTGGAGAACTGCCATGAGCATGCTGAATGCATTCAAGCAAGTAAGGCCCTGTGGTGCCTGGAGGGGTAACTCTGATGACGCTGGAGGTTTGGCTTTCAAGCCTAGAAAAAACACTTTGCTGGCACCAAGACATGCCTGCTTTAGATGCCGAGTCCTTGTAGTACAGAATGTTGGGATGGGGCTTAGAAAATATGCTGGGGACTGTCTGGGAGAGAACAATTTATGCTAGCCTTCTGATATTCTTCTAATCTTTTACGGGAAGAAGCACTATAAATAATCTTATACCTACAACCTAAGTTGTAGGTGTAGCCCCTCTGCTGCAAAACACCTAATCAAAAGCAATGCTGACACAGAACTGACCACAGAGCCTTATGTTCACTCACTTTCCAAACAAAAAATACTTCCTGCTGACCTAAAGATCCCTTTTGAAATCTCCAAAGCAACTTGCTGAAAAAGTGCAATCCATCTCTATAAAATCAAACTAAAGCCAGCACTACCTTATATTAACTATGGCAAGGCAAACACATTTCCATACAACTCATGGTGCAAATGTATTTGTGTTTTCAGGGTAGCAATGTACAGTTCATTTAAACACAAAACAAAACACACAACAACATGTAAAACATTTCTTCCTATGCAAAAGCTAAACAATGCCTCCAGAATTTAATGGCACTAAAGGATTTTGAAACCTAATTTTCTGACTTCACCTTGGGATTACCTGGAAATAAAAATACAATAAAAATACATCAATAAAGCTTGACATATAAAAATACTATTCATATTCAAAGATGAAGAAACCATATTTCTTCTGTTCTATATTCTGTACAATCCTGTTGAGTTCATAACGCTTAAAACAGGTACACAGGATTTTGCCCCACATACTGTGGAAGCTCCATGCAATAGAAATACGGTGCAGAAGTGGTTGCACGCTGCCTGGTCTATCTGATATTGCTGATACTTTTGACAGGAACATTTATTAGAGCATGTTAGCAGTAGACAAGACTCCCCCTGATACCCATAATTGTCTTCAGGAGACTGACCATATATTGTCGACATGTAAAATAAAGCAGCTATAAAAACATCCACCACATGCAATCACTTGCTGCTTTCTGAGAAATTATTACAGTCACGGCTTGAGAATGATCAGAGGGAAAAAAAGTGCTCACCGTTTTAAAAACAGTAAGAATGAGATCACATCCTACATGGAAAGCATGTGGAGGTGCATTGGGGTAGTCTGACCGCAAATTCCAGGAATAACCTCTCTTCCCCTCTCCACTACGATGTAGCTTGACCTGTGACCACTGAAATCAGCAGGACTTTTATCATTTATTTTACAAAGGGAAGGAATCAAATATTAAACATCTCTCTTTTATGGGCATCACTAACTAATGTTGCGGGGAGATTTCCAGCATCCCTAACAGTTTTACATAGCAGTTTCATAGAGGGCTATGATCCTCCATCTTAAGTCAGCGAACACTATCTTACTCCACAAATAGCCCCAGAGAAAGTAAAATAGGACTGTTACAATTTTGCAACCAGTGGTTCTACCTGCAGGGGAATGTACCATTCTGCTCAGAAAAAGGGTGGTAAAACCTGGTCTACAATGTCTGGATATGATTATGCTTGCTATCTGTTTCCTACACACCCCTCTTCAAAAAAGTCAGGGGATTCCGTCCTGGTTCTGGAAAGTCTCCGTTAGCACAGAATGAGAACCTTGTTCTTGCTATCCACTAAAAACTAAGAAAATTCATCCACTGTGAACTACACCCACAGTAACACCTGTAGAAAGTAAAAGGAAGTATCAGATGTGTTTTCCTTTCTCAGATCACAGTGATGTCTCTGTTTTTGCTCTTGAAATCTGGTATCTGACTGAAGTCTGTCAATGATCTGCTAAGATGCATTTGCCTTTTTATTTGCCTGTGACATTTACAAGCAAGTTAGTCTTGTGTCAAGCTGCTCAGAGTTCAGCTTTATTAGTCTGTAGAGACTCAGGACTCTGTTGCACATCTTCATTCTCTGCCAACAGCAAACTACAACTACAGGTGACTACCTATTTTCTAAGTATAACCAGAAGAGAAAAAGAGCAGAGGTGGACAGATGGAGGGCGGCAGAAATGGAAGCCAGTGCATTTTGCATGACAATGAAACACGTGACAAGGTGAATTCTTTAAAAGCCAGGCAGCTCCCTAAAGCTCCTCAAGCCTTTTCTGGATACTTTTCACTGGCAGTGCTGAAAAAGAAGTATGATGTGTTGTGAACAGAATCCCAAGGCCAATTAAACAGTTTAACGGAAGATAAATTTCTCAGGAAAACATGGAAACTTGGGATAGTGGATATGGATTATGGATAAGAAGAAATCAGAATCTAAAGCACAAAATCATAAAGGAGATAGGGGAAACAAATAGTTAATAAGCTATTCTAAAGCTACTGGGAGAAAGGGTAGGTTGGTTCTTTGCCAATGTCAGAAGCTCTTTGTGCTAACAAAAGGAAAAGGGTTTTTCAGCTGTTCTGAAGTGTCCAGCTATTTTGAAACCAACAAGAGTTAGACACTGTAATACTTTAAAAAATGTGGCTCGTATTTTTAACAAGCCTTGTATGGAAGAGCAAGAGAGAATAAAGATTCTTAACTCACTTCATGAGGTAGCCACAACAGTGATGGGGGGCAATGATGACTTCATAGTCACAGGGTCCTGGGTTGCATCAGTATGAGGGATGGCATGATTTTGCTTCTCACTGCCTTCTGAGTAAACTCACCCATTTTTAACAACTATTGTTGTATAGCAAATACCCACTTCATAAGTCTGCCAATACCAACTTGGAAACACACCACCACACAGTTTTCTTTTGAGAATTTTTAACTTTGACATTCATAGGCCTCTTTCAAAACACACACATATCAATCAAAATAGTCACTTAAGCCATGACTTAGAGAACATAGCTAAAGAAAAAATTTCTCAGTGTAGAAATAATCCACGTTTAGAAACCATGATTTACCTCAGTGTTAAGGTACCTTCATACATACATCACAATGTTCCAGAAAAATTCTAAAACCTCAGAAGGATTTCAGATTAGCATGACAATAATGTGGTGGGATCCAACCCCAACTTTTCTGTATTTTTAAGCCAATGGAATGTCATGCTTAACATTTAATTGTTCCTTAACTAAATAAATGCAACTAGGATTTTCCCTGTAATCTTTCTGAACAAGCTGAGAAATATACCTCATACCTACCCATGCAGTCGTGCAATTATCGATGGGGCTGTTGATGGAAGATTAGAATTTGCCGGGTGGGTTGCTGACCAATGAACCTTGCCAGTGTATCCAGGGATATCTGGAGCGCTAAAGGAAAAAGTTAAAGGGGGGGATGGGGGATAGAGAAAGAGTAAATTAAACGACTATAGGCTTGAAATATGGCTTATGGATCAGTTCTTAAATAACTACTGTTTATCAAAGATGGATGGGGTAAAAACTCTTCACAATATAATAAGTAGTCCTTAAAATTTATGAATTGGCATAGCTTCTTTAATACCAGCAAAACAACTTTATGATGATCTAGCTGATGATCTGACCCCAAAATCTTTGGTTAGACGTGGCAAAAGTGAGTTCTTCAGTGCCTTTTCCTTTTTTTTTTCTCCCCTGGTTGTTTAGGTTGAATATCTGTATGATATTCATGATTACAAGCAACATTTAATCTCAAAGAAAAAATAGGGTCATAGGGTTTGCAAAGAGCACAAAAAGCAAGGAAATATTCTTTAAAAATGTGATACAGATTTAGCTCATACTTAGGTTCCAGCTTCAAACATGGAATTTAGGTAGCAGGCTTTAGGCCAACAGGTGTGATTTCTCATGGCCTAAAACCAAATGATTTCCCAAATGATTCTAAAGTTCTCTAAATTTTCCCTAGAACTTACTAAGAATGTATTTACACGTGTATATAATATCATTAACACTGCTTAGACACATCAACTTACATTCTGGCTTGAGTACACCAGTGGACTGAGACAGCAGGTGCCACATCTTGGGAAACTAAAGCCTTTTGTTAATTCTGATGCTAAGTTTTAATGTGAAATTCAAAAAGAAAGTTCCTTAAAGAGATGGAGGAAAGAATTCTACTGATCTAAGGTAGCACAACAGACAATTTTGATAGCAATTACTGCAAGATGAAGCAGAGATGGACAAAATTAAAGAAAAAAAAGCAGATACTAATATGAATTCAGAGAGATAATCCACGAAGATTAAAAGTAAAAAAATCTGTATGACAGCTTTTTTGCAGCACAAAGTTATTCAGAGAGTATCACCATTACTGTTCATTGACAGCTCAAAATAGGACACTGCTGAATTATACTTATATCCAGACTGCCCATACACATGGAGGTTAAGAGCTCATGACAAGTTGTTTCATCCACTGAATCAACTAAATACTTGAGATTGTAAACCTTGCCTGCATTAGTCCTTTGTGGGTCTTCACACTGCATGAATGATAACAGTGCCTCCTTTAAAATAATCTCTGAGGTATTTTTTGGTTCCCCTGTACTCTGGGTAAAAATAAACAGTTCCTTTAATTATAAAGTGCATAGAGCTATTAGTTTCAGTACAGCTGATCAGCTACTTCTCCACAACTAAGTTCAGCACAGGATGAAAAACTGGACATACTTGTGAGATGTGGTTTATCAGAAAATTCTTTGACTTATGTTCTAGGAAACTTGGCTCTCAAACTCCTCACCAGAATAACAGAGGTAATGAAAAAAAAAGCTGTATCTACCTACCACGGTTCTAACAGGTGAACTATACCTGTCACAGGAGCATTGCAGTATATGTTGAAGTCTTGTATGTTGAAGTACCCATAGTCAGCGGAAAGATCATCTAGTTCTTTGTCTTATTTTGGAGTAGCCTTGCACCAACCCACACATTCATACACTGCTATATGCCCTCTGCCATGCTCCAGTACATGACTGTCCAGGGAAGATGGCTTTGTAGAATCAGTAAAGCAGTTTTGTAGCATTCGGGAAGCTGTTAACTATAGGGAACCACCAAATAGTTGGCTGAGCAAGTAACAAATCTGCTCTCTGTCTTGACAGCAACCATGCAGGGGTAACAAGTAGGCCTGAAAATCTAGTATGGCAGTACAACATATTTTCAGAACTGGCCAAAATGGCTTGCAGGCAAATTTGCTTTTTCATGTCAAAGTAGACAATTGTTAGGTTAGGTGCAGATTAGGTAACTGTAGAAAATTTCATCTGCATATGCATGGATCCCACTGAGGGACACAATGGACATTGACTGTGTGTGAGTATAAGCACATGCATTCATCCAAACCTGAAAATCTGATAACACTTTGAAGGAATCGGACTGTGAATAGAGTTTTATTACCCTGGTGATGTGCTACATACCAAGATACATCTCTCACATGTAATAAAGAAATTCCATTGATTTCCTTGAAATGGTATGAGCATCAGAGAGAAGAGAAGGAGATCACAAGCCCCATATTAACTTGCAACATTTTATAAGCCTATTTGGAGTTAACTCATGTAACAGCTATACAACTGTAGAGATATCAGAATACATTATGCACTGTTAGGCATCTGATTGATAAAACCTTCTGACCTCTAAAACTTGCAAAACTAGAAGAAAAGAGAAAGGCATCATAAATGGCCAAACCTGACCCAAAAATCAAGCCTGAGAGATGACCCAAGATGAAGACTTGTTCTATATTGTCTGTTAGAAATTATTGACAGAAGTTGGTATATTCATAACAGGTGGGAAGGATGTAGCTCTGAAAGAGAAGAGAGATGGGCAGAGAGAAGCTAAAAGTACCAGGATAGTAAGAAAGCTTACACTACAGTTTAAGCAGCTGCTCTCCTGGGAACCTGCAAAGAAGATGCAAAAATGTGCTGCGGTTATGTATGTAATAAAGCAGAAGAAACTGAGGTTAAAAAAATACCCCTTTGGTTTTTTGTTTTTGGATCATGCTGTCTAGCTCTGTTTTCTCTGATGAGCTGCTAAACCAGATTGTTGCTACTAAAGAAAACAACTAAGTGCCAGGCCACCACTGGGCAACATACGAAACTCCTCTGTGGTTATACTGTCGTCATCAAGCTTTCTTTCTGTAACCATGACATCTCTCTTGTTCATACACTTCCTTGTTATCATGCTAGCAGCTCTTAGTCCCAACAGTAAGAAACATACAGTGTTGACAGCTGAATCTGTGCAAGGTCTAAGATTTTTCAAGGGGAACATAGTGATCCTGAGTGCCTCTGCTTTGGTGTGCCTCTGTTTCGTATGTCCATCCCAGGATGTTTTTGAAGGTTTTTATTTCATAGAATCACAGAATGGAAGGGACTTTAAAGATCACCTAGTTCCAACCCCCCTGCCATGGGCAGGAACGCCTTCCACTAGACCAGGTTGCTCAAAGCCCCATCCAGCCTAGCCTTGAACACCTCCAGGGATGGGGCATCCACAACTTCTCTGGGCAGCCTGTTCCAGTGTCTCACCACCCTGACAGTAAGGAATTTCTTCCCGAGATCTAATCTAAATCTACCCTCTTTCAGTTTAAAACCATTACCCCTTGTCTTGTCACTACACTCCCTGATAAAGAGTCCCTCCCCACTTTTCCTTAGACCCCCTTTAAGTATCGGAAGGCCGCTATAAGGTCTCCCCGGAGCCTTCTCTTCTCGAGGCTGAACAACCCCAACTCTCAGCCTGTCTTCATAGCAGAGGTGCTCCAGCCCTCTGATCATCTTTGTGGCCCTCCTCTGGACTCGCTCCAACAGGTCAATGTGTGTTTACTTAATTTAGTTGGTCACATGTACTGGCATTTAGAGCTATTTGAGATGCCTTGAGGTACACGATATAATGTCCTATAGCACAGGACCCACAGGAGATCCATGCTGTTCTGAAGTAGTAGCTAGAAGTGATGCTCTAGGGTGTCTCCAGGGCATTGGATGTCTAGGTTTGCCATGTAAATTCCATGTTAGCTGTTTTTACGGGAGCAAAATCAAGATTCCCCCAAATAGTTTGTAATTCTTGAAAACCTTGTATCTAGCACTTCAGCTTGAACAACTGATGTATCCAAGTTTTTTGTTCAAAAACTCTGTCTAGTGAAAGCAATCTGGTAGATTCTTACTTGCACTTACAAAGAGTTCCTAACGTCTTACTCTTTCTTAGAAACACTGTTGTATAAATCTGATAGAACTAAATCACCAGATTAAGTCATTAACTAGTTCTTCTGGTTACTGCAATTATAAAACAGGCCTCTCAGGTCTCACTCACAGTACACACAACACAGTCTCACAACCGGCTTCCACCTCAAATTCCCTTCCAGAAAGACTGACATGTCACATGTTTGTCGCCCTTCTTTTACTCCATCATCCTATTTGCCAAGCAGAATAACCTGTGGTAAAAATGCCTCAGATGTGATCCCATGTCAGGAATTTCAATGCATACAGCCTCTTGTGTTGGGAAAGAATGTATCTGAAAGAACTTGTGAAGTCAAAACAAGGTGCTCCATGCAGAGCAAAGAATGGGACTGACAGGATTTTTGAACAGAGCATTCTGGGTTGCATTTCATAACCTTATCCCTCAGCCATAAAAGCAGGACAGGGAATGGGTATTTACAAATGGATTTGGGGTTTCTAAAAGGATAAAACCATCAAAATGTTAATTCCCCCTAGAAATATTTTGAATCATGTTGAACTGGAACATTTTGGTTCTACAGTTTCAAACAGTTTTATTCTGCTTTCAACTTTTTCAACCCCCTTTTCAGTAGGGCGTAGTATTTTTCAGAAACAAGAAAGCATTTCAAGCCAGCAATAAAATCTCATTTGGAAAATGTCAAAGTAGGATATTTCAGCATCCCCCACCTTCAACCCCCCAAATGACTCAAACTTGAAAATCACTAAAAACGCATGTATGGTGGACAAGCTGTCAGTTTCTGAAGAAGAGACACATTGTGGGAAAGCTCTTAGGCAGCCCATGAAAATGACTATTCAAGGTGCAAGGCAGCAGAGGGTCCTGTCGCCAGCTAATTGTGGCCTGTGAGGTTTCTGTGGTAACTTTAAATGATAAGGGATGCATGCACACAGTCAGTTGGAAGCTGACTATACTGAAGAAATACGACTAAAGTCACTATAGATATACTGATGTGATAGTAGCATTTTGCCCAATGTGCTTGAGAAACCATGAAAAAGGTTAGTTTCAGAGAACAGCTTTGTGCAGGAACTACAGGACTTGAAACACTTAGGACTTTGGCTTCTAGAAACAGTATGTATTAAGTTCCCATTTCAATCAACTGCTTCCAGAAATGGATTTTGGTCAGATCCTGTCCTCTCTCTGACAGAAACAACCTCTGTGGCCTTGGACAAGTCACTTCAGCCTCCTTGGTCTTCATCTTTCAAAACCTAATACTATAATCTACTTTACCAGTGTTACAGCAATGAACTAGTTGATGTTTCAAAAGTGCTGCTAAGTAAATAACACTTTGTTAGAATGCATAAGCATTGTGTAAGCACTGCCCTCTACTGAGTATTATGAGAACTGATGAGTTATGAGTAGCAAGTTTTAAAATGCTAATGAGTGCCAGATTTTTATTTAATTCCTGAGGCAGAGGCTTTTAATGTGGAACAAGAAAACATAATCTGTGTCTTAATTCCTTTTGTTAAATTTCAAGAGGTAGGTTGCAATAAGTACCACAGTGCTATAATACAAAAGACACACAAAAGAGAAAAGCATGAGGCAGATGAAACACTTGACTGATATGAAGTGTTGCTGTGTACGTTGGAATGCACTAAGTGTGCTACACTATTACTACATTAAGTACTGTTAACTCACTGACGGTGTAAGGGAGTTCTGACAATGCCAAGGAGGAGAGTTATTTGTGTCTGTCAGACTGAGCTTTTACCAGAGCCCTGCCCGTGAATGCTACAGAGGAAATCCCCATCACCAGCGTAGGAGGCTTTTTTTTCCATTGACCCTTAAAACACCTGCAGAACTAAAATACCGCACAGAGCATAACCTTGTTTCAGCAGCTGATTGCGGAAGAGGCCAACCAAGGAAAAAGCTGGTGACTAGGGGTGGAGGAGAATTATACAAAATTACGTTTCTATAAAGATGTTTAAGAAAAAGAGGACAGCAGATGATTATGTTGAGAATCCACATGATGCATTAAAATCTGTTTCTGTACGGTTTTCAAAATTATTAGGTTTAAAATGCACTTCTGAATAAGAAAGAGATTTTTTCAAAGTAGTTGTTAATAACAAGAAAGAATGAATTGGGTCATTACTCATTTTCACTTATTAATAACATGGAGCCTCTCAAAAGTGCCCAGAGAATTTAGCAGTCCGACCCTTTCTGGAAGTCACTGTAGCTGTGCTGCGAAGTTTCCTCCTCTGTGTAACTTGCCCAGGCAAGCTGAAAATACAGTGTTTCCTCAGAATTCGGACCATCTTCCTCTTCCTTCATACACATTTGCGTTGGAGCAGCAGTTATACATAGGTGATCAGATTTTCAGAAGTGCTCTGCACCTAGAAGTTTCATTGTGGTGTTTGTGGCCAGATTTTCACAGGAGCTTAACAATCAACGTGCACACAGAATGTGAGGTCTTTCAGAATTCTGGTTTTCATATGTGGTTGCTGAGCTATTTTTGAAAGCCTGGCTCGCTGCACAAAACATACTCTTCAGCTCTTAGTTGCTTCCCTACCTAGTGTATAGTTAGCTATATGTGACATAAAATCAAATGCAGTATTCATCTTCCACAAATAAATAAATATTATAAGCAAATAATTAATAACCAAATCAGTAAGAAAGAAAAAATAATGAAGGAAAACAGACATAATCAATTCAGAGTCCAAAGTCTTCTAAAACAAATCACAGAGGTCTCAGTTCTGCAAAATATATGAACAGATACTCGATTCTATCCCTGTTCAGGAAATCTTGTTAAGCAGATACCTTTAATTCACTGATTCCAATGGAATTTACACTTCGTGGGTCTGAAAGAAAAGAAAGCAAATACAAGAAAAGAGTATAAAGTAGGCAGACAGGTAGAGAAAGTAGGGGGGGGGCGGGGAGACCAAGAAAAAGAAACTACGGACAAAAAATCAGTAAATTTAAAAATACAACAAAAGCCACTTGAGCCACTGGACAGATGTTGTCCAGTATACCTAACAAAATTACACAAGTAACATACAATGAAAATACAAAAAAGCATTAAAGCATTCAATTTGGAACCTCACTAGTTAGTGGCATAGAAAGATGAGATTCAAGCCTACAACTCCTGTGCTCTCACAATGCAGTCCACTCGATGGAGCACTGAGCAGTAAAACAAGATCATGATAAGTTTTATAAAAGATTTTTGGAGATCTGTTGGTGAAAAAGGACTGCATTAGAAAGAGATTTTCAGAGTGCTTTCACAACAGCTTCCTAATTTTTTGACTGGTTCTTTTTTTAAAAAGATTTGTATGTTGCCCTTGGCAAAGAAATGATAGAAGATTCCAGCTTTTAGGCATACATTGCAACGTAATCAAGGATGAAAAAGAGGAACAAGATCATCCTAAAGCAAATTCAGGACCGCATACACAAACCAAGGATATTAAGAATGATGCTACATTCCAGGGCTGGAACAGACCTCAAGGGATGATGTAATTGATCCCTTTTCCTCAAGACAGGCTTTGATGGAAGCCTGGAAGAGAATGAGGGGAACTAAATTACCATCCAGGATCTTTGGTCAAGTGTGCAGATGAAGAGACTGAACTGAGAAAAGCTGATCATCCTAGATTGCCACCAGATCACAAACATAGTTCAATTAATAAGTTCAGATTCATAAACTTAGCACTTCTAGATGAGTCACAACACTTACGACATGGCTTTTTACATGTGGTGAAGGCTCACACAGCTATTCCATGTCTGAACCACAGAGAAAAACTGGATAAAAAATGACTTATCTTACTAAGTCTTCACTTGTGTCTCAGCCTAACTTTTAAGAGCTATGGCCATCACTTGGTGCTAATTACTATTTTTTAAAACCAAGTTTCAACACAGCATCATTTCAATAGCTTAAAGCTCAGAGTTTGGTCAAAAAAAAAAAAAAAGGCACAGGCTATGCCTCAGGGTACATGAAGTTCCACTCCTAACTGTGCTACAGATTCCCAATGTGATTTGGCAAACCACTTAATCACACTGCACCTGGATTCCCATCTGTAAAACTTCCAAATTACACAGTAAGGACTTCAGAGTATTATCTACAGTGCTGCACAGCAGCTTTTCATGACACTGATCTTATCCTAGGGGCTTTTAGGCTCAACTGCAGCATAAGCCTTAATTCCTTAAGAAAAAAGAAGAGAAACAGAAGACGGTTTCCTGTTCTGCCAAAAGGAAGAGAGGGTGGGCGCAAGGGTAACATACAGAACATGCCCAGGTTCACCACTCTTCCTGTTTGTCTCTGCAAAATTACATGACAGATGACTCTTAGCTAGTTTCAGCTAAGCTAATAATTTGAATGGCATCCACTTTCTTGCATGGTCTGGGGAAGAATAGTGTCTCACTCTGGAGTAATACCTGAGCGCCAGTGCTGTTGCCGAAATGCTAGAGGCAGGAAGTGCAACTGCTAGTCCATGAAAGAGTGAACTTGACTACAAAGAGATTTTTATGTTTTATAGACTTAAAAAGCTTATTTAGTCTTCTAAATCCAAAGCATATATCTAACTTCTCAAGGATTTGGTGGGAGTCTAGCAGTCTTACTACCTTTACACATCTTTCCAGAACAACTGTCAAACACACAAAGTGAAAAAAAAAATTATAGGGATCACTTTTATGTCTTCTTTCTGAGTTTCTTCTTTCTTCTGCTTAAAATCATAGCAACTTTGATGTCTGACAATCATAGAGAATAAATATACTTTATGAAGAACTTAAAAGAATTTTCCAGGTGGAATTGAGTTTTTCACAGCTTTGAGATGTCAGATCTCTTAGGTCTCAGAGATCTTGGTCTTCTGGTTACCAGAAATCAATGAAACCCCTAGCCCCACTCACTACTAAACAGAAAAATGACATGGAGAATACTGGAGAAGATAGCACAGAACCTGTAGCTCAAACTTAAAAATCCACCATGATCCCATACGCTGCAAATAGAATCACAGAATCATTGAATGGTTTAGGTTGGAAGGGACCTTAAAGATCATCTTGTTCCAACCCCCTGCCATGGGCAAGGACACCTCCTACTAGACCACATTGCTCAAAGCCTCATCCAGCCTGGCCTTGAACACTTCCAGGGATGGGGCCTCCACAGCTTCCCTGGGCAACCTGTTCCGGTGCCTCACCACCCTCAGAGCGAAAAATTTCTGAGACCTAATCTGAATCTACCCTCTTGTAGTTTGAACCCATTACCCCTCGTTCTATCACTACAGGCCCTTGCAAAAAGTCCCTCTCCAGATTTCCTGTAGGCCCCTTTCAGATACTTGAAAGTTGCTGTAAGATCTCCTCGGAGCCTTCTCTTTTCCAGGCTGAACAACCCCAGCTCTCTCAGCCTGTCTTCATAGCAGAGGTGCTCTAACCCTCTGATCATCTTCATGGCCCTCCTCTGGACCCGTTCCAACAGGTCCATGTCCTTCTTATGTTGTGGGCTCCAGAGCTGGACACAGTATTCCAGGGTGGGGTCTCACGAAAGCGGAGTAGAGGGGCGGAATCACCTCCCTCAACCTGCTGGCCATGTTTCTTTTAATGCGGTCTAGGATACAGTTGGCCTTCTGGGCTGTGAGCACACATTGCCCGCTCATGTTGACATTCTCATCTACCAACACCCCCAAGTCCTTCTCCTCAGGGCTGCTCTTGATTCATTCTCCACACAGCCTGTATTTGTGCATGGGATTGCCTCGACCCACATGCAGGACCTTGCATTTGGCCTTATTAAACTTCATGAGGTTTGCACGGGCCCACCTCTCAAGCCTGCCCAGGATGGCATCCCTTCCCTCCAGCATGTCGACTGCTCCACACAGCTTGGTGTCATCAGCAAACTTGCTGAGGGTGCACTCAGTCCCAACATCCATGTTGCGAACAAAGATGTTAAACAGCACCGGTCTTAGTACCTACCCCTGAGGAACACCACTCGTCACTGCTTGCGACTTGGACATCGACCCGTTGACCACAACTCTTCGAGTGCAGCCATCCAGCCAATTCCTTATCCACCGAAGTCCATCCATCAAATCCACGTCTTTCCAATTTACAGACCAGGGTATCATGTGGGATGGTGTCTAAGGGTTAATAGCTCTGCTAACTTCCCTACAAACTGAGAAATCTCTATTCAGCACTATGTTGTATGCTATGTGTGCTCTAATTTTAAAGCACATTTCTCAATAATCATTTTATACTATTTTATGTTCTAATTCAAGCAGAAGTTAAAAGTCAGATGAAGGCTGTGAGAACCTGACTTGTACAGAAGGCCAGATAAAACAGTCAGAATGGTGCATTATGTACATAAAAGGTTGGTATTAATAGGTTTGATTGCAGTAATACGGGTCAAATTTGACCATCTTACAATGCTTAGCACCTTATTTTGCCTGTGAACCTACTGCTGTAATGAGTGTGGGGAATGATGTGCTGGTCCCCACAAGTGTGACAGCATGTGTGCTGGTACCCACAAGTGTGACAGCATGTGATGCATTGCAAAAGGATATGCATTCTCCCTGAAACTGATGAGAGAAACAGAAATTAATAGACCTAAGGCAGAGCTCAGAAATTCCAGCTACTTCCAAGGCAGCTCCCAGAAACTAGGAATGTTTAGCATGAGTAAGACCCAGTATAATGCGTTTTCTTCAGAACAGCGAGGGCAATATTTTTGCAGCTTCTCTCCCTCTGCTTCCCCCAATGAAGTATCCTTTCTGTAGTTTCTTCACAAGTGTGGACTGTGCAAGACCACTGAAAGGGCAGAAAGGCCTATGCAAAGAGAAAATCTTACTAAGTAAACAAAACAGTCTCTTTCCTCTTTTGTTTTATCATTTTTTAGTTCTTACCACTATGTTGTTACTTTTATCATTTTACTTTCTCAAAAGTTTCCAAATAAATGCTTAATACCAGCTCAAGCTACTAAAGACAACTTTAGGAAAGTCTTTAAATGAAAACCTTTGGATTTCAAAGTTCGTGACCTAGCTAAAAGTAAGCTGCTCCTAATGGTATTCAGCGAGCTTTTGCAAACTCAAAGGCCATCTAGTGGCTAAAGTTAAAAATCACACATTTTTAACATGGCAATATTCAACTCATACTACCATCTACCATACTACCCATGGCACATGCACCCAACAGACCTGTACATTAATACTAAAGAACAGGAAGCGTTTGAAGTATGAAAGTTATGGCATAGTTTGAAAATAAACATAGTTTTTTTGGAAGCAAGGACTCTATTCAGAATGGCATCAGCAGAAATTCCTGGTGCAGGCTAAGCTGAGAACCTTCTCTTCCATGTCCGCCCCACTTGAGCCTTGAATGTAATACAAATCTATTTCCTGCTGCTGGGCATTTACAGGAATGCCTGTGTTAGGAAGTCTCAGCATCATTAGGAACCACAAGTCAGGTGTTTTGGGGTATGGTCTAGCAGATGTGCTCAGACTAGCTTCACACGCAACCTTTCTCAATTGAGAAAAATGGAAAGGTGCCTCCTGAGTTCTTAAAACTTGGTTGTGCAATTAGTCTATCAAGGTTAACAGCAGAAGGGAGAGTATACTCTGATTTCCATCCCAGCCTAGGCCAGAGCCTGCTGATTGTGAAGAGTTCATTATACCAAGACAGTATATTGCGCTGGTGTTACCACAGGCAGCTTTTACTTCCCAGAATGGGCACACTAAGGGTAGCTTTTGGTCTGACAGTCAGCTATTGTCAGTCCATTATGACGATTCTGTACTATATGGATGGCAGGGTCACTTAGGCCCCATCCCAACTCCTGGATGGAAAAAAAAACCCTAATGTACATTTCTGGTGCAATGTGTGGTGTTAGGAGCATAATTTCCCTGAAACTATAACATTAACGTGATACAATAAAGAATCAGCCCTTGATGTTCTACGACAAATTTGTATTTCATCAAAATAGGCTGCATTTAAGCTTACCATAACAGAAGTAGATGGATAAAATCTGTTACATGATCATCTCAGTAGACATCTCTCTGCTCATTTTATATCAGCTTCCTTGACTCATTTTGTATATCTAGGCTGAATGGTCCCTTAGATTTATACAGACCTACACTGACCACTGTAGGCAGTTACCACTGTAGGCCATTTACTACTGACTCAGTTATTAAAAAGAACTCTTCAAGTTCAACCTTGAATCTGAAAGCCCACTGGGCTCCCTGTGTTAACAGACCTCATTCAAGTTATTAAAAAAAATCAGTAGTGTCCCCACAATTTTTTTCATTCTTTTGGCCCAAGACCAGATCTGTAACT
>VFFE01007197.1:285631-358941 GCA_008921705.1 Burhinus oedicnemus
AGTATAATCCTTATATATCTTTAGATTGGTATCGGGATCATTATTGGTTCTTTAGTGTTATTACTGTTAATTATTTAGTCTTATTCTATTAAATCTGTTTATATTTCAACCCCTGGGTTTCCTGGTTTTCTTCCCGATTCCCCCTTCCTGGGTGGGGAGGGGTCATCGGGTAATAGAATAATTGTCTAAACAACAATAAATTGTTGTGGATTTCTCAAACCATAACAAACTATAACATTAACGTGATACAATAAAGAATCAGCCCTTGATGTTCTACGACAAATTCGTATTTCATCAAAATAGGTTGCATTTAAGCTTACCATAACAGAAGTAGATGGATAAAATCTGTTACATGATCATCTCAGTAGACATCTCTCTGCTCATTTTATATCAGCTTCCTTGACTCATTTTGTATATCTAGGCTGAATGGTCCCTTAGATTTATACAGACCTACACTGACCACTGTAGGCAGTTACCACTGTAGGCCATTTACTACTGACTCAGTTATTAAAAAGAACTCTTCAAGTTCAACCTTGAATCTGAAAGCCCACTGGGCTCCCTGTGTTAACAGACCTCATTCAAGTTATTAAAAAAAATCAGTAGTGTCCCCACAATTTTTTTCATTCTTTTGGCCCAAGACCAGATCTGTAACTTTTTTCCCCTTTCCCAAGTACTCAAGAACTCAACCAGAACTCAAGAGGCGGTATCAAAATCATGCTAATAAGAGAAACATACTGTGCAGTGCTTGTGTAGCGAGGCTTTGAAGTTCTCACATGGTTAAGTGGGATTAAGTCTACATAGGCATTGCCAATGTCTTCAAAATTTACTGCACCAACACAGCCACTGTTTGGACAGAAAGGAAATCACAGATATGTACATTATTCATAAGACAGCTGGTGGACGCAGCTGAACCATATACTGCATGCTCCAAAATTCTAGTTATTTATTAAAGCAGACCACAAGAAAAAACATGGAGATGAACCGCCCTGTGTGCTTGGCATGTCCCAAGATGAAAACAATCATCTGCTAAACTTGCAGCACATAACAAATGATAGCTCTTGTACATATGTGCAGAGAGGAGGCTTGGGAAGAATGGAAGTAAGAGAGAAATGCATCATCTCTTGTTCTTTTGGCTATGCCCATGAACAGACTAGGATATTCTTCCAAAGAGGACATAATGGATCCTGATTTCTAGTTTACAGGTAAAGGCTGGAATCATTTGCAAGCAGAAAGGACTCAGCACCTGCTTGCCCTTGGCACCAGAAAACACCTTAAGATTAGATAACATAGTCCATCTACAACTCTTGCTTCAGAAAATGAAAGATGGACTGCTTGGGCCTAATCAAAAATGTAGAAAGTAGAAACAACTCAGGACCATTCTACTTACATGTACAAAGGGATATGACAAGTTTGAAAGCTTTGGCTTACACTGTTAAAAGACAAAATAGATCAATCACCTTTTTTTCGCTAGACAGAATATTCTGATAGAATATTTATGAGGTCCCAGAAGAGATGTGGTGACAAGTCAAAGTTTTGCTCTTGGAAAGATGCAATGCTCATTCAAATTTGGTAAAAGACCATAGTAAATGATTAGGTTGGCATATATGCTAAATGACCGTGTTCAGCAGACAGAATCTTGACTTTTAACCTTCATCCTCAGGTACTGGGACTTCAGTCAATTTCCTAAGATAGTATGAGCAAGTTTTCTTTAAAAATGAACTACTTCTCTACTTGTAATACTTCTCCCATTCAACTCTTGAGAACACAGGAAAATTTAACATCAGGTCTGAATTTCTCTCTTGGCCTGTCCCTCCAAGCTACTCTCACTATCCACGTCTATATTCCTTCAGAAGAGCAACATTCAAGAAACCACGATGATAGTGTTTTCTATCTCCCTTCCACCCTGCAGAGCTACCTGTCTCTCCCATTGTATGCCTGACTGCCCAGAAGCAGACCTGCCCACTGAGTTTGCCCAAGCAAACCTGCTGGCTCATGGCCTGGAAAGGAGGCAAGTTCTAGTTTTCCTTTCTTGCCTTGACCAGCCTTTCCTTCCCCATCTCTTCTTGGCTCTTATCTGAGCCCTTCTGAACCTCCTGTCACCCTTTACTGGGCTCATCTAAAATGCTCCGCTCTGAGATAGAATAGGATAAGTGAAATACAGAGTGAAGAAAAGACATTGATGCACAGCTGATTGTTTTTGATTCTACAGACAGCAGATGAAACATCGAATTTGTACATGTGTATGACTACCATGGTGTTTTCATAAATGTCATCTTAATGAAAACATCAGATAGATGAAGTCATGACAATCATTCATTTACAGATTTCTTCTGTTCTGCTTCTTATATTTAACTCTCTCACAGGAGAACCATGTGAGAGTATACTTTTCATAGAGTTATTGATTGACTCTCTTAACTTCTCTAGCTATAGAACGCTACTGAATTTAGTCTTCTGAAATAATAAACTGTACGCAGACTTCATTCATATAGGAAGTGTCAGAGGACCCCGATATTCACAAAAAATGAAACTTGCAAATCAACAGGTCTCTGTGGATAGGTAAAAGATCTTGTTTGAAATCTGTCCCAGAGGACTCCAACAACCTAAAATCGTAATTAGATGCTTCTTGTAAGGCAAAATTACCTCATTAATTTGGCTTAATAGATTTTCATGCACCAATCAGAACCGATTGCAGGACTGAAGTTTAGTCTAGTAAAAATAATAATTATTACAGTTAAGAATCACAAGCAAACCAATGTAATGTAAGATGCTACATCTACAGCATCATTCCTATCAACAATTTTTTCATCAATATCCTTGTCCTCTCTTTTGGTACTGTCCATGCACATCTTCTTCTGTACCAGTTGACAGGGGAGGGGGAGGGAAAAAATACGAAATAATTTGAGGCAATTACTGGAGTGTGCTGATGACCTTAAATGCTCACTTGAGACTATTTTTGTTTGAAAACATTGCTGTGGGTTTATGTGTATGACCTACACAAAATTTAGGCTACATTTCATTAGCAAAACCGAAAACCTGTTGGCAAGAAATTGTTCACTGACTTGGCTTATTTCAGATTCAGGATTGTATCTCCTTTTTTTGAAACACTAGGAAACAGGATCAGCCAACACTTCCACTGTTGATTCTGGAGGCTGGATTTTGGAAGGTAATATATTATCCCAAGGAACTTCTTCATAAGCTCTAGATCAACAACAAAAAAGATAAAAAAAGTTCCTGTATAATCATTAGTGAATGACATCAATAGATAGATTATAAGGAACTATGTGACAAAGAAGAAAATAACAAAGGTGTCTATTTCTAGTTTAAAGGGAAATAAAAAGCCTGGAATTATATGTTGCTTGTTGGGGAAGAAGTAGTTATGGTACAGTTTCACAGGCTTATCTTCTTTAAAACTTTCTCACTCGCTAATTGAAAGAGGTAGTTTATCTTCCAAGAAGCTTACAGTGATGATGGGATTTATCTTCTCTAAATTTGAATAATCAGTTAAGTGAGACGAGACATAAATAGAGATTAGATACCAGTCATATCATGCCTGTGACAGGCGCTGAAGACAGGTGTACAGAATGCCCTTTTGGAAACTCCAGTTTCTCTTCACTGCCTATAGAGGAAGTGGAGATGAAGGGCACAGACTGGGTGCAAGCTTTTAGATAACTAAAGTTCATGAGATGAATCCCATGCTGAATGCTGTTAAAACACCAGAAGTTCCAAGTGATAGAAAAACTGTTTGTAGTCTTATATGTCCTGCTACCTAAAGGTGCACAGTAGGAAAAAGAAGATGAAAAACTGAAGCAAAGCACAAAAAAACTGTTTTTAAAAGAAATGGTGTCTCACTTTTGAGTATTTGACTTGTAGAAATAGTCCCTTGCTTTTTCTTCTCTCCACCTTGCAGAAGGATCACTTGATTCCTAAGAGAAATCAAATACATGGCAGAAAGCAATGCTATCAACATACATGATACTAGAATTGCTTGTTTAAAGAGTGAACTGTATGTATCTGCATTTTCCTAGTTTACTATCTTCTTTTGTATCAGAATGTAAAACATGCAATTTCATTCACATACTTCACCAGCCAGCACTGGAGATCAAGAACAGATGTATTTCTGAGTTTTACTCAGGAAGGAAAATTTAATATAGATGAGTACAAGTTTAAAAACTAATAGAATGTCCTTGCCTCTCTACTGCTCAGGAATATAGTCTTCCATTTGTTATATTATTTATAAGATGGCATAGCCCTCACATATGCCTGATGTATTTTTATGATGCTCACTGCTACAAATTGAGTTCCTTGGGGTTCAGTTCTAAGGCCAGTTCTGTTCAACATACTTATCAAACATCTGGATGCAGGAGTTGAATGCGCCATTAGCAAGTTTGCTGATGATACCAAATTGGGAAGTGCTGATGACTCTCTTGAGGGACAAGATGCCTTGTGCAGAGGGATCTAGATAGATTGGAGCATTGGGCTGACTGATGGGATGAAATTTAACAAGTCCAAATGCTGGGTCCTGCACCTGGGATGGAGTAATGCCAGGCACAAGTATAAACTGGGAGAGGAGTGGCTGGAGAGCAGCCCTGCAGAAAGGGATCTGGGGGCGCTGGTCGACAGCAGGCTCAATATGAGTCAGCAGTGTGCCCTGGCGGCCAAGGGGCCAAACCGCATCCTGGGGTGCATCAAACACAGCATAACCAGCCAGTCAAAAGACTTAATTATCCTGCTGTATTCAGCATTGGTGTGGCCTCACCTTGAGTGCTGTGAGCAGTTCTGGGCCCCACAGTTTAAGAAGGATGTGAAGGTCCTTGAACGTGTCCAGAGGAAGGCAAACAAAGCTGCTGAAAGGGCTGGAAGGAATGTCCTATAAGGAGAGGCTAAGGACTTTGGGCTTGTCTAGTCTGGAGAAAAGGAGGCTGAGGGATGACCTCATTGCTCTCTACAGCTTCCTCAGGAGGAGAAGTGGAGAGGGAGGTGCTAATCTCTCCTCCTTCGTACCCAGTGATAGGACGTGTGGGAATGGTTCAAAGCTGCGCCACAGGAGGTTTAGACTGGACATTAGGAAGCATTTCTTTACCAAGAGGGTGGTCAAACACTGGAACAGGTTTCCTACAGAAGTGATTGATGCCCCCAAGCCCATCAGTGTTTAAGAAGCATTTGGACAATGCCCAAACCACGACACCTTAATAACGTGCTTTAACTTGGTCACGCCTGAATTGGTCAGGTAGTTGGACTAGATGACCGTTGTACGTCCCTTCCAGCTGAAATACTCTACTCTACTCTACTCTACTCTACTCTACTCTACTCTACTCTACTCTACTCTACTCTACTCTATTCTATTCTATTCTATTCTATTCTATTCTATTCTAAACTATTTAAGCATGTGCAAGACTTTAAGGATTATTAATAGTCTTCTGTCATTACAAGAAAAGTATCAGACACTTGCCTTGAGATTGGAATCCATATAAAATGCAAAAATATGGTTTCAGTCCGGTAGAGCAGGAGCAACTTTCACCGGAGTTCTCAAACCTGAAAGAAAAGGCTTCCTGTTGTACTAATCAATTTACAGCAATCCTTATTGTTTTTCACTGGAAGAAAAAAACTCATGGGTTCCCATAAAAACTGATGCACCAATGTTCAGTCACCCGTTACCGCTCTGAATTACAAAATTCCACAAAAATACATTAAAAAATACGGAAGATGAAAGTAAGTGATAATACCACAACATACATTGCTATAGTTTGGCTTACTTCACATATTGTCATGTACAATACTAACTGTATAAAGGAAAGTATTTAAATTAGCAACCGTAACGATAAAAGCTTGTTACTGCAACCCTAACTAGTAATTGCATATTGCATTTCTACAGTTACATAATCTTTGCCAACCCTGATAGCAATAAACAAGCTCTTCCATGAGCAGTAGGTGACTAATTTCCTGAAGATAATTCTCTCTCCCCTTCATCCTCCCAACTTCATATTCCAATAATTTGGGCTCTCCCTGACCAGGTCCTGTAAATCAGGCTTACCCGCCCAGAGGCCTTATCCTGCAGTTACTGTAGAGTCACATATGTGCTGATTGGTGAGCCAGTACACACATGCTGATAACCAAGTGAGCTGCTGCCAAATAGAAAGATGTTATAATGCCTGAGTTTCAGCTCCCTCAAGAGAACACTCATTTATGTCTTTCCCCTCGCCAGACTTCAACATTCAAAAATCTTGCAGGGGTCCAATTATCCTTGAGAAGTTTCTATCTCCATCAAGTTGGCAGAAATTTGCCAATGGGGTTAAAAGTTATTAAGGTAGAACCAAGAGATAAATAAACAAGATGAATGGAAACAACTTGTCTCCTTAGGGCATCAGGATAAAATCCACAAAATAATCCTAAAAATAAGGTAAGGGATATGTATGAGAGTATCATTCAAACTGCTGCGCCATTAACTACCATAACGCTTTTGGTGACTCTGGGAAAAGTGTATTTCTAAATATACTTTGTTATACTAGAGTAGAAGCAGTAGGCAGCCATACAGCCATCACACCACTCTCTCTATGTGGAAACTATTATTTAGTATCAAGAATGTACCACTTAGGTAGTTTGCAACCTGCTTTTTACTTCCAGACCCCTAAAAATCTCCAACGCATATGAAAACTTTTATGTAGCAAATTTAAGCTAATTCATAATACAGTTACTTTTCCTAGTTATTTGTAGAAATTTTAGGTATACTTTTGATAAAACAGTTCAAAGAATAAAAGTTGAAAGCCACTGTGCAGAATGCAAAATTAGTTCTTGCAGAACTAATCACTCTGACAAAGTTTAAAAGAAAAGTACAGCTTTCAGTAAAAGAGACTAAGTTTAGTGCCCTAATGCTATATGTAGGTACTGAAATAATATGACCTGTTTTTTGAAAGAGCTTTTTGCACAGTGTGCTATAACTTTAAGTTGCTGCTTTTGAAAAGCTTGACAGAATTTGTGGATCTTTGCACTGTGAAGAGCTTTCAAACTGAATCGCTCTCCAATTAAAACAATTATTTTGGAAAGTGTCTCTTAAACAGGCAACGTGCTTGTAGTAAAGATGGTGGCTGCATCTTCATTGCCTCAGCTTTGTGTAAACTGCTATCTGCAAATATATTCATATGGGAATGTTTACGAACGTACTCACACAGGAATGTTTCCATTAAGTTTTATGTCTGAAATGTTGTAATTACTTAACAGGTATGCACGTGCTAGCACCCTCTGCATTACAGAGGTAGATGGCTCAAATATATCCATCCATATGTCCTAGTAGTTCCACAAAAATAGTCTTCCTCTGATCCACTGATTAAAGAGCTAAAGGTTACAACCGTTGTTCCTTGTGTTGTATGTGTAAAACACTCCTGTGAGCTACAATGTCCTTAGGAGGATATGTATATAATTTTATATTTGCTTTGATAATTGTACATAGGCATTTCTAGATACCTCTGCTCTTGCACTGTATACTGTAATTTGCCATCTTGACACTACTGGCCTACTGCTGGGATGATTAATCTTCTAACATTTACTTCTCCTTTTGCTTTCAGTGGAAAAATCTAGCATAAAAACTGGAATGATTTTTTCTTTAAGTCAACTTTCTGGCAGTTTCAATGCCCCTAATGGTTTGCTCAGTCCACAGGATTAAAAATGGCATGATCTGTTCTTGTCCAAGTTGGGAACTCAGTGTCTTGGCTTTGTCACTTTTAACTACTGACAAGCTTAATGCTACTGTCAGTTTCAGTTTATTACTTAATCTCCTAATCTGACAAAGCAGGATTCAATGACGGATAATGAATTTGGGGAATTTCTGGTTTGGATCCTGAGTCAGAATCTGAAGACGTACTCATTCACATTTCTAAGCTGTTTCCCAGAAACCATGAAAGCCAGAAGATCTTTTTGTTCTGTTTTTAAAGGAGAAAGTGTGATTCTTATGTCACCACATAAAGACATATGCAGAGAGGATTCACAAAACCAGCAGTCTCACAAGCTTCGCTGCATCTCACTGTTGTTCAAAAACTGTGCACTGTTTTTGACCTTTTATATTTTAAAATTAGTAAGAGTATTGACTTCAGTGGGCCCAGCACGAGATAATAATGCCAACTGAAGGGTTTACAGATAACTCTTCCAGATTATTTTGAATAGTTATTTATATATGAAAATAAATATAACCTATTAACACTAGTACTTCTCTCTCTTCTACTCCTTTGAAAGAAAAGGCTACAAATCACCTCCTGAAAACTAATTATAAATAAGCATAAAACCCATCAGTTTATATTGGAAAGACATGCACCGCAAAAGAAACTACAGAGAGAGAACAAAGTTGTTGAATAAACAAAGCATCACTGCTATTGGGCAAGTGAAAAACAAACACATAGTGAAATACCTAACTGCACGGACGATAAATAATCAAATCCTTAGTGAAACCATTGTTTTATTCAATGGCACTCAGTCCTCAAGAGACTATTCTGAGTTTTTATGCATTATTTCCAATGACCTACTAGCTTACTAGGCAGTACGCTATTACACATTTCATTGTGTTATGCGTAATTATTTAACAGCACAGATATTCTTGAGTCTACTGTAGGCCATTTTGCATTCTTAGTTGACTTTGTTTATATTCTACAATAGTTATAAGAAATGCATGTTATTTATGAGTGAACTTGAATTGTTAATTTGATGTTTTTCCAGTTGCACATTTTTTTGCTCTCTGCTTTACATATTGTTGCCTCTGAGTAATCTTTCTTCTTTCTCTTTCTGCAGGCAGGTAAAAGGTTTTAACTCACTAAGTACCTATGTTGCAAGCTGGGGCTGCACTAGCATTGCCTACAGCCATTTTCTATCATTATTTGGAAGGCAGGAGAGGCTGGAATCCTACTGTGATATGTCTCACACTCAATGTGCTGCTTAATCCTGGATTACTCCGTGATGATTTCTTCTCCAGAGTAATGATTACTCTGGAGAAAATGCTTCTTGCTTCAGGAGAGGAAGCACTAGGAATGGAACTCTACCTATACAAAGGTCATTGGGAAATGAGTATAATGTCACCACAATTATTTCAACAAGTTCTGCATAAAATTCTTCAACAGAGCCTCTTAAAGTAACAATAGGATAAAGATAAGATCTTCACACAGATAAATAATTGATTAGAAGATCAGAGAAAGAAGGAACGGGTAAATGATCAATTTTCTAGGTGGATGGAGATCACCCATGTAAAGACCTGGAAGTAACCCATGTGGGCTTAGGACTTGGTTGCTTAACATATTCACAAGTTACACGGAAATAAAGGGTTGGTTAAGTGATGGGCTCAAAAAGCAAATGGATATATTCATGAAAGCAAATCTATGAACTCATGACTATTAACTACAATCACACCATCTCCTGGTCACAATCATCACATGAATAGAAAATATGCAGAGGAAGCATGATGATATTTTTTGTTAATTATTCACAGTCTTGAATGGAATACTGGACTAATTGCGCTTTTGGACAAATCCAAATATGGCCACTCTAGCAGTGGCATGAGTTAACTGCTTATTTCTTATAAAAAAGGGTTACTATCAAGTCTATAGGTAAACTCTATAGTGTTTCCCATTTCCCAGTTTTTGAAGAAAACTATATCTACAGATGTGTCAGCTTCCAGTAGGGGCAAGAAGTCATCTCTGTTCCTTATCAGACCTATCAAATACCCTGGTTCCTTCTGCAATCCCCATGCTGATCTCTGTGTTAAGTCACACAAAATTGAATAATAATTACAAACTGGATATGAAGGCTTTGTTAACAGGTTTTCAGGTACAAATATACCCGCACAGACAACTTCTGAGGTCCTCCTAAACACTGCAAAGAAATTTGAGACCACAGGGAAAAGGTTACAAAATCCTTTTGTCATATCAGTGAGAGATGGGGACTTTACAGGCAAACACTGTCAACTTCCTAAAGACCTTGTCTTCTTGCACTGAGCACCTTCCCTACACTGATTGAGAATACATGAAGAATAGCTCTTCAGCTGTCTCCCTTCTCTGGCAGGCTCTGATTCTCCAGTCTTAGAATGACCTTTGTCAGCTTCTCACCTTTGCTTTGCTATCACAGAGCCTCCACTGTTCAATAGACTTGCTTTGCTCAGTAGATGCAAAAGGCTGCTGGGGAAGTTCAAAGTAACACTGTTCACTTCCAAAGCCATAGCACTACATCTTCTCACAACAGAGAACCTCCTGTCTGTTGCAGATGTTTTATATACTTCAGCTCATCCGTCTCAAAGGCTGCTTCTGTCTCTGTTTTTTTTCTGTTCATCCCACACACAGTGCAGAAAGTGACTGTAGAATTGGCTTGCAAAATCCCTGACTGATCTCTCTTTCAGCACAACTTCCCCAAACAACTTAGCTGTGGAATGTCTCCGGACTGATATCTAGAAGGATTAGCAACTTTCATCACATCATGTGCCTGTGGGTTGGTAGCTGGGCTCTCTGAATCATATAGCTGAAATCTGGAATTTGTTTATGCAGTCCCATTAAAAATAGCTTAAATCAACTATTTTCTGTATCTATATTTACACATTTGTAGTTAATACCTCAGCATCACAGGAAAACTTGTAAATGAACACTAGGTTTGGAAGAACATTTGCAATTTCCTTAGGAATTTTATGCTGGACTATATCCGTTTCAAAGTTTTGTCCCTGAGCTGAGTTTGACTTTTTCTGACAGCTTTGGCGGAGTCAGTATTTCACTCTAATACTGAACTTCAGCCAACAAAAAATCACCAGAAAGCCACCAGACAGTTTCTATCTGCTTGCTGGAACTACTCTCCATTTCAGACCACTTTCTGGACTGCAACCCAGGTTACTGATTTGATGACATTCAGTTTCAGATTTTGCCTGTGTTCATTTCAGATGCATCTCTATCTGCCAGAGTATCTCTATCTCTGTCTCTGCCTGCTTTTCTCTGCATTGGAAAAATTAATGGTCAGATAGAATTGCATATCTCAAATCTTCCTTCCCCTTCACTTTTTCAGAGGCTTGCAGAAAAAAACAGCTGAACAGTTCTGACTGGTGTCTGAGCTCTAATTTCATATGTAAATGAAGAACACAGTAACTGAGAAATAAGAGTGAAAATTATATGGGATGAGCAAGAAAAAAAAGGAAAATTATGGAGTCTATTTTTTTTATCCTGTGTGGTTTCTGGGGTTCTTTTGGATTCTGTTATATGACTGCAGTAACCTTAAAGTGATTTAAGATGCAAAGTTCAAAGACAGAAACAAGGAACCAAAAACACTGCCTGAATTTATAGCATGTAGAGACTTTATGATGACAAGAACATGGATAAAGTATAGCTAACCATGAAATGAGAGTGTTATCTCTGTATAGTAAAATGGAACAAGCAGCTTATTTACATTTCTTGACCAGGTTCTAAGAAATGTCTCCCCCCATCTATGAACAAGTTGCTGGAGTTCTCATAAAATTTTGTTCTAGCTGTAATGAGCAGTTCTCTGTGAAAATAACTGGAATTGGCTTAATCTTTGTAAAAATTCAACCATATTGCTTACTACTAATTTTATCTGCCTTTAGAAGCCCTGGGTAAATATTTCTCTTTCCAGAATTTTCATCAGAAAATTCTAAATATTAACAACCAACCCAATTTTGCTTCATGTTAAAAAGAGTTAATTTCCACTTTGGTGCTGTAATTAATACTAAATGATCAGACTCAACTTTATGGCTAACACACTGATATAAAATAAGAGGGTAATATGTACTTTGACCAACGTGGGATGGCAGTCCTATACAACTTCTGTTCTCTGATCAACTAGACACTGGAATAGGTCTTTAAATGCCCTGCACTGCAACTTGTCAGGAATACTAAAAGACACAGAAATATCCAGGGGATTTCCCAACCCTGGAGTGATTTGTTTAGTTTACATTAAAACAGGTACTCATTAGGACTATTGTATATAACTTCACAGTTTACCTACATAGATTTTTTAGAACATTATTTATCACCAAAGATTTTTCATTTCTGTTAGCATTAGAATACTCGTTAGAAGCAGAAGGGACAATGAATCATACAAACACTCTACTGCAGTTGTTATATTCAGTTCAAATATCCAGGGCAAATATATTTTATAAGGTTGTTCTTTCAGGACCTTGGGGTTCAGCAACTAATAGTATTTATTTGTTAATCACCACCGATTTCTTTGGTGATTAAGAAATAAAAATAGCAGTTTGCTTTACCTCTGAGTCGTGCCCTGACATAAGCAGCTGACACAGCCCTGGAGTTCCACATTCTACTCTGTTTTCCTCCAGGAGGATCATCTGCCTCCTGTGGGCACTCTGGCCTCTCTTTCCTGTGACTGGGATCTGCTGGTGAGGTTTCACATCACTGTAGTCCACCAGGCATTCAATAGCTCTTCCAACATTGGGCTGCAGGTCAGCATCTGCGCCTGGATTCATAAAACCTGAGCAGGGATCCACTAAAGGCACATCATCCTGGTGGGGGAATAAAGGGTAATTCGGCCCTATTGGAGCGGTGAATGGATTGAATTTAAGGAAAGAATTACTGTTTTTCTCTTCAAAGCTGGCAAAGCCATGTCTGTTCTCAGGACCTCTCACAACAGGCATGTACATCTCCTTTAACAGACTTTGATACTGTTGGCGATCCATCTTGTGACCTGGTTCAACTGACAACACGGACTTTTTAAAGGCACTCGCCTGCCTTTCAGCTCCATGGGAAGCCATGGTCATTCTCTTCTGTCATCCTTATGTGGCAGTAAACTTAAAAGACTCCACTTGCTCCTATCTCTCCAAGCTTCTGAAGTCCTAGCCAACAAACCGCAGTAAAACTAGAGTTCATCCTCCAGAAGATCAGTACATAGAAACCATAAAGAGCAAGGCAGTGGTTTATGTAGTGAATTCTTTCCTGAACAGAGATTTATTAAGTATGGTACAGAAAGAACACAGCCATTGAATGAGCAGAGACTTTTTTGTTGCTTGGTAACAATGCAAACCACCTCACAATGAAATGTCTCCTGGTGTGAAACGTGGTTCATGCGGTACCACAGTAACGTAGTCCTTCAAGTGGGCACACATAGCAACTTGAAATGGCACTACCACTTACTTATTCATCTAGTACAGGCAAAATCAAGAAGTTTTCAGTCTTATTAAGAATTATATGGTGTTTTCATTGAAGTATTTTAAAATAAGCTATTCTGTTGCTATCACAGATATGAATTGAGACACAGATTTAAGACAAAATTTATCAAACACAATTGCAGCTAAATGCAAATACAGAAAACTTACAGTTATTACTTGGAATGAGTAAATCACATTGACATCAGAGATTTCCATGCAGCCTAATTTCCTCCAGAGTTTTGCCATTTGTTCTATCAGGTTGGCAAATACATTAATGTCTCAGGGTCAGAATATGCAGCACTCATTTCCGAATCCCAAGCTTGATGGTCTTCATTTAGCAATCTAAACAAAAGCAGCCTGATTTATAGAGGTCCTCTCTGCATGAATTCAGTGCCATCTGCAAACGCCTGACACTTCGGAAAAATCAAACTATGTTTATTTGGACAGCTCAATTCATATTGTGGGGCCTTCACTTTGTGCCCTTGTCAGGAAAAATTAGGGCACAGTGTCTGAATATTCTCTCATTTATGTCAGTCTCACACAGATGCAACTTCCCTAACTTGCTATTGATTAACACAAAATCAGAAACGAGTGCAACACGTATTACAGTACAGGTTTATAGTAATAAAAAGTTGTGTTCCATGATGCAGAATCATGGCGATTTTTCTTTGGAGTAATTTGCTGATGGAGCAGAAAATAAATAAATAAAGCAAGCGCCCTTCTTTATTAAGATGGTTTTCATCTATAGGTCACAAGAACTAAAATGCGTAAAAAGTGACAGCTGAGAACACTATACATGCAGTACTGGCATTGTAAGGCTAAGCCAACACTATGAAACCACAGAACTCTGTCTGAAACAACCTGTGTCCACTTTCTATCATACTTGTACATTAAAGCTAGTGAAAAAATACTTCCAAATTTGACTTCTGCCTGTAACAACTCTTTAAAATGCCATACTGCTGTCTATATTCACTGACACTCAGTAATCTCCATACCCAATATATTGTTTTACACTAGAAATAACAGCCAGCGTTGCAGACTGACCTCTTCCCCCACTGCTTACCTTCTCCTGGAAAGCTTTAGAAAGAGGAGAGGCAAAGACATGGGAGCCAGGCAAGGCACAGGACAGAAGACATTGCAAGGATGACTCATGTTTTGTTGTGTTCATTTTGCAGAATGAAATGCAATTAAACCTTTATCTTGGATTTCACTGTCAGAGATTTTGTCCAGATTATCTTGGGAAGCAGATTTGCCACGTAAGGCTGAATTATTTCTACTGTCAGTTTTCAGAAGTGATCCATGCTTTAAGGAGGAACATTGATGAGCCGGTCATATGTCTAAGCTAGTCCTCTTTACTAGACGTCTGCCTTTTACTTTGCTTCAGGATTCCTGTGGAGCAGTCTTTATGGTTCTTTGATGTAAACAGCTATTTTTCTTCTCTGGCACAGTAACAGCATACCAAACTTTCCAATACAGTGAGTTTTTCTTGCCAGACTTTATTTGCTTCCCAGATAACTCATTTTCCCCTCCTCCATTCTTTCAAAACATCCTTTGTCTAACCTACTACAAATTAAATATTCTTATATCACAGGAACATGCAAATGTCCTGGGATTCCACACACCTTCCTACTTGCCTTTTTGTAGCAGTGCAATGAAGACTGAGCAGCAGAGCTGTAAATGCTTATGCCGGTGACTACATCAGCACAGTTCTTTCGTTTTGCAATGGAAACTTCCTTGCTCTTTTTTTTTTTTAGGAACAACTGCAGTGAGCACGAAGCCAGTTCCCTGTACCTTTGGCCACCCCCAGGTGCAGTCTGCACCAGCGCAGGCCTGCCTCTTTCAAAGGAGCAGCCCCTGGAGCGATGGTGTGGGTGTGCTGGTGCGCTAATGGTTTGGGATTAATTATGTATAACCCGGCAGCTGGACGACTGAGGATGGCGCTGCCTCGGCGGCAGATGTTTCCCTGGGGTTTGAGGATGTGAAAGCCTCCCCCCAACCCCGTCCCCTCCTTCGCCAGAGACGCAAATGCAGAGCTTGGCACTGCGCCTGGGAAAGCCCCGCCGCTGACTTCCCCGCCGCAGGTCACGGCAGGGAAGGCCGCAGGGCGGCGAAGCCACCTCCAGCCCCGCCGCTCGCCCTCACCCCGCGCACTCCACTCGCCCCGCCGCGCCCGCCCCGCGCGCCTGGCCCGGCGGCCGTTGGGGACGGCTAACGGCTGCCGCGGGCCCGAGCGGTGCGAAGAGGCGCTGAGGCCTTCGGCGATGTGGCGTGCGGCGCGCGGAGGGGCGCGGGGCCGCCGCCGGGCAACGGCCGCCGCCGGCCGCCTCACGGCCCGCCTCCCCCTCTGCCTCCTCCTTCTGCTCGTCCTGCTGCAGGCATGCCCCGCAGGTACCCTCCCGGGCGGGGGGGTGGCGCCGCCCGGCGGCAGTCGTCGGGGTGGCGCTCCCCTCAGGGCGGAGACACACGCCGCCTCGGGCAGGTGCCGGGGCGGCGGGGTGGAGCCGCAGGCTGCCCCTTTCCCGCAGGGCCTGGGCGCGCACGTCGGGGAAAGCGGCGGTGGCGGCACGGAAACCTGGCTGTGCGCCGTCCCTGTCCTACATGGCGCATCGGGTGTGAATTTGACAGGGTTTTCTGAGTTCGCTCCCTGACTATGCCTTTGTCCTTACCCTCACGTATTTTATTTACTCGATTCTCCAAAAGCAGATCCATCTGTTGCAACATCTGTGACCCTCTTTGCAGCCTGGTAGTTCTAAGTTTGCGTTGCTGTCTAGGGCGTGCTGTGCCCATAAGACAGGAGCTGTGCCCTTTAACATCCGGCTTTCCCTTGCGGGCTTTTACACCTGCCAGTGCTTTTCCTATCTACACCCACCATATCAACTGAGATTAAACTTCCTTTCCACGTGTGGAGATGGATGCAGGAAAGCTAAAGGATTATCTAAGTAATCCTTTTTTCCTCAAAAATGAGCAGTGAATGCTGGGGAAAGGAGTGTTTCTCCTTTGTATGTACCAGAGAAGCTGCGTGGCTGAGGGGGTTGATCACCGCAGGCGAGTAGCACAGGCAGTGAGTAGCTGGTAGCGTTGGGACTCGGCTAAAAGAGCTGCATCACTTTGTTGAAGGCTCTGAGGGACAGAACTAGTTATGTGGTAGGGTACCAAGACACTGCATTTCTGGTGTACTAGTGCTGATCTTGTATCCACTGTGTGCGTAATTGCAGCTGTCACTGATTGGGAAATTCAGTTGTATGGCCTCTCAACTCTAAGACTGGGAATGCCCTGAAATGACAGTATCTGCTTCTTGGTGAGGTTTTGAAATTTGAACACAGGCTTTCTGATAGGATTAGATTGGATTATTTTATTTGTATGTTAGTGTGCATATGTGCCAGGTCTTCTTATTCTGTGGTCTGGTTATGATCAAGCTTCATCAATTCCTTTACAGAGTCACAGTCTTTTCCACAAGCAAGATTAGAGATGACGTTCAAAGCTCTTCTACTCTCTGACAAAAAAGGGAAAACCATGTGCAGTATTTCAGTATATATTCACAAATACATTGCTGGCATGATATTTCTTCCATCTTAGGTTTTAGTAGGCATAGCAGACGTTGTCAATCCCCAAAAATATATTTATTTCAATTATATTGCACTGAGGAATTAATTATATAGTCTGAGTTTAGATTGATGTAAAGAATATGAACCTTTTTCTTTAAAGATTTTTCTTTGGTTCTGATTTTTGTTTAATAATGCTAACAGTTTTGGCTTATGTGTTTTTCCTTTAGTGAATAATTAAACTCTTTGAGGACAATAAGGAGCATGTTTCTTAAAATGTCTTAATTACACTTGACTTCTCTGAGCCATCTGAAATGAGTTTCCATCTTACTGAAACGATACAACATTTTAACTTTAGCTTGCTGCACGATAAGGCAAAAAAGTCTCCTTTTTAACTAAACTTATGAAATGTGTTAGTGGAGTAGGAAATATGAAGGCCTACTGGAAAATAATGTGGTTGATATATTGCAGGCTTTCTTTTTTGGAAGGGTTAAACTTAACTGAGACAGATTAGGAACTGAAGTTTGGTTTCTCCTATATGACTTTCATATGACTAGTAATAGAAATGTTAATATTTCTGCACAGCACTTACCATCAATAGGGAGCTTAGAAATGCCAGCTGTAATTAAAATACTTTGATATAGGAAAACACTTGACTATTAGCATGATTGAGCAAAAATAACTTAAGTAAGTACCATAGCTATTTATATACTCTTTTGGTGCAGAAATCTCTTTACAAAATTATCTCAAAACATAATTACTTTGAAAAAACTTTCAGGAATTACCATAACTTAAATAAATCTCTTCCTGTCACTTCACAGAATTCTCATTTCTAAATAAATGAATTGAAACTATGCCAATTGAACATTCTAGTAATACAGTATTTTATTAATTAATAAATTGATTGTTTAATTATTTAAGGCTCATTTTAAACTCTCTCTGTCCTGCCACTGCAATTTTCAGACCAAATGTAATTTTCTGATTAATTATTTTGAAGATGATTAATTTTGCAATGGTAATGTTCATTTTAAGACTAAAAGATTCAGAATAAAATATTTTATGATATAGTGGAATATACTTGATGTCAACTTAAAGTTGGTGAATGGCCTTCCCTTTCGACTCAACGAGCACAGGAGTGAATTCTGATTCAGTCAGTACTAATCTACCCAGATTCCTCCTTTGGGCAGGGAGTGGGAGTGCCTCTCTTTACCTGGCACTGTTGTAACTCCCTTGGATCAGGGAGGAGCAGGAGGGGTGGTTTGTCATTGCGCGTACAACCCACCTGCTACTTCTGATCTGGTGAGAAACATAGTGACCAAGGATGAGGAAAAGGCTGGGGTACTTAATGCCTTCTTTGCCTCAGTCTTTAGTAGTAGGACCAGTTGTTCCCTGAGTACCCAGCCCCCTGGGCTAGACGACAGGGACAGGGAGCAGAATGAAGCCCCCGTAATCCAAGGGGAAATGGTGAGTGACCTGCTACAGCATTTAGACACACATGAGTCTATGGGGCCAGATGGGATCCACCCAAGGGTACTGAGGGAGCTGGCAGATGTGCTCACCAAGCCACTTTCCATCATTTATCAGCAGTCCTGGCTAACCAGGGAGGTCCCAGTTCACTAGAAGATAGCAAAAGTGACGCCCACCCACAAGAAGGGCCAGCAGGAGGATCCAGGGAACTACAGGCTTGTCAGTCTGACCTTGGTGCATGGGAAGGTTATGGAGCAGGTCATCTTGAGTGCCATTATGCGGCACATGCAGGGCAACCAGGTGATCAGGCTCAGTCAGCATGGGTTTATGAAAGGCATGTCCTGCTTGACAAACCTGGTCTCCTTCTGTGATAAGGTGACCTGCTTAGTGGATGAGGGAAAGGCTGTGGATGTTGTCTACTGGGACTTTAGTAAAGCCTTTGACACCGTTACCCACAGCATTCTTCTGGAGAAACTTGGCTGCTCATGGCTTGGGTGGGTGTACGCTTCTCTGGGTGAAAAACTGGCTGGATGGCCGGGCCCAAAGAGTTGTGGTGAATGGAGTTAAATCCAGTTCGCAGCCAGTCACAAGTGGTGTTCCCCAGGGCTCAGTACTGGGGCCAGTTCTTTTTAGTATCTTTATCAACGACCTGGATGAGGGGATCAAGTGTACCCTCAGTAAGTTTGCAGATGACACCAAGTTGGCTCGGAATGTTGATCTGCTTGAGGGTAGGATGGCTCTACAGAGGGATCTGGACAGGCTGTATCAATGGGCCGAGGCCAATGATATGAGATTCAACAAAGCCAAGTGCCGGGTCCTGCATTTGGGTCACAACAACCCCATGCAGTGCTACAGGCTTGGGGAAGAGTGGCTGCAAAGCTGCCTGGCAGAAAAGGACCTGGGGGTGTTGCTCAACAGCCAGCTGAATATGGGCCAGCAGTGTGCCCAGGTGGCCAAGGCCAACAGCATCCTGGCCTGTATCAAGAATAGTGTGGCCAGCAGGACTAGGGAAGTGATTGTCCCCCTGTACTCGACACTGGTGAGGCCCCACCTCGAGTACTGTGTTCAGTTTTGGGCCCCTCACTACAAGAAAGACATTGAGATTCTAGAGCATGTCCGGAGAAGGGAAACAAAGCTGGTGAGGGATCTAGAGCACAAGTCTTATGAGGAGCGGCTGAGGGAACTGGGGTTGTTTAGCCTGGAGAAAAGGAGGCTGAGGGGAGACCTTATCACTCTTTACAACTACCTGAAAGGAGGTTGTAGAAAGGTGGGTGTCAGTCTCTTCTCCCAAGTAACAAGTGATAGGACAAGAGGAAACGGTCTCAAGTTGCACCAGGGGAAGTTTAGGATGGATATTATGAAAAATTTCTTCACCGAAAGGGTTATCAAACATTGGAACAGGCTGCCCAGGGAAGTGGTTGAGTCACCATCCCTGTGGGTATTTGAAAGATGGGTAGAGGTGGTGCTTAGGGACATGGTTTAATGGTGGTTTTGCAGTGTTGTGTTAATGGTTGCACTTGATCTTAAAGGTGCCTTCCAACCTGGATGATTCTATGATTCCATAGGCAGAACTCCTAAGAAATACACGAGCTCAATTTCTGTCTTAGTGTTTGGGTAGAATTTATACATCTGCCAAGTAGATTTTAAATGCATCAAACAGGGTGTTAGCGTTTTACACTTAATTATCTGCAGGATCCTTGGCCTGTGTCGGTGGCATAAACGAGTAGTAAAGCTCTTGAATTTAACTCCATCAGATTTTAAAGTCGCCCAGTGAATCCTCAAGTAACATAGATACTTTATATGGCAAATGTGTGCTTGAGTTCCAGTTTTTGGGAATGGCTCTTGAGGCAGCTGAGAAATTTGAATCACCCAGGACTGAGGGGAGAATTACCCCAAACTTCCATGTCTCTCATAGTGATGTAAAATTGTTTTTCTTCATCTGTGTTTTTCTGCAAAAGAACTGTTGCTCACACCTTGTATTATGCCTGTCAGAAGTACAAGACAATGAGGAATCAGACCCTATGTATTTCTAGTGTATTGGGCTGCTGAAAAAACTTAATTTGGGGATTAATTCAGAAATCTCATTTATTTTTCTCAAAAATGAGTGAAACTTAGCTTTTCCTACTGCTTGTTAAGTGCAGGTTCAAATTGAAGGAATGGAATAATATATTTAATTACTTTAAAATGCAGTTTAAGCACTTCCCTTGTTCTTTTTTGTTGTTGTTGTTCTTTCTTTGACTTAATGACCTCTTGATACTTTTTTTTCTATGAAAACCGTCTTTTTAACTTGATAACAGGCACTCTTAAAATAGAGAGTGAGAATGGGAAGATCGTTTGTGCGAGAGATTGCTGCAGGAAGTGCCTTTTAAATTCCAGGTGATTAGGAGGAGAGCAAAGGAGCTCAAGTAGGAAACCTGAAAATAGCTTGAAAAAAAATTAAAAGGCAGTGTAGAAAGCGAAGGAAAGAATGCATAAGAGTTGGGATTCATATGCAGACAGAAACATTTACTGACTGAAATGGCTGCTACACAAATTAAACATGTATACACATGAAAGTGCATTTAAGCCAACTTTCTCAAAATCTAACACACAGTGTCATTGAAGATACCAAAAAAGTAATTCCTGAAGTTTTACATTATGTTCTTTCAGTAACTATACTGCTTCCACTTTTTCTAGTTCTTTTTAAATAAACAGTGTAAGAGCTCCATCTTCGGGTTTAAATTATTATTATAAACAAAATGCGACTTTCCTTCTGCATTGACTGAACATCCCACAATGTTATGTATATCTGCTCATACCTTGTCAGTTTGCAATGCTTAACTTTTCTACATGCATTTGTTCAGTTGCCTTTTCATAAACTTGGAATACTTTCCTTTCTGTATGAGATTGTTGTTTTCAGTTTTTCTCTCATTAATTTATCTGGTTTTGGTGGATTATGTTCTTTCTTTCCAATTATAATACATAAATCAACTTGACAGTTCATGAAATGTTTATGGGTCATGTGGACAGATAATAGTGGCAGAAGAAATTTTAAAACAGACTGGTTTTCAGGTAGGATTTATAATTTACTATAAGTTGGTATGCTTTTATTAAAATCAAAGTATATGCTGATTTTTGTCAATAGAGAATCTGATCATGTTCTTTTGGGAGCTCAATTTTAGTGAAAAATTGGCTTTGTTTCTGCCAGTGCAACAGAATTCTGAAAGACTTAACATAAATATTCCAGTGAGAAAATTTTAATCCATTTCATTTTCAATAAAAACGCTCCAGTCCTTCTAGGAGGTCTTTGGGGAAAATGAAGTTATTTGAAAAATTTTGCTTCTCAAACAAAGTTGTGGAAATGGTACATAGTGAAGAGATTGTGAAGTAAATTAAACTGTTAATCACAGAAATCCTTCATATATGAGACAACTATTATGATTATCTTCTCTCATTCTTGAATTGATGATTTCCCATTATTACTTAAATCAAGATAAATCAAAACAAAGCTGACACTTGAGCCTATCTCTCTCATTGCCCCCAACGCATGCCTTAATCTATAAACACTTTGCCAGAGTATATATTTTTGCTTTAGTTTTTGAGTATTGTACCTAAATTAGCAACAAGCACTGATCTGGTACCACATAATTGTTTAGCCCATCTTCATAAAGTAATTGCTACTGAAGATATGTTCAGTATATTATTGTATTGTATTCGAGGCTTTTTATTCCTTTGTTATTTACTTTCTTTCCCAGACTCCCCAAAAGAATTAGAAATCACAAGCATACCTTAACTCCCAGTAGCCCACGTTCCTTCCAAGCAGGAGGTGGAGACAAAGAACACAAAATATTGAGAGGTCTAATAGCCATTATCTTCTGCTGGCTTCAGTTCTGTATCTCTGGAAACTCTGTAAAAGAAACTCAGATCTGACTTGTACTAGAATGTCCACCTGGAAGATACTTCATTTTTCTTTCAGAAGCCTTGTATGTCTTGCAAAGCTTTGCAATCTTTATGAAAGTGTTTTTAATTTCTATTTAAAATAGAAGAAATGCAAATTAAAATAGCCATAAAATACTTTATATTTCATCTCATGGGAAAATTAAGAAAATCACAATCATGACAGAACCCAAGCTCATTACTTCATTAATGGTCAGTATACATATTGATTGACATCCCAACTGAGAGTATCAAAATAATGCAGCTAAATTTTATCCTCATTTTGGACAGTGCCTATCCTCATTATCCCCATTTTGGACAGCCAATTTAAAATGTGACAGTTCTTTTGTAAAACATGAATATATTTAAAACTAAATATAAACTTAACTGCCATTTAGAGTAAGGATACTTTTTCTGCATCAGGCCTTTGTCACTGTTTTTTGTTGCCTTAATGAGAGTTGTGTATTGTATAAGATGTTAGGCAAGTATTAACTTAATATTAATTGAAGAACAAGTCTATTAAAGGGTGTAGATTAACTAAAGTATGCTGCTTGCTTTTTCAGATAAATTAGTTTTATTAATGCCATTGTTTTATCTTTTAACAGTTCAGCCCTCAAAGAGATTTTTAAGTGCATGGCCAAGACACAATAGCTTAAAAATAGTGGGATTTGTCATATTTCCACGCATTTTTCTTTAAACATAATGTAACAATTAGTGAAAATACCGTTTTTACCAAGAAAAGGCTCTTCTTTATTATATTCCTTGTTGCTGAATTGTTTTAAATGTTTTTAAGTAGTTGAATTTATTACAGTTCTGTACTGATTTATGTATACTTAATAGGCTATCTGACAGCATATATTTCTGTCACTGGAATTTATTTTTCATAGGTTTTTTTTTATTCTTACTCATAATTTTTATGTAACCAAGGTATGAAATAATTTTTATGAAACCAATTTTCTGTAATTGTTATATCAACATTGGGCGTACTCTTCCACTTGGCTGTAGGACTCTTACTCTGAAATACTGCTTTCTTGCACTGTAGGTATTCTGACTTCATCTTACTTGTTATGCACACAGAACCCGAGACATGAAGTTTATATTCTGTTCTACAACAAAAAAGAAGAGTTAAGAATTAATTGCTTTCTAAGTTAAATCCATGTAACTCCAGAATATAATATTATCAGTTTCTTTTCTCATTAAACAAAACAATTATTGGAAAATCTGAAAATTAAATTAAAGACCAGGCTGTTCCTCATTACCATGTTTTTACTCATGTTGGTTTTTCTCTAAATGCACGTTGTTGGCTTGGTTTTGGTAATACTCTTCCCCATAGTTTAGTTTATGTGTGTTTTCCAGTTATGGCTTTACTAGCAGCATATCTAGAAGTGATACTTCTGTTGTTTGGGGGAATGCTAAAAGACAATATTTTTTTACCTTTTTTTTGGTACGAATTCTGAGACATGTCAATTTTTGTCCAAAGGTGAAACAATTCTAGGAAATTGTTTCAATTCAATTGTTTTAAAACTATTTGTTTTTAAAGGTTTGTCTTAGGCATTTAACGTATGATATTATTTAGCATTAATGTTAAATAATGGCTCTGAGTGGTCTAAAGGTTCCTCATATTAGTGTACTTTTTCTCTCTTCTAATTCTGACTCATGTCTGTAAACAGGGCTACTACTTGAATGGCACAGGACAATTTGAAAGTTAGAAGGCAAGATTAGAATGTTTTATCCCAACTCTGTTTCTAAACAATTTAGTATTAATAAAGAATGTTTCCACCTTCTCTGGGACAGACCATTGTGAGAATACTAGACTTGGCTCCAGTGGTCTTTTGAGATGCTGGGCAACATCTCTATTTGAGGGTTTTTTTCACCAAAATCTGGTTAAATACAATGCTACACTATTCAAATCCTGCGTTTTTAAAATACCTGGCATAAATGTTCTTTTTTGGATCACTATTTATGGTAAATATTTTTATAATACAGAGAATATGAGCAAATAAGAAAAATAACAAAGAATTCTAATTAAAAGAACAAGACTTTATTTTGAAAGCAAGAAGAATACGGTTATACCTGGTAGATATTTTTTCAGCCATTATTTTCTATCAGATGAAATACTGTTACATTATTCCTATGATACATGTTTACAAAACTCTCATGGAAATTTGCCATGGTGGGACAGAATTTACCATCTTGGCAGGTTATGATAATAATGACATCATAATTCTTTTACTTTTTATTATGGATATGTAGTTTTTTTAATATTGCTGTAAGACCTAACAAAGCGACCTTAAGGAAATGAAAAACAAAATGTGAAGTGGGAGATATATGCAATGTCTACAATTTTGCCCCAATAGACTATTACTAAATTTTGAGAAAAAGTGTTAAGGATTTGCAATGGAAAAAGACTAATCATATTGGCAGTTGCATTAACATGTAGAATTCATATTAATTTTCATGCTTTGGGGTTAAAAACTGAAACGCCGTCTGTTAATGACATTTATTTCCATGATATACTGTTGTACAATTGAAAATACATACCTTGCTGTGTTCTGCAATGTAAGCTACTGTAAAAAACTGATTATTCGGTGGCATGGACATACCTCCTGATCTTAAGACTAGCAAAATTCTGAAGTTATTCTTATGTATTAAATGTTATCTCTAAGTATACTGTAATGTGAATGTAACTGGCTTTTCATTTTTTAATGAAAGCAAACAATCATACTTGGAGAGGGGAGAAAACTCTGGTGGCATTACCACCAGTTGCCATAATGGAAAAGTGAAAACTCTTTCTGAGCATTACTCCCTTCCTGCAACAGATACTTAAACTGTTTTCCACTTGCAGGGAATCTGAAATAGTCAGTGGTAAGATAACATTGTGGTAATTTGCTTATTCGATTCAGTTTTAATTATTAGTCAGATTCTTCAAATCACAAATGTAGTAGCTGTAATGTTTTATACAGTTGTAGCTACTCAGTGGCATTAGGGCAGCCTGATACAGAGCATGGTATATTCAAGTTCAGACCTCACTAGAGCATAAATATCTAGCACCCCATGCTTCTGAAGAGGACAAATGCTTTGCAGAATGCCAGTGGGAAGCAAAATAAAACAAATTGTACACAATGAAATCCTGCATATTATGGAAGTGATTATGACTACACCAGTTGTAGTTTTTAGAAACAATGGAAGATCTAGAAGGACCTTCTGTGCTACCAATTGCATACAAGACATGCACACTTGCTTTACGCTGGGAAAAGACTATGTAAATCCTTACCTTACTCAGTTTACTTGCTATCTCCTTATGTCTGAATTAAACAATAGGCAGCTCACCCTTTAGTGAGCTACAATACTAAACTCTTTTTAAGCAAATACATAGGGCACTGGTAAAAGGCAATTGCTAATAGATTGGAAACAGCAAGCTTTCAAGTCTGAATGTCCTGGACCAACATACTGCAACTTCACTCTCTCCATGTGTATGTTGGACATCATTTGAGACAGAACGCTGCAAAAGCCCGTGCTTGTGAGAACCTACTAAGTGACATACTCCATTCAGGAGGATGTTACAGTGCACTGTGGTTCTTGTTTACACAAGCAGATAAGCCTAGAACTATGAAGAATTATCTTAATTTTATTTTCCAGAAAAAACAAACCTTCTCTCTATTTTGTATTTCATTTTGATGGTAGAGATAACAGAACCAGTCCCAAAATTACAACTCCATTCAAGATCATCGTCTTGAAATTTATATAGCTCACTGTTAGGATAGCATTGATAAATACTTGATGCTAATGATAATTTTTTTCAGTCAAAGTTTATGTCAAACTGAATCACAACAGTCCACGTATTTTATGTCTTATAAGTCATCTGCGAAACTTAGAACTCATTGATCCAAAATTCCAGTGGAATGGACCAGGTGGTGGTCTTTCTTCAGGTAAGGGTTTATTTTCTTACATGTGCCCCCACATCCCCTCCTCTTCCCCCTGCTTTTCCCCGAAAGCAGCATGAGGGTTATAAAGGTGGGAATGTAAATGGATACGTAACTGAGGTTACTTTGCAAGTGTTTATATGTATATCATATAAATTAACTTTCACTTTTCAGAAAGAAAGGGGTGAGATAACCAAACTAAAATATGGTTTCAGATCTCTGTAAAGAATGGTGCCATCTCTAAGAGTACTAAATGGATGCATGTTTGATGCAACAGAGGTTGAGGATGACATTCTTTGCTGCACTGAGAGGTGGGAGTGTTCTGCAAGGACAGAATAATAGGATCACAGGCAGTGTGATCTAGCCCAACTGCCTGGTCAATGACAGGCTATTTTCAGATACGAAGTTGCTCAGGGCCTTGACCACTTGAGTTTGGGGAATCTCTGTCCTTGGAAATTTTCTGTCTTTTCTGTGCAATCTGTTCTTTTTTCTCATTTGCAATCATAATTTCCCTTACTGCAACTTGTCATTATTGCTGCTTGTCCTTTTGTCTTAAAAAGTATGGATTATTCTTCCCTGTATCTCCTCTTAGGTAGTGAAGGCTGCAATTCCTTCCTTAGACCTCTCTAGGTTAAAAATTCCAGTTTCCTCTGCCTCTTGTCCTATGCTCCAACTCCCTAATCATCTCAGAAGCCTTCTTGTTGACTTGCTCCATTTTTTTACTATCTATCTTGTACTGAGGTGTCAGAACTGGACACAGTGTTCCAGAGTGCCCAAATGAGTGCCAGGTAGGAGGAGAATAATCAGTTCTTTTGACTTGCTGCATATACTGTTGCTAATGCAGCCCAGTATGCATTTAGCCTTCACTGCTGCAAAAGTATGTTTCTAATTTGTGTTCAGTTTAAAATCCACCAGTACTCTCAGGTATTTTTTTTCAGGGCTGCTCCCAAGTCGTCTGGTCCCCATCTGCATACATTGTTGCTCTTACTCTGTCTCAGGTGCAGGACTTTGCATTTATCACTGTTGAACTTCATGAGGTTTCTGGCAGACCATCTCCCTACTCATGCAAGGTTCCACTGAATGGCAGCCATGTCCTGTAGTGTGTCAGCCACCCCGCCAGTTTGATGTCTTTTGCATACTGGACAAGAAGGCATTCAGTCCTGTGGTGCAGGCTACTGATAAAGATGTTAAGCAGTTCTGGTGTTTTTATCAGTCCTGAGGAAAGCCTTTCATAACTGGCTGCTGGGTAGACCAGTCTTCAAAATGATGATGCAGACAGTTTTTCATCCATCTTATATTCCACTCATCTAGTCCTTATGTCCATAGTTGGGCTACAAGGATGTGGTGGAGGACCATACTGAAATCCTGGCTTAAAGGCTTTCAATGTATATGACATCTACTACTTTCCCCTCATCCTCAGAGGCAGTCGTTTAATTCCAGAAGACACTCAGGCTGGTCAGACATGATTTGCCAAAGGCAAATTGATGCTGCCTGTTCTCAATAACTGTCTTGTCATTCATGCGTCTGGAAATGACTTCCAGCAGTTCTATCATCATTGCAGTGCCTGGGGTGAGGATGTCTGACCTGTGATTCCCTGTGTCTTCTTCCTTGCCTGTTTTTACGATGGATGTATTTTTTTGGTCTTTGTGGTCATTGGGGACCTCATCACCATCAAAATAGACAACAGTCATTAATTACTCAGTTTCGTCAGCATCCTCCGGTATATCTAGTTCTGGTCTATAAATTTGTTTATGTCAGCTCACTTAAGTAAGTCAGTCCCTAACACCACACTTCTCTCTCCCTGTAGCATCTCCCCTAAACTCTGGTAGAGCCAGGGGCAGGGCTGGAAAGCAAGCAGCCGTTGCTAGGAATGAGTGAAACAAAGGCAGTGCTGTGTACCTTAGTGTTTTCTGTGTTATTTGTCACTAGGTCATTCGTCCCCATTCAGCCTTGGGCCAGCATTTTTATTGCTCTTCCTCTGTTGTGTGTATTTCTATTGGACCTTCACATCCTTTGCCAATTTCAACTTCTGGTTAATCTGCTCATGGAGAATTTAAACATTCATATTCAGAAGGATGCGTCTAATGAAATCATTGTACTAATCTGCTACTATGGCATGAAAACCTCAAACAACTGCTTCTGTGTGGAGTATGTTGGGCTACTTGTACCTATGTTATTTTTCTCACATAATAGGGATTGCTTAGAGATCATGACCAGCTCATCAGCAGTAGCTTTCCAAGTCTGAGCAGGGAGCCTGAGTTCTGGTTTTTTTGTTCCCTTCCAGGTAGGTCTCATTTACTCTTTAGTGCAATTTAATTTTTAAAAAAAACAATAAGCATTGTGATGAATTTACAAACCTGTTTAATCTCTTATTTTAGTTTACAATTTAGGTTATGAACCATTCATCCTTTTACAATGGCAGTCTTTCCAAATCCTATTTGCTTTCCTCTTGGTCTATACTAGTGTCTATCAGAACTCTGTCCTTGGTCTTATATTTTCCTGTTATGCAATCTGAAATACAATTTACACCATAGCGATTCTTCATTCTTAATCCTCTAAATGCTAACCTTCATAGTAGAGCATTTCACATTTATATGGTATCTAACACTGCACTGTGTTTTTGCTCTCTGATAACAGTCTTCTCCCTCAGAAAGAATTTTTAGCATTCTTTGCCTCAAAGTGGTATAGGTGATTTTGCTTATGCTTAAGCCTGTGGGCTATGTGATTTTACATGAAACTGCTAATCTCCCTGAGATGGATATATTCTCGTTACCTGAGTGTCCTGCATTGTAACTGATACATTTTGATGCCCAGTCTGTGATGCATGACAGACACAGTATAAGGCATATTGTCATATGTTTAAGTACTGAGCTTAATCTGATCAGACAGAAGACAACCTTCTGATTCACGATTAACAAAAATTGCCCGTTTCACTACTCTGGTTTCTGTTTACTCAAACTGCAGTGTTAACAGTGTAGAACAGAAAACCATGGAGACCTCAGACTTCTTCCACTTGACAGGTTTAAATCTCTTCAGGCAGATTGCTTCAGTAGTATCTCAAGTTGCTATGTCAACCTTGGTTCGCTAGCAAAAAAGCTATGGTGGCAGGGGTTCTTGGCTCTGCAGCAACTTCAGGTGTACTAGAATCAGCAGCAGGTGGGCAAAAAACATTTCAGTGAGAGAAGAAAACTTGTGTTGTCCTGACATAACTTTCTATAGAGATGGGAGAGGTTTTAGAAGAATTATTTTTAAAAAGTAGTAATGAGAGGACTTCAGCTTCAGCCACTACAGTTTTGGGTAAATACACTTCTTTGTCTCCTAGGGCTGTTGTCACATTCATTATTTTTTTTGACTCAGAGAAAATAAAGCATAAACAGACAAAAAGCTATTTAAATTTTCTATCTCATGAAATGTTTGCTGTGTAAAAGAATTTGACCACTTGGCCTCCTTTTAGAATGGGTGTAATCCTCTCTAAATGGTAAAAATTATCTGGGTTTGGTGTGACTATTCAGTCTTCTAATACCTATCATAATGAATCTCCATAACAGTAGGGAAATTAGGATTCATAAACCTTCCTTGATATATTATTTCATACTTTTTCAGTGTGGTTGTAGGAAAGAAAAGAATTCTTTCAGTGGAAATGTAGAATTGTGAACCGAGTTTTAGAAAAGACTAACAAAATACTGCTTCTTGCAATGCTTCAAAATAAATGCAATTATCTAAGGATAAAATCTGTAGAAAGAGAGCCTATCTTTCATTGTACTATCTGTCATAGTTAGAAAAATCAGATTCTCTTTCAGGCACAGCAGCCCTTACTGCATACCCTAAGAAGGTGTTTTGTGCCCCAAAAGTCTGTTTAGCCATATACATCAAATATCATGACTATCTACAAAAAGCAGTAAATAATTTTCTTTCTGTAGCCATTAAAAAAGTTCTGTTTTTTGAACAAGCAGCTTTGTTCACACATAGTTCCAGTCCACTTATGTGCAGCTGAAAGTAATAAAAAATTAAATACTGCACAAAATGTAATATAAAATCATTACAACATTAAAATTAGCAAGTCATTTTTCTTCACTCAGCATAGTGACTCTTTTGTACTAAGATCTGGAAATTGTACTTTGAAGTTTTTAAACAGCTGTTCGGCTGGTTAAGAAATATACTTTAGGTGGAGGAAAAAAACTTGCTTCTTATATTCTAGATCTTAAAGTTTTACTGCATAAAACAGCATTTTTGATGGTGTTCTGAGCAGCTAAATAGAACAGAAAAGAGAAAGCATTTTGACCTTTATTTCCAAATGCAAACATTGGAATAGGCCTGTTCTAGTTTGGTAAAAGTAAACCTAGGAGTTTGGATTTACAGGAAAGTTAGTGCTTTTCATACACTGTGTCACCTAATATATACATAAAAGGACTATTTGTGTCACAAGATTGTGACTATCCTTTCATAGGACTGAAAAAAGTGTGTACTATAGTTTTGTAAAACAAAGCAACTGACAAATACCTGCACTCAGCCTCTCAACTACAAGCTAAACCCCAGATATTCTAAAACCAACTGTTAGTATATCAAACAGTTCTTCTGTGGAGAGGGAAGGAAAGAGAATCAGAAGAAATACGAAGCTGCTTTTAGCAAATGTGCATGTCTGTATACTCATGCTGTCTTATAACTGATATATGACTTATTTAGGTTTCCTGGGAGACTGGCAGCGTCCTGTCTAGACTACAAAACTTATGTTTCATTCCTACAAAGCTTTTCAGGTGAACTCAAGTTTATTATATACCGTGTTAGCTTTTGATTCTGTACATGTATAATTCATCACTGAATTTACCTATTTGGACATCTTTAGATATTGCATATTTAAATTTGAACATGCTGAACAGTTTAACCTGAAGATTGGAATTTATGATCTGGATTGACAGCTGTTTCTAAATCTCTGAAAAATCTGTTTCTGAAGAGCCCATTGGCCTGGTTCTGCTGTCATTTACTTTTGTTCTTAATGTATAATTTCAAAATACACAAGTTGTTCCCCTGTAAAACTGGTCTGAATAAGAGATGGGGTGGGAGGATGGGGAGTAACTTATTTTTTTGCACTGAAAGAACTGGAAGGAGAATCATTCTGTTGGTTTTAACTTTAGTAAACAGAGAAGCTAAAATATAGGAACACTTAGTTTCCATGGTACGGGGACCGGTGCTATTTAACATAGAATCATCTAGGTTGGAAGGGACCTTTAAGATCATTCAGTCCAGCCATCAAGCCATGCTGCACATCTTTGTTGACAACATGGACAGTGGGATTGAGTGCACCCTCAGCAAGTTTGCTGGCGACACCAAGCTGTGTGGTGCGGTTGACATGCTGGAGGGAAGGGATGCCATCCAGAGGGACCTGGACAGGCTTGAGAGGTGCGCTTGTGCCAACCTCAAGTGCAAGGTCCTGGACATGGGTCGGGGCAATCCCAAGCACAAATACAGGCTGGGCCGGAGACTGAATTGAGAGCAGCCCTGAGGAGAAGGACTTGGGGGTGTTGGTGGATGAAAAGCTCAACATGAGCCGGCAATGTGCGCTCGCAGCCAGAAAGCCGACCGCATCCTAGACTGCATCAAAAGAAGCGCAGCCAGCAGGTCGGCGGTGGTGATTCTGCCCGTCTACTCCACTCTTGTGAGACCCCACCTGGAGTACTGTGTCCAGCTCTGGAGCTCCCAACAGAAGAAGGACATGGACCTGTTGGAGTGAGTCCAGAGGAAGCTTACGAAGATGATCAGAGGGTTGGAGCACCTCTGCTATGAGGACAGGCTGAGAGAGTTGGGGTTGTTCAGCCTGGAGAAGAGAAGGCTCCGGGGAGACCTTATAGCGGCCTTCCAGTAACTAAAGGGGGCCTACAGGAAAGATGGACAGGGACTCTTTATCAGGGAGTGTAGTGATAAGACAAGGGGTAATGGTTTTAAACTGAAAGAGGGCAGATTTAGAATAGCTATGAGGAAGAAATTCTTTACTGTGAGGGTGGTGAGACACTGGAACAGGTTGCCCAAAGAAGTTGTGGATGCCCCATCCCTGGAAATGTTCAAGGCCATGTTGGATGGGGCTTTGAGCAACTTGGTCTGGTGGAAGGTGTTCCTGCCCATGGCAGGGGGGTTGGAACTAGATGATATAATTATACAAGGATATGGAAACTTAACGATTTAGTCTCTGTAACATAATTGTCACAGGAATCACTCTGTTTTGCATCCTTCTGATTCCTCAGGATCCTGGAAGATGGTCTAGCTTCCTCTCTTAGCATGAATTAAAGAAGAACTTCTGTTCTGTTTTAAATCATGCCAGTTTTCACGGGCTCCAGGGCACCTCTGAACTTGGCCATACTGCTTTTTGTCCATCATGCATGTGAAATGGCTCCTGTGTAATAGAGGAGTATTAAATCATATAATGTAATTCATATCACAATATGTGATGTAAAATCCTGCTCACCTGTCTTACTGGACCTGCTGCAGAGGAATAACTTGGAAAAAATACTAGATTTAAGAAAAGGGTGAATAGCTGAATCACTTTTAAATCACTGTTTTTTTAACTCAGATGAGTAGGCAGTATTCTTCCAGATAATCCCATGGAGCAAGGCATTTTAAGTGTGGTTTCTTTTATAACAATATGTCCTTGTTTGAGGTAAAACAGGACCAATTTTCTAGGGGAAAAAAAACCCTAAAACCAACAACATAACAGGCTCTTTGATTTCATGATCTAAAAGGAGATTCTTTACACACAGATATACGATTAAAATGTTTACTATGTAAAAATTGTGATATTTTCTGGTATATGAAGCATTCCTTGTTCAAAGTAGGATAAAATTCTGTAATAAAGTCAGTGACTCAGTCCGTCAGAAGAACACTTTACTTTTCCATTTCTGCTGGTGTGCTTTCAAAATATATTTGTGACCAAATCTCTTCACTGGATTTCCAAGCTTTGGCTTTTGCAGACTTCTGGTCATCTTTGCAGTTTAGTAATGCATTTTATAAGTATAGTGAAGCTGTCTGTGATATATCTTAAAGGTGCTGCAGCTATCCAGGCAACTGTATTGTTGCTTTTGGCCCACACAGGGCAGTTGCACATGCCAATGGTCAGAACTATAGTTCTTAAATCTATGCTCTTTTTCTGACACTATTAATCTGATAGCTATTCCAGCATACAGTAGCAAATGACATCCTAGTTTATAGACTTTGCATCCTGAGTAGTTCATTATCAGATTAAAAACCTCTTCATCATCCAAAAGATGAAAGACAGTGTGCCATTAATGTGAGAGCTTAGGCCGATACGGAGTCCCAAAGCATTTTTGTCAAAGAATTTGCACTTCCAGTGCAAAATAGTACTCTTTTTTACTGACATTTGAATTCTTTTTTTTAAACATAGCAATATGTATGACAAAATTAATTAAAAGTTTAAATGCTTTCTTGAGGAACAAAGTTGTCCTACACCCTCCTGCCAAGTATGTAAAAAGATGCACTTCAATCAGGCTATATTTTTCCCAATATCTTTATTAAAATCACATACCAGGAAAATCAGCGTGCACCTACAGTAACATGTTAATTTGAATAGGAGTGTATCTTTGAAGTGAATTGCTTGATTGTACCCACTTAGCACATTTTGTTTGGATCATGGTCTGGTCTTTGAGTGCACAAACTGGATTCATTTTGGATGAAGCTAATTGGAAAGGTTTGGTTTGAGAAATAATGCGTGCTCAATCAGTAAAACCAGATTAGGACTGGTCTGAAGTAAAAGCCCTAAGATGTGTGTAGTATAGATCTCATGTCCTTAACATTGATTTTTTTCGGTCTAAAAATATGCTGCTTTTGCACCACACCAATTGTCTAATCTTCCATTGTCTACATAATAGGTCTAAATTATTTAGGTTGTTAAAAAGATTTTTTTTGGTCTCTGAAAATGGAAACACAAATCCATTCTCAAAATACTTTATCAAAGTGAGTATATTACCTTGAAGTCTATTATAATTGACTCTGATCTAGTGGTTCCCAATGTTTTCTTTGACAGCTGCCAGCAAGATGGGCTGCATATTACTGTTTGGGAAACCCGTATCTATGTTGTTACTGCCTGAGGACTTTTCAAGTCAGGAAAAGACTCGTCAACTTACATCATGTAACCCACATGTAGGCTACATGGGATAACTGTATGGCTCATTATCAGTGCCCAAATCGGACCTTAAACAGTGCTTCCCTTTCTGTTCAAAAACCTAGTTAAAGACCCATGCTCATGACTTGTCCTTTGAAGTAGGATCCTACTTCCTCTCTGCCTTGAAGTAAGGAGTTCTGTTAAGACTTTGGCCACCATAACAGTGCATATCTTTCCATAGAGAAGGATTATTTTACGATATTAAACATACATGATTCTCATTTTGGCATATACATATAATTTCTTTGGAAGGTCTTTTCTATATTACTTGCTTAACTCAAACTTCCTGTCTTGCCTTCTTTGAAATTTACTGCCTGTTAAACGTGACCAGCAGCTAATTCATGAGGCAGTTCCTGAAGACTGAAAGGTTAATAGTCAGTTTGACTATACAGAGGTATAAAAAGAGATTATTTGCCCACTTTATCCTTTTTTCCTGGGAGTTTTTGGCTCTTGGAAGTGGTTATTGGAGAGAACAACAGGTGTCTGAGATCAAATAAAAACAGGTTTCTAGGACTGCTTTGTCAACCAATACTTAAAAACACAGGAGCAATAAGGCATATTTGCGTAACACTGAACTGAGTGACTCCCAATCAGCTTCAGTTTTTTAGTGCTGTGTCTTCAGCTGAATCCATAATATTATTTTGTGCACAGCTTAACAGGAAATAACCATTTGGACCCTTACTTTCTGCATTTTCTCATGATGACAACTAGATTTATTTCATTATTGTGTTTACTAGAAAATAGCAGTGTGGAAATATCACCAACAGGAACTTTAATGTTGAGAAGCTTCAGCCTGAGTAGAGTTTACACTTGTTCCATTTTTTATAAGCTAACAGCAATGCAACCTGATAAAAACCTCTTAGTAAAATATCTTATTTATGGCAAGTTATCAATCTAAGTGTGTTGTTGCCTTGGCAAAGTTTTATTTTTTAAAATATGTGTTATTATTTTTAAATAAATAAGCTTATTTAGAACTTAATTTGCAGAGATAAAGACATTCTGTTTCTCTGGAAAATTGTTTTTAATATTAGTTACTACCAGGCAGTTCATTTAATGTCATTTACAGAGCCTTAAATGAAGTTGAGTGGCTGACTGAGAAACTTATGAATACAGTTCTTTGTAAAAAAGAAACATAAAACATAATTAAATGTAACAAATTGAATAGGCAGTAATCCTTAATAGCATTCAAATAGTATAATTTTAAACTGAGCTATTCTTTATGACATTAATTTTAGCACAGCCATATGGATTTATTTCACACGTTAATGCCTTTATTATTACCTGTGTTTTTTAAGTATGTATCATTTAATGATGTAATATTTGTAGCTTATTCTTTCCTGTTCTTATCACATTTGCTTCTGCCAGCAGGTAAAAAGTCTTTGATAAAGTGAAATATTGTAAAGGCAATGTCATTTATTCATTACTAGCTCTCCATTTCTCTTCAAAGGATATTTTATTCTTGTGAAGATGGAGGCAAGAGCTCGTATTGCCTTCAGCAGGAACTGTGTCTGATCTCGAATTTAAAATGCGTACCAGTGCTCATTTGGAAACATGGTAGAGCACAATAACCTAAATTAACCTCCGATGTAAATTAATTTTACTTTAGTATGGTAGCCTTCATACAAGCTTGCTTGACAGAACTGGGAAGGAAAAAGTTTCTTTGAAACAGTTTTGATAGAAAAGGTTACAGTTTTCAGTAATGCAGACTTACATCCTTCAATAAGGATCCAATCTGAATGTTAGCGTATAAAATTCAAGTTTCCTATGTATATACAAAAAAATCTGGAATATGCAGCAGCAAGGGAAGGGAAATGGGGGAGGCAAAAGCCAGGTAGAGGATCTAATGAGCTGTCTTAATTGGGTACCATATTTTGGATGTTCTGCTGCTTCTTTCAGCTCGTTTGGTTTCTATTACTTTCTTCTTTCTTCTCTGCTGCCTCCTTCTCATTTCTGTGATTATACCCACACTGTGACCCCTGTTCTTCATTCTTTTACTCATGTGTTCTATTTAACATTGTGATCTGTTGATCTTCAGCTTTTGGTAAGTAGAGTGGTTATCGTGAAATAACTAGAACCACGCATTTTATGGTACATTGGCTTACTTGTAAAAGATGCGCAGGTGTGCATTTAGCTTCACAGTAAAGGTGAAATAGCTGATCCATCCATAAAAGTAAATTACATACCTGTATGGAAGCTTTTTCAATTACTTCTGCTCACAGAGAAGGAATTCCTTTTGATCTTATTAGCTACATCTTCTATTAATCTCTGGGGAAGAGGATTCAGTTTTTAAGCCCTTTAAAATACTTTAGTGATAGTTGACTAAAAAATATGTAACGTACTACTATAACTGGCTATAATGTGTGAGATGAAATATTGTGCCAAATACTAAAGGGTATTTTGTATGCTTCTTAACCTTAGCATTCAGATTCCTGATCCCTTTACTGTAATCTGTTGGTTTAAAAATTAAAAAATTACAACAATAAAGTGTAAGAGTTACCTATGGATATAAATAATAATGTTGACTTGTAAAAATCTCTTAAGTGTTTCCAACTGGTGCAGCATACACTATTTCATCTTTAGAAGTTCTCTGGGGGTGCAAAACAGGTTCTGTTTATCAACTAAGGATTTAAATTGGCAATTTTATTTTCAAATACACAATTTACTTTTCTTCTTTTTACTTCATATATATTCCTCATCATCTTCCACATTTTTCCCTGCAGCTTATTCTAATCCTAAAAATTACTATGAGTTCACAGCCCGGTATCATGCAGCCCCCTGCAACAGTTCTCATAATACTTATTTTGAGAAAACATTGCTTCAGATACTAAACTTGTCGCTGAACTTTTTTGTGAGGTTACGTTAATTAAGGCAGTATGCCATCATGTAAAAACGCAGAGAGAAGGTCTACAGAATGAAATCTTCTTTACATTTTCAGGTAAAAATCATCTTTCCTTTTAAAGAATGCTTAGAATTGTTATAGTTAATGAAACCTATTTGGTGTTTATATGCAGAAAATATTGTAAGGGTTTAATAATAAAGTTTCTTGATTGTAAAAATGCTTTAAAGTATTGGATGTGAAATTCATGTCAATAGCAAAAAGTTGATCTACTCAAAAGTGCATATTTTACATTATTTCAGAAGAGCTTTAGAACATCATAGCTGTGGATAGATCAATATTTTTTTAATTTTCTATCATAAAACATTGCCATGTCCCTTGTTGCACACTAACATAGGAAGGAAAGTGATAGTGTATTCTGTAACTGCCCAGATTACCTTCATCTTGCCACCTACAGCAGGTGTATAAATCACTCCATGGATGTGCCTTGGTCTTTACAAACAGCTTCCAAATGACAAACTAAGGCTGGATGTCTAATTTTCAAGAACCAAAGTTAAATAAGATGAACCTCAGTACTCTTCCTTCTTTAAGTGGCATCAGTAAAAGAGGGAGATTTCGTAATTTTCCATTTCTTTAAAACAAAAGGAGCCTAAAGGAGACCTGGTGTCATGGTTTAACCTCAGCTGGCAGCTAGAACCACGCAGCCACTCGCTCACTTTCCCCCTAGTTTGGCTGGGGAAGAGAATCAAAGCAGTAAAAGTGAGAAAAAAAAAACTTGTGGGTTGAGATAAAGGCAGTTTAATAGGTAGAACAAAAAATGCACACACAAGCAAAGCGAAACAAAGAATTCATTCACTACTTCCCATTGGCAGGCAGGTGTTCAGCCATCTCCAGGAAAGCAGGGCTCCATCATGCATAGAGAAGACAAAAGCCATCACTCCCAACGTTCTCCCCTTCCTTCTTCTTCCCCCAGCTTTATATGCTGAGCATGGTGTCATATGGTATGGGATATCCCTTTGGTCAGTTGGGGTCAGCTGTCCCAGCTGTGTCCGCTCCCAATTTCTTGTGCCCTCCCAGCCTGCTCACTCGTGGGGCGATGTGAGGAACAGAAGAGACCTGCTCAGCAACAACTAAAAACACCAATGTGCTATCAAAAGTATTCCTCATCCCAAATCCAAAACATAGCACTATACCAGCTGCTAATAAAAAAGTTAACTCTATCCCAGCTGAAACCATGACACCTGGGTAAAACTGAGTTGCCAAAAAATATTGAGTTGCTTTGATTTAAAGCAAATCATTAGGTGGCTTGGGAAGATGTCACCAAATTATGGGATATTTAAGGATTCTTACTCAGTTTGATTATGTATTGTAATAATTATAAAGCTTTGTATCTGATAATTGAGTGTGTTTATACGTAAGTGAGTTTCTACAGAAATGAAGACCTCAGAGTGTCTTAGTTACTTATCCTCCTTTGATAAAGTTTAGTTATTAAAAATACATTTTCACTTTAACATCAATTTGTTTCCATAAAATGTTTCCGTAACCAGCTTTTCACTAAAGGCATTAACTGTGGAAGTCAGAAATCTCAGTGTCACATCAATCCAAAGGAAATATTTTTTTCTTGAGGCTTGTTTTCAGAATATTCCTCCTGAACACTGAGACTGTGTGAAAAGAAAGCCTCAACTCCTTTATGCTGTGAGTGAGGTCCGAAGGAACCTGTAAAACAGTCCCAGTATATGTTCAGTTCACTTGAAGTACTTTCTGCTATTAAAAGAGACATCACCTGAAAAGGTGCTATTTATAATTGTTGAGATGAATGTACAGAAGAACAACTGCAATATTTTCTTGAACTTACTGTTTCTAATTATTTCAGCTCTAAAAAGGCCATTGTTTTCATATATTGTATTAGAATAGTCATTATGTATAAAGACATGCAATTTGAAAAGATCCCTTTCTGAATGAAGTATACCAATTATGCTTCATTTTCCACTTTCCAATTTTAATTTTCTTGAAAATTAAATATAATTTCTTACAAAAACAATGGAACTATTAGTCAATTGTGTTCCTCTGAAAATTGTGTTTGTAGTGCATAGCACTGGCGTATCTGAAGAATCTCATTACTGATAGTGTAGTTAGTTAAGGTTAATTCTAAGGTTACTGAAACTACATAAATGAGATTTAGCCAATGTGCAGGCTTTATAGAATACTGGAGCATTAGGAAGAGAAATTCTCCAGTTACAGATATAGGCCAATGTAAACTTTGATACAACCCAGTGGTAAACTACACGTTCTTAAGTACCTTGAAGTCTTAGAAAGTACTTTTTGATTTCTAAGTGGCATTTGGTGTTTCAGAATTACTTCCATGACAGAGGCAGGTAAAGCTTATAATATAAGGAGTTAAATTCACATGTTAACAGATAATTTTATTCTTAATATGGCAGCTCACTCTAATGTCAGTTTTGGAGAGCAGTCCAGCAGCTTAGTTAACTATTTCCCAGGCTTTCACCATAACATGTCAATACTAGTCAGTTGCTAAGGAATGTGGACCCATGCAAATGGATTACTAAAATGTAACTACACTTTTTCTTCAGTCCACACTCGAAGTCTTCATTCGGTTCCATCTGTCATAGGCATTCCTGTGAGAATGTGAAGGGTTGAGTGGGTGAGGCCCAGGAACTGATGTGTTTGTCCAGGGAGGGGAGCAGGGAAGATCTTTCAAAGCGCTAGGTATTGTCCTGATTGATTGTTCTTGAGAGAAAACTTGAGTCCATTGCAGAAATAGTCAGAAGCTTGAACTGTTAGGGTTCCTGGATGGCTCTTCTAAAACTGGAGTCTTGATAAATCCAACGGCAGGCAGGTAATTAGAGAGGGAGTATCTTATTTCTTTCAAAAGGATTCAGACATTTATAAATCTGGGAAGAGTCCAGAATTATACGCTTCTTTGACATTAGAATTTACAAATAAATGACAGTTCCCATAAAATATTTAAGTATACTGAAAATTAGACATCATAGACATTTAATGTCTTTAAGAGGACAAGCTCTGTGATTTCTTTAAAATATTGCAAGTTAGACATCTGAGATACGGTAAAAATCCTAAATACTTGCATCAGAACTGACTAGAAACTTAAACCAGTAAATGAAAAAATAAATGTTGATTTCATTGACTTTGTTCTTCTACAAACCGATTGTGTTTTGTTACAGTTGCTTCCTTAAACAGAGAAAACCACAACAGACTATGTCAGGAAAGTGCTTGTGATGCATCTCATAGACTAAAGAAGGTACAGTAGGTGAAGGTGTAAAAAGGCAACTAACATAACAAGCTACTCTGACAGTATAGTATAATAACATAAAACATGAAACATACTTTGTTTAGTAAATTAATAAATCGATACAAAAGTTTTAGTGGATATAAATTGGTATCAGTTAAAATTGCTAATATTCTATTGCCATTATGGATATGGCAGACGACACTATCAGTCTATATTACAGAATCGCAGAATCACCGGGATTGGAAGGGACCTCTGGAGATCATCTAGTCCAACCCCCCTGCCAGAGCAGGGTCACCTAGAGCAGGTTGCACAGGATGGCGTCCACGCGGGTTTTGAATGTCTCCAGAGTCGGAGACTCCACCACCTCGCTGGGCAGCCTCTTCCAGTGCTCTGCCACCCTCAAAGAAGTTCCTCCTCATGTTTAGATGGAACTTCCTACGTTCAAGTTTGTGCCCATTACCTCTTCTCCTATCACTGGGCACCACTGCAAAAAGACTGGTCCCATCTAGTAAAGTTGAGAGTATGAAAAGTGGGAAGACAATGGGAAAAACTTTGAACATGTGCTATCTTACAAATACTAAACATGCTGTTTTGCAATGGGAGTGCCTTTCCATTACTTCAAAGTGATTTTACTATTGATCTCGAAGAATTTTAGCTGCTTGCAGGTGTTTGGCTTTTACAGGAGAGAACCAGAAGGCAGTCTTGCTTACTAGGTTAACTGTTAATTCAGAGGTTCTTAAAGGGTAAAAGATAAAGGGGAAGGGAAGTACAGAAGGTATACTAAGAAATAGCAGGTATGCAAATCATGCTTTGGGATTCCAGCGGAGGGGTGAGGGAGCCTAATGTCATACTCATTAAGCAGCTTCCATCCTGGCCACTGAAAAAAACACTAAATTTGTGGGGAAAGCTCATGATCAAAGTTCATCTTTTTCATACAGACAAGAGGATCAAATTAAGAGAGCATGAATAAATTTGTTTTTGCCAATTTGTGTGTGTACTGGACCTTGCAAGCCTATTAAAGGGGGTTTTTTTTGCTTTTTCTTTTTAGCTTTATATATAATTAATCCCTGTATACAAGTGAACCACTGTCTGGATATGAAGCATTGATACTTTTTATTGTTAGACTTTGTTAGATTGCTAATGGGTCTGTTTTTAGTTACATATTTTAGCCAGTTAAAAGTCATATTTTTAACTTCTGTGACTTAAAATCTTTAAAATTCCAGTGGAAGACACTTCATAAAAAATAGTTCAGAAGTCCAGAGAAATAAAAATAAAGGATTTTTAAAAATAAACATTGCCTTTAGCTAGGGAGCTGGAGCAGATGAAATCCCTTGTACCCTAATATTTCTGTGATTGTACTGCTGGTTCTGCACTGATTGAAAGGAACATTTTTCCTATCTAGGATTGTATTTGTGCAAATCTTTTTGAGTAAGGGAATTAGTCTTCTGTGATTATATTTGACTGATATAATAATAATAATCCCCTTATTTAACTTGGCTTCAGGACACCTTTGGCATTTTCTTTTTATTGAACAGAAGTAGCTAATAAAGATGGAAAATACGTCTGAAATGTAAGTGGACCTAAATAATACTACCTGTATAGATTGGCAAGCTGTAAGTCTATTGATGTTGGGCTGCAGATGTCTAATGTAGGCAAAATTGCCATGGATTAGCTTTTAAAGTTGTATTTGTATAATCCTGAACATTTTCAAAGACAGTAGTTGATCAAGATTATCTAAATTAAAACCAACATACTCAATAATACCAGATTGTCTTCCTGTTTCCATTCAGCTACAATCAAAAGATTAAGTGATACATCCTTTGAATCTTAATCCTAACTCATACTCACATTCTTTTGTGTTTTCTTGTATTCTGACCTCTTTCCATGAAAGATTCTGAAAAAATATTTGTTTCAATTTAGGCAAAACACCTTATAGAGAGATTTTTTTTAAGCAACAAGTGGAAGTTAGCAGGAAAAGTTCTGAACCGTTGCCTGAAATATACTACCTTGAAGGTACTCTGCATATGGTATGGCTGCAATCCAGGGTATGGAATCAATGCTCTAATACATCCAGACTGTCCAGAGTGTTGTGGTAAGTGAAAAATTCATTTATTGTACAAAGTATTAAATACTGTTACAATGGTTTTTGTTCTGATTCAACTCAGTAATTTGCTATTTAACTTTATAAAATGATTATGCCATACTGTTTTGGGCTATGATCCTGTCAAGCCTGTCAAGGTAACCAGCACTAGATCAGGTTAGTACTTGGGTAGAACTTTAGTTAAGACCTTGTTGATTTAGATTTTAAGCCAGACCCACAGGTTCCATGGAGTGATTTAAATTAAAGTCAATCAGATTAAGTTCAGACCTCTACATAGCAGTCAGTTTTTTTGGAATTAGCATACAAAATCTGTAATCTGACAAGGTATGTTTCAAGTGCTGTTTTACGGTGAGACAAGACAATTATTTTTGTTCTTAACTTTATAAAAGTGGGCATCATAATGCAATGCTTTCATCTAATTACAAACTTAAATGTTGCATTCCAGATCTGGGTAAAGTAAGAATAATAGATAAAATAATCACTCTGTATAGGTTTGCAAAATAAAGTTAAATTTGTAAATATTTGTGATCCTTTTGGAAGAATAAGGAAAGGGGGAGACTGAATTCTGGTAATTTTATTTTTGTCAATTCTTATATTAAAAGAAGTGATATTACCCTCCTTAGATGCTAAGGAGGGGATCGGTGTTTTAAAGAGTGGCTTTACCAGATTGCATTTTGCCCAAGAAAAGGTTATTCATATGATTGCCAAATATTGAGCCCAAAGTCTTAAGGGAACATTGGAAGACAGACAGATAAAGAATAAATCGGTAGTCATGCTTTTGACAGAGATAATTCTCTACAGACCTAGAAATGGTGAAAGAAAACACTGGATTACATATTGGATGACAGTTAACAGAATGGAATACGCTTTGAAAAGAAATAATATGGAAGAAAATAGAGACAACTTTAAAATTGCAGGACATGTGAAGTGTTTCCATACGTGATCCTTTTTTTCCAATTTGTTGTCTTCATCAGAACGAACTTACATTTTTTGGTCCATGTCTTCCATCAAAAAGTGACAAATATCTGGAAAGGATATATATAAATATCAAATTTGTTACATTTATTGTAATACAGAATATTGTTGCACATGATTTCAAGGAAAGGTACATGAAAATCCGGTTTCAAAAAGCATGTCTTCTTAAGGATGATTTGTTTCAGGTGTTCCCCCAGAATATCTTACTGCATTCTAAACTAATCTGTATTCCTTTTTTCTTCAAAACACAAATTTCATCTTAGCTCTGATGGTTGTTTAACATATGCGGTAAAAAATAACACTGTTTTCTTAGCTGCCATGCTCCTTTACCTCCTGCACTAGACAGAAACACTACATAGTGCTACACCAGTGTCAACCCAAGAAGCTGATCCCTGTTCAGCTTGGGATAATAACAGACACTTCTTCGGCAGATACAGAGGCAAGCTTTCACATCTGAGGTACCCAAGAATCTGAAACAGTCAGCCCTGAAACTTGACTTTTACTGCTTCCCATAGTTGAGGATGTCTGTTCTGTCAGCATGCTCAAACATACACTCTTTTCCTTAGTTTTGACCTCTTGGTAAAATAAGTAATTTCCTTTCCTAGAATCCAAAACACCATATCATAGGCAGAAAAACTGAAAGGATCCTCTCCTTATCATTCTACCTCAAGGCAAGATAGGAGCTTCAGCTATTCCTGACAGATGTATTCTGCATAATCTTTAAAACCTCCGAACATACACTACATAGATTCCCAAGGAAATACCACCATTGGAAAGCTTTTTTCTAAGATATTTATGTGATTTTCTTTCATGTAGTTTATACCTGTTACTTCTTCTTCCATCTCAGTAAATCTCAAAACCATCCTGTTAACTTTATCTTTGCAATAGCTTTTGTATATTCTAGAAGACTCTGACCATTTTATTTTTCTGATACTGTCTTCAGTGAACTAAACCACCTCAAGTTCACTCTTTTTGGTCATGTTTGATAGACCTCTGTTCAGCCTGATTACTGTCCACTATAGGTTCTCTACATTTGCTTTCAATGCCTCAAACTTCATGCAGTAGTTCTCAGGAGACCGTGCTAACATGGGAGAATTAGTTGTGATTTGCTATAATGCCTAGATCTGTTACTTAAATAGAAAATAAAATATTTTCCCTATATCTTTGTTAGTGGGGGAGCTTTTTCCAAAACATGCACTTCCTTATAGAAACATTTTGATAAGCACATTTCCATGGAAGTACAGCAGAGTTCAACTTCTTGGGTTATCCAGTAGTTTCCCTTGTAGTTGCAGGAACCAGGTCCTGTAATCCAGTTAAAACAGTTTTAAGGTCCATCTTAGAACTATTTGGGAGTTTTGGTCTCTTTAGCTACCCTTGTTTTGTCGTTAGAACATCAAGCGTTCAATCTAAATTAATTCACGGACAGTTCATACTCATTTGCCCTGATGGGAAGATTGCCCTTTAGCTTAAGGGGATTTTTTTTTGTGTGTTTCCTGTTTTATAACTAGAAAAAGTCAGCTACTTCCTATCTGCTTTTGTAAGTTTGCATTCAGCAAACCAGTATCTGACATGCCCTATTTTGAGTTTAATTTTCTTGCACAGGGGTGACTAAAATTTCTCATGGTATTTCCGATGAGGTCTTACCAGTGCCTTTTACATCATTAGTGCTTTTCTTTTGGTCCTAAGAACTTGTCTCATATGATGTAACAGTACTACGCTTCCCCTTTTCATTGTGACTGATTGTGCTCAGAGTCCTCTTCAATCAAACAAATATACAGGCCTTTCTCATTCTTTTATTTCTTCCTGCCTTTTTAAATTTTGTCCTTATTGACAGCGTCTCCCAGTTTTGTTGTCAGCATAGTTCATTGTGACTTTTTCTGATAATCTTGTTACTGGAAATATTTAGGAAAGTCTGTCTAAGAGCAAGCTCATGAGTAATCCCTTTAGGAATTCCTCTCCAACTCTTATTTCCCTTTTAAGCATCACTCAGTACTCTCTTTTAAATTTCATTCTGATTGTAGTCTTCTGTAGTTTATTACATTTGTATGTGCTGCCATATCAGATGCTTTCAAATTAATTATGTGTTTATCTTCCTTGTAAAACAACATCAAATTGTATCACTTTCCACTTACCCGCATGTTTCAGTGTTCATTTATGAAATCTTTACATAGTGTAGAAGTCTGATCAGCTGTTCTGTGGCTTCTCGTATTCTTTTTTCCTTTTCTGAAAAATGTATAATACATTTCTCACCAGTCATATGTTAGTACCAGTGACAGGGTATCACCGCAGATTCATTGCAAACCTCAGATTATGATCTGTGTTACCCTTTCATGTTTCAGTTCTATTTTGGCACATGGAAACTGATGTTACTCAGACTTTGTAATTTAAGTACATTAAACTTTGAATAGTGCGACTGTTTCTGGTCTCCAGGTCTTGATATGACAGAATTGGCAAGGTTATGGAGTAGGCCCAAGAACATGGAGAAATAAAAACCCTATGCATATCCTCTGCAGGATTCATAACCAAACCTACTATATTTTTACTTCTCATACAGCAAAATAGCTGGATGTTCAGTTACACCTGTTCTCTTTCCTCTATTATTTTTAGAATATCTAGTTTCATGTCATGTTTTAGTAGTTGTGGTTCCTCCATGCTGTTACGCAGTGCTGTGTAAACAATGCATCGGTTATTTCACACTGCCACCACACAGTTTGTGCCCTCCGCATAACCCATTCACTTACTGCATCATCTACTAATCTAAATCTCCTGTATTAGAACTTGGTTTCATTTTCTTCCCCATGCTTCAGACTCATGTTCTTTTATATCATACTATAGCCTCATTTTTCCCCCCCTGATTTTATATTAAATAGTATTAAATATTGAGGTATTGTCCCACCTTCTACTCCCATTTTCTAGTCTAAATCTCTTTCTGAATTAGCTAATTAAAAATGCTAACCTTATTAGTCACTGTGTGATGTATCTATCTTTAGAGAAATCTTTTTGGCAGAAAACACTAGTGGTAAAACATACAAAATTTTGTTCATCAGGTACCAGATAAACCTCAGGCAGAACCCTTTACTGAGTGATTTTGTAGAGGCAATGACTTAAAGACAAGGAGTTACTGCTCGTTCCTCTGTAAAGCAGTCTTGAATAAACAGAATTGGTGAATACAAACATCTTAGAAATTATTTCATATGATTTTATCTTAATTTTAATGTTTTTCTGCTTTTAAAGTCCTGTTTTATGTTAAATAAAGCACATTATTCCAGGATAAATTAATTAAATATTTTGGTAACATGAGATATGATTACATATTACTTTAAATAGGCAACTGAGTCACTTTCATGTCGTGAAAATTTCTAAATGTAACTTTTCTGCTTTTACAAATCTTTTTTTTTGTTTTGTTTAGTTTGTCTTTTTATCAGATGCAGCTATGAGATTAATACAGTACAAAGCATCGTATGTTTCTTAGGGCTTCTCTGGAGACCCTGTACTAGCTTTATGAAATATTTTTTGTCCTGTATTATTACTCTGCAGAGCTTGATTTATGTGGTATTTTTAGTAACGAGACACTGAATAGTCACTTCTAATTTGGTTTTCTTCAGTTCTTTCTCACAGTATGTTGATTATTTATATTCCTGAAACATAGTAACTTGAAAGTTCAAAAGTAAATAACATTATTCAAGAGAATATTGAAATAGTCCTAAAAATCAGAAGAGTGCAAAATACTAATTAGCTTATAGGATAAAAGAACAAATTAAGATGTGTGCATTTGAGTTTCTGAGGTGTGAAATGGCAAGTATGTAAAATACGCTGTTAAGACAGAATTTTGCTAAGATGTTTATACTTTCAAACCGAAGGTATACCAATAGGACTTCTCCATTAGTGAAAAGACTGAAACAAGTTAAAGTTTACTGGTTAAAGAAACTTTCCAGCAGCTGGCTAAATAAGCTACAGGTCCCTACTTCAGATTCCTTTCTCCTTTTCATGCTTTCTGCTAGATAGCGAACAGATGGCACTTCTGAGAAATAAACTTTATTCCATTGTAACAGAAGTCTACCTTGCTCCAATTAAATAAACTGAAAATTCTGAAGGATTTACTAGAAGTGTGCCTTAAATAAAAAAGAGTAGAATTATTCCTCTGGTACACAAAATGATTGATTTTCCAGACAGAAAGGTTGGAAAAGGCCTTTAGTTACATGTATTTGTAAAGCTTCCTCTTTCTCATAAAGCCATCTTGGTCTGCCTATACTAAGGTAGAAAAAAGGCAAGGTTTTGACATCATCTGCAGAGGACTTCGTCTCTCTTACGTTTCATAAGACCTCTAAAACCTTCTTCAGTCAATAGGAGTGGCAAAAAATGCTAGGCAAGCTAATAGCAGCCACTGGGGATCAACTGAATCCTGCCAGCCTCAACAAACGAAGATAAACCAAACCAAATACTGGAAATCCTGCTGAACGTTTGTGCAGTAGTGCCTAAAAGTCATTATTAAGCCAGGCAAAACCCAATAACCAGGTAAGCGCTCACTCTGCAAAAGGAATAAAGGTCTTAATTACCTTTGCATACTGAATACTAATGCTCTTAATTAAAGATCTATCCTAAAGAAAGGCTACCATTGCCAAATTTAAGTATGATTCAGGATAGTCATAACCAAATAGCTCAAATTCTGCTTTTTTTTCTGCCAAGAGCATAATGCTGAGTTAGTCTTTTGTGATGAAGTCATTCTGCAGATGACTGTACAGACTTCATCAAATGGCATAATATGATCCAACAGGAAAAAAATCTTTCATTCAGAACACTTCTTCTGCATCATACACTGATTTCTGGTTTGATGTATTATTTTTCCACTACTTTTTACTAATTATCAGAGCTTAGATTTCAGCTTTATTTTGTCTTGTATTGCTTATACAAGCAGCTACAGCAGTTTATTTAAAACATTACTGGATATAGGCCATATTAAAATGTAATTGATGGACATATCCCCTGCAAGTAGATGGAGTGAAAAGTGATGAAGAGAAAAATATGGTGTAATAAATAGATGATGTGTAAAATATATACAATTTCTTCATCATCAACTAGCAGAATGCTGGAAAAAATCTGGTCTTTTTTCAAATAGATAAAAAATGCATTCTAAATATCTCAAATGTAAATTTTTTTTATTAATATCACTTAAATTCCACATTTTTCTTTGTTTTTTTTTGTCTATAGTTGTATGCAGCCCAGGATCATACAATCCCAGTAATGGAATTCACTGACTTCAGTGTGACAGCAATTTGATATATGGAGCAACAAAGTGCTAATGGCTAAGGGATTTGCACTCTTGCAATAGCTTTTACATATTTTAACGTGGTAATATTAATAAATATTTTTAAATGTTTACAGCTTGTTTTGGTTACATCAATAGAATACACTTGTTTTTAAGAAATAATTATCATCAGCATATTGGTAAAATGTTTTATTTCATACCACTTAGGACTACTTCATTTTTAAGGTCTTTATAATATATGCTAGGTTAATGGCAGTAGAGGCAATTAACTATTTAAATCACAAGAAGAAGATAAAAAAAGTGAAAGTATTTTGCATACTTAGTCCTTTGCTGATAGACCTCAGCTCTTCTCGACACAGACTTGTGTAAGGAGCCTGTCTATATTGTAGTTTTCATCCACCTGTCCATTCAGTTGTTGGTTAAAAGGATTATAGTGAACAACTCACTGTGTACATCCAAATGTTGCAATGTAGTCTCAAATGCAAAAACATCCTAAAAAGTTTCTTTCAAGGTGAATTATAATATCACTACTGACCGGTCGGTAACGTCTTCCCAAAGAATGTAAAATTCCACTTGGGTCAGTCATCTGTTCCACCCTTAAAGACACCATGTTGAGCATTAACACTCTTTTGCTCTTACCTGAAGAAAACAAACAGCAACATAAAATACCATAGTACTTTTTATGACAGTCATCTTCTTTATTTTTGTAAGACTGTCAAGAATAGTACTAAGTGGTTGGCTGAATGCATTCCTTGTCATTGTCATTCATTAATAGCCTTATTTAAGTTTGTATTCTGTAACAGAATCCTGTTTAAAATCCTATTTGTTTTGTATCTGCAAAGCATACCTCATGAAAATTGTGAAGTTTTTAATAAATATTACAGAGTTTATACTCTTTTCCCACTTAGTTCTTTTTCCAATCTAGCTCATGTATAATAATGAGCTAAATGTGAAGGCCATTTTTAGCTCGTTGTTGTGTCTGGGAAATGGAGCTTGCAGGTGTTTGTTTTTTTCAAGCACAGATATGGACCACAGATTTAAATAAATATGTCTTCAGGAACTGTATACTGAAAAAAGGAGTAAAAAGAAATACCGTGCTACTTCTAAGAAGTAATTTTTAAATATGATGCATTACCTAAAGATACTATACTATAAGCATCCTACTGATACACTGTTTACGTGACAGAGCCTGAAGCTCCAAATATATTTGAAAAAAAAGGAGAACAAGCATGATTAGGTTTCTGCAGTGACACTGTTTATTGCTCAAACATTACTATAAACAGTATAACTAGCAGAATATATAAAATAGCTATTTTTATCAAATGCCCTTTGAAAATAAATAGCTGGGAAAGAGAACTGTTTAGCAGTTAAGAAATTAAACTCTATTTAACTGTAATCCATAGAATGACTAAAGGCTACCTATTCCTTATTTTCATGTGGTAATTAGACCACAAATGGGAAGGGTTGCTATATTAGGCTGAAGCACTGCACGTCTATATGTTATCTCCATCATTTCCCACTCACAACAGCACTAAATTTGTTAGCATTAGTTTAAGTTATTAATGGCTAAAGAGAGAGCATAGTATGCAGTACTGTCTTTGAGAAAATATAGTTTGTTTCTGTTAAAAAAACCATCATACCAGGTAATATAACAACATGGAGCTTCCCACAGTATGGACAGCAAATTAATTTAAGAATTACCCTCTAAAATGAATGCAGCTTTTAAAGGCAATAGCAATATAGATTAAGCAGGATTTTGACATTTTTATGTATTTACTTTTCTGTTGCACATCAGAAACAGAAAGATCTGGTTGGCAGACCATGAGTTAAAGGCATTTATAGAATTGTATTTGTACTTTGAGGGAGAATAATAAAGCTGACATAGTTTTCACTGGGGTATTATACACACTAGACTACTGACTTTCTTCTCCATGCAGACATTTATGGATTTTAGCAGAGTATAGAAACAATGTTTTTTGGTCCTCCTGATAGGTGAAACTCACTTTAATTCTGGAAAAAGTTAAGTCAGTGGTTATAAAGGTTTTCTTTACACAAGTATTTGTGAATGTTCTCTCTCATTCACTGACTGGAGTCAGGTACAAATGCTTTACTACAGGTGCACTCTGTAGAAGAAATCCTGATCTCAGTTAACAGTATTAACCTGGGCTTCTAAATTACTCGTTTTATGCTGTAATCACCAAGAAAAGAATTCTCATTTGTCAATGCATACATGCTGTATATATACAAATACATATCTCTCATTGCTAAAATATTTTAAGTTTACTCTCTTGTATGGTTGGACCCAGAAGAAAGGAATTTGGTAGTGTATAAAACCATGGAAAAATGTTTTCTCTGTTTATCTAGTCCCCAAAATAATTACATGTTGAACTTCCTTTCATTTCCTCATGTTACATCTGCTGTGTGTTTGCTATTTTTCCACATTGTGTCTGGACTGATATTTGCATTACTATTTTCAGCACTTTTCATAAATTCACCTCTTCACCATAAGGTAAAATCTGTGCACACAGAAACACTCGGCACATGCCACTTTTGCAGATGGTCCTGAAGTTTGTTCAAAATCTGCAGCAGTGCTCTATAACCTGCTGAAATTGGGCTGCTTAGTGTTGTATGTGACATTTTTCCCTTTTTGCCAAAGAAATATGTAGCAGGGTAACTTCTAGAGTTCCACTAAATTGACAGGAGTACTGACAAATGTAAGTGGCAAACTCAACATTTACGATGGATACATTACACATATTCAACCAGACTAACTTGCTATTCTGTTACTATAATCTGCCTATTCAACAACAGCTTTATTTATACTGTATATTTCTTAAAAGTAATGATCTTTTTAAAAGCAGAAAACTGTTAAGTGTTACAGAAATAGCATTACTATTAGCTAATAGCCCCAAATAAAACTAACATGAACAATGTAACAAATATTTCTGGTAAGTTGAGAGGTGATTGTTTTTAAACATCAGCTTTTGTGCTGCTAATTATGTTAGTGTTTTCCTATTACTGATTGATTAATATTCCATATCACTATTTCCACATAGCCTCAAGAGGTAAACAAAAACAACTTTGACTTCTCTATAACTGGTAATTGAGATACTAGTTTGGAGTTTTCCTGTATTTGTTTTAAAAGTGTGTAAAATCAATGAGACATATAATCTATATGAGCAATGGGAAAGACATACTATGTTGTGTTTATTTTTTCTCTGCAATGGGAGTTGTTTAATGTGACATTTCAAAAGACTGAAAATTTATATTTTCAATGTGGTTGACCATAGTTACTTTTTAAAAGGAAAGAGGACTCTGGGAAGGAGTGGCTGTTTTCTTAAAACTGAACAAGTTATAAACTTTCTGAAGCAGTAGTTTTATCAAAACGTCATGAAAAATTTGAAATCTTGGATAGCCAGAAAAATAATCTGTGATATTCAGTTCAATGCTGTCTCCCCAGTTTGTGTTTTGTTTGTAATGCAGCAGGAATACAGGGCAGAAGGTGTATTTTTGCAGACAAAAAACCCATAGTAACACAGGCTGTAAAGAAAATTCATTGCCTGATAAGGGGAAAAAATGGAGTGTTTAGTTGGATTGCATTAGATTCTTAAGTAACGTGCCTTTCAAAGCCTCCTACGTATTATGGCACTATCGTAGTTTAGATACTAAAGTTATCATGAAAAGTAACATCAAATACTTTACAATCATGACAGTATCATTTATATTACACAGTATAACAGAAGAGATTGTTTTCCAAAGTGAGGGAACCTTTCATTATATCTTTTTCTTTCTTATTTGTATTAAAGACTTACATTTGATACCATTTAAACCTGGCTTTCAATTTTACACCTCTGGAGATCATCTAGTCCATTACCACCTTGCGGAATGCAGGTTCAGCTACACCAGGCTGCTCAGGGCTGTGTCCATGCAGGTTTTGATCATCCTCGAGGATGGAGACTCCATCACATCTCTGGGCAACACCTTCCAGTATACAATCACCTTTACCGTATGTTGTTTTTTTTTTTTATCTCCAACTAGAATTTCCTGTATTTCAATTTGTGCCCAAATCCATTTCTCATATACTTTTCTTACGATATTCTTTGAAAATCTCCCTATGAAATACACTTATGATACTGTAGCTATGTTTTGCTGAACATTCCTATTGTAACGCTCAGCTCCTCTGGCTCGTATCTTTCCTGGTTTTTCCCTTTTCCCTTTGAAATCTTGCATAAGTATTTAAGTGAATACCAGCACTTACAATTTTTGTGGTTTAAATGAGTAGTACAAAGAATCCTATTGCACACTAACGGTGCAATTTTATAATTACCTGAAACCATCTAGAATATCATCTCTTCAGGAACCTACTTACACAGGTTTGAAGCCAAACTCATGTAGAGTGCACTCCTACAAAAATGGATGAGACTAAACCAAGAATTAATTTGTCTTAATTTCAACTGGAAAATAAGCAGAAGCAAGTGAAGTAGAAGCAGAAATCTCATATTCATGCCAATGCAGCTACATAAGAACATGTGAGAAGAATATTCATTATCCAAGCAACAGACCTTCAAATACAGAATTATTCATGAGCGATCAGTGTGTCTGGAAATACAGCTTTTATAGACACAACCCACCTGCAAAGCTGAAGAACTCCTCATAGGCAGGATGCATGATACTGTTTGCACTGAAGCAAAACCAGCTGAGTACCTAGGCTTCAGTCAGGAAGCCAATATCCTCTGGAGTTTGGTTCACTGGAAATGATGCAGATGGCTTTTCTCTTATTTTTTAAGTTTAAATATGAACAGGTGTATTACATGACCAGATCATAACATTTAGATAAATACATGCGGCAACCGCAGCAGTTCTGGTTTTTTGCTTAGGGATTAAATTAGTTTAAAGGTGAATGGTCTCCAATTGCATTCCGTATTGCCTAATTTTTAACCTTAAATCCTGTGATTTCCACATTTTCATTTTCCACTCCTATAAAGAGAAAGGTTTCTGTTTTAACCCTTTGCCTATGTGAAATGACATTATGCAGCAGGCTGGAAATCTCAGCTCCCCAGCTCCATTGCCCACACATTGCTTGGTGCAGTCACTTCTTGGAGTTTGGTTCTCAGGGTCTTTACCTCTGTGCTGAGGTTGGTGACAGTATCACTGTCTACTGAGTCTGGCTGGGATGGAGTTATTCTAGAAAAACTTCTAGAAAAAATGTGCCACAGAAAATATTTATAAAGGCTACACTGGAAATACACACTAAAATATCCTTTAACCTGGCACTCACTACTGCAGTAAAGACAGAACTTCCCAAACGGACAGGAATTCAAGCCCTAGGAAGCAGTATAAAGCTTAACAAGAGCCTTCAACGAAGGAGACGTGAAGTGGAACTAGTCCAAGGTGAGATTTCAACAAACTCAAGTGTTATGGCCACACACTGAAAGATACATAATTCTGAGTCTCTTACAGTTTCACTGAAAACATGCGTGTCTCCTAAAGAGACACTAACCAGCCTATTTGGAAAGGCGATCTCACCCTGAGTTGCAAGTCCACCTTCTCTCCTCTTAGTCATGTCACACAGCTGCTTTCTATGTGGGTAGTTCCGCTGTCTCGAGCAGATACACCTGGAAGACCACTGTCACTCATGGCACCTTCTCAGAGCTGTGCAGATACCTGATTTCAGTAAGCAGAAGCCTACACAGCCTTGTGGCATGGGTCCTACTGATGTAGGAGCTAGCTTTCCATCATATGACTACTGAATCTTATGAAATGGGTAGGTATACTTAAAAGAATACAATTTTTAGCCAAATCATAGCTTCTTTACTCCCAAATAAGCAGCATCTCACTGTGTTAAATGAGAGGTATACAATGAATAAGGTACTCTTTTTATAAAATGGCAAAATAAGTATTTATGTTTGTATCTGGAAGTATACTTATGGTCTAGGTACAAACGAGGTATGAAACATTTCCTTCTTCCAAGCGAACAAAGTATCTGTACTCCATGTCACCCTGCACTGCCACCAGCAGACTGAGTGACAATGCAGGTACAATATTTTCTGTATCCCTGGTAGGAATTCCAGCTACTGGAGAACAACACTTCCAGTACCATGTTTACATATGTGCATGTCCACTTCAGGGAAAGTTATTATTTACTTGATTTTTCTGTGATTTAAAACTATTTAAATCCAATAATGTGTCTTCCCCTCTCCTGTTCTTGTGACTACACTAATACCATGCATGACTTTGCCACAGGACAGTGCAAGAGAGACTTTCTTGATTTCTGATTCTGTCACTCCTTTTCCTCTCCCGTAGCATCACTGGGGAAAATAACGCCCAGTGATAGACAGACACACGCTCAAAATACAGATGTGTGGTGATAACTGGCATCCGCTGAAGTCACTGGCAAAAATCCCATGGTCTTCAGAAGTACCAGAAAATCATACTTCATATGGATGCAAGCATGGTAACCAGGTTACACCATGGGAGTAAGTAGCAAAGGGTAAGTGGGAATTTAAGCAATAGTCTTCTGGTGTTAGATATTGATTCATTAAGTCTTCCCTCTAGCAAAAGCTTAAAGGTAAGCCCACATTTAAGTGTTTTTTTGAGCTGTTGCATTAACAGGTATTCAAAGCAGACGTAATGTAGGCGTTGGTGATAAACTAAACTAAACCCAACATGAATCCAAGCAAAGGCTGTTGATGGCTGAAGCAGGGAGATGTGATTCACCTCACATGTAGTAAGGATCAGCTTCTGTGCGAGAAATCCTTTGAGGGACTCAAAAGAGTTGGCTCAAAACCTTTCTCTTTAACACACTGTGTCACAGACCCCGTACAGACTACCAGAAAGAACCAAAAAGTTGAACCAGGGGTTCAGGGGATGGCACAGCTACTAACCAGCTCTCCTGCCCATGGATTCGCAGCAAGGAGCCACCCCCGTGGAGGCTTGTTTGGCTGCTCGAGCCCTTCCAAGCTGCACTTCTCCACATCCATTATGCGTTACATTAATCATGCTGCGTGGTTACTTACCATCATTTCCACCAGCTGGGCGATGCGATACTGTTTACGTCACAGAGGAATTTGTCCTACTGCAATCTGTTATGTCTGAGCTGAATATTAGGAATTGATTTTGAGAGACCAGTTTTGTATTACCCACTGCTCCAAGTTATCTCAGCTGTGGACCAGTAGATATGCACTAGTGGAACTAAGAGAAGGAACTGACCCACTTCTTCACTACAGCAATATTCATAAATGAGCACATGTTCTCTGAAAGCATATTCTACTCCATTTTTTTCAAAAGCGAGAACGTCAAAGTTTTGTCATATGCTGGCTCTTTGCTGGCCAACTGAACTGAAGGGAAAAAAAACCCAAACCCAAACTAAAAAACTCACAGGAAAATCCTCATATGAAACTAGAACAGAAATGTAATGTTTTAGCCATGGTGCAGAACAGGACAGGCAATGATACAGTACTTTAATCTGTATTGTCTATATAAAACATTTATTTTTAAGCTCTATAATGGTATTATAGAAATACATAGAATATTTTATAGAGTGTATTTTAGTGTACTCACTGTGAAAATAACACATTTATTGAGACAGGTATTCTTATGTCCAAACGTTTTAAATATATGCATGTCTTTGCCTTGCAGTATAATGTTACTTTGAAAAACAAAATATCAGTTTTATTCTTTGCTCCTCACCAGAATCTTCTCATTCAGATTTCCCTGGGTCATCTAGGGTGCTCACTGCTGTGAGATATTTTATAAAAACCACGAAAAGTACTTAAGATTTGTAGATTTCCTATATTTGTTTGCATTCATGTCTAGTGCACATAGCTTGCCGTTCAATTCTCCAAGTGCCTTCTTCGTAAGTACAGTGACATATAGTGCATTCATCAGTTTTCACCTCCCGGCCTGCTGGAATGACAATGGTTTCTGCAAAGCAGTTCGGGCCTAAAAAAAGGAAAGAGTTTATTATGTGATGCCCATAGCAGACTGTAATCCCGCACAGTTCAGTTTTAGCCTCGAGGACGGGAAACGTGAGTAACGCTGGGCACCTGAAACAAACATGAGCAGCATGGCGCACAAGGCATACAAGCAGCAAAGACAGCAAGGACCCTGCCCTCTGGTGTGGCTGGGCGTTTTCAGTACGGGCTGTCCTGCCCTCCACGGGGGAGGGTGCAATAAAGCCCTTCTGTGCAACACACAACCGTGACAGAGACCTGGGCACAAACTGGCGATGCAGATGAATACAGATTTAAGCTAGAGAAAAAGCCAGCTACCGATAACGCAACAGTGCAACTCTAAGCTACTAGAGAGCGGATTATAAATGTTATTACTCTTTCTCCATTGGAAACATACATTGTATTTTGTGTAGTAATCAAAGTATCAGATTAGTTTATTTTCCATTTCATGTGAAAGTAAGTCCTTTCCCAGTAGAACGGAATAGCTCCAAACTCTTCTGAATGAAGACGCTTTTTGTGTATAAAATGAAATACTCTATCTTATGTAAGTCAGCAAGTCTACAAACACCCCTTTTCATAGTACACTGAAATAACTTCATTTCCAAGGAGGAGGCAGGAGAGCAACCCATCAGCACAATGTTCACAAGACAAATCTGGTTCTTTCAAACGGTGACATCCTCACATCTCTCTGCCACAGAAGGCTGCGAGTGCTGTATTATCTACAGCTCTGTTAAAAAAGAAGTCTATTTCTGCCTTGAACATCCAAATGCACTTGTAAAGTGGCACTAAACCCTACCAATCATCTCCTTTCTATACACTCTCGTCCTCAGGAACCCGGCCCTCCCATTCACTAAGCACACACAAGAGCTGCTCAGGCAGAGCCTGGCCACTCGAGAGCACCTTGGTACCACCATCCACCAGGGCGGGATGCGCAGTAGGCACCAGCATATATTGATCGGATACTGCTGAAACTCTTGAACTAATATGGGTGTGCAAAACGCTTATCAACTGCCAACCTGTTTGCCACACAAGTAAATACATCACAGGTGAGGTTCAGTCTTCCATTGCCAGGGGTCTACTGTAAGACCTAAGGCAAACAGTACAGCTTTTTCTTCTAAGGCAAATTTTTGTTTTTTAAGTGCTTCCTCTGAAAACCAAGGGTAGGTACACAAACCAAACAGTTGACAAATCAATTTTAATAGTTATCTCTTTGGATCAGGTTATGTGTTTGTGTACTGACACTGCCGCCTGAGATTTAGTTGCCAAATAGACAGTAACGAAGGCCTCTCCTCGATGAAGAGGAAAGAGGGGATCTGGAAGACTTGCAGAAATTTGCTTCACCTAATCGTACCCATTAATCCTCTGAATATTTAAGCCAGTATTTTGTTTTAGGACTGACTGTTGACAAAGATCGGTAACACATGGCTTCTTCCCTAGTTTTGGGTGGCTTCTAGCCCATTCAAGGCAAAAGACAGCATATCTCACGTAAGTTACCTGCTTTACTAACTTAATGTTACTGTGTACGTCTGTTGTTCACAGCCTCCTCAGTCTGTCCATGCAAAGGACCACTGGGTTGGACAACCCAGGAAGGAGGACATCGGGGTGGAAGACATGATCCTGGGTCCCACCGCACACTGGGAGGTGCCCTAACTTTCAGCTGAGATAAAGCGGCGTTATTAACTATGTGGTCCTCAGTGGAACTTTAAAAGATTTCAACTCTAATCTATATAATTCTAATTATGGTTCAGTTAAATACATTATTCTTCTTGCACCTAGTAAACTTTAATCTCAAGATGGGTTCACCTGCACATTAGGTAAAGATACTTGAGTGTTTTGCATGCTGGCCTGTAATAGCCCATGATTTACAAAGCTATATGATATAAAGAGTTAAAATATTAAAAGCAGAATCTACTTTCCATGCAGAATTTGTATGAAACCGACAAGAACACTTGAAATTTAAACACTATGTAAAAGGCACAAGAGGAACAAAAGTGATGTCAATCCCCTGTGCAGGATTTATTTCATTCTGGGAAAGTAAATGTTACAGGGTATACTTGGTTATAAAAATCAACCAGGGAATGAAATAAAAACAGTGCAACACACGTAATATAATTCACTAGGATTCAGAATGTAAATGCCTCCATTCACAATTAGCAGCACCTTAATGCCAAGCATGACTAGTCCTTCTTACATCAGAAAGTTATTAAATGTAAAGATACAACAACTTAGCCCTAAATTGTTTAACTGTTTAATATGTAGGAAAATCATTATGTTGGTAAATCTACAGAAGAGCGGTAACCATCTACTTGAGAAAGGGACCCTACAAAAATAAATGACAGCAACAAAGTATGTTATTGAGCAAGCTAGATTATTTTTTTAGTATCATGCAACTTTTCTACAGAAAATTGCCTGTTTTCTGGTTCTGCATTTGCACCCATCACTACTGTAACTGCAAATCCTATATAGTACTTAGACTGGCAACAGTCAAGTGCATCTCTGCCTCATCTTTTTCCTTGCAATACTGCGTGCGACCAATATTGTCATTAATGTTACAGAAAAGGTCATCAATGAAAAGGCTGAACTTCCTACATTACAGCAACACCATCCACATAAATGTCAGTACAATATAGTGTCCAAACACAGAAAAATAATTCCACAGCTCTCCTTTTATCATTTCTCCAAATCCTCAGACTTCTTCTAGGGAAAAAAGCCCTGAGCTTCACCCCAAACCTCACGCAATTTTGAAGCTGCATGAGCTAGTCCTGGCTCTTGGCGTCCTGTGGCTCCCTTCCTACCAAGCAAGTGACGCTTCTCCCTTTCCTTTCCCTCTGAGGAGCAGTCACAGAAAGCAGACATACACAGCTGGACAGGCCAGAGGAGACCAGCCTGCAGGGATGCGGGATACATGGGGCGGCAGCGGTGGGACCCTCAGTGCGGGGCTGCCCTGGCTGCACCTGCACCTCCGGCAGCCCTTCCCCGGCCCCTGCCAGTCGGACGGACGGTGCTGATGAAGCAGCTCATGATCTGATTTTCCATCTGCCTAAAAAGGACAGTGGGGAAACTGAGGAATTGAAGATTTTAAGCAGACAGTGGGGCAAGGAGGCAAAGTGAGCACACAAAGGCTGATGTTAGACTCAAGAGTGCCATTTTCTCGCTCTCCCTTAGCAGAGGGAGGCAGATGCATGTGTGTCCTCCACATTCAGAGGGGATAAGCTGCCCTGAAGGCATGGCATTTGCTGAAACTACTGTTTTCCTTAAAGCTGGGCAGTTTATATTGATTTAGTGAGATTTGCAGCTTCCCATCACAAAGGGTGAGACATTTTGTGAGTTTTGAAAAAGCTTGCAAAATTACCTGACTTAGCACATGAAAAGCATTTCCAAGTAAACTGGGGCTGTTCCAACTCCAAAGCGGTGGTGGGCTTTCTGACTCGATGTTGCTGCTGCAGGAGCAGTGAACAGTGAATTCCTCCTACTTGGTCTACAAAGCAGGCTGCCTGCTTTCTGAGCTCTGGCTTGGTAACTTCACTACTCTGCCCAACTTTAGCACCCGGTACTCATCCAGTGCAGCAGTGGCTTGTTTGAGCTTGTTCGATCTATAGTATAAACCTCCTGGGCCCCATCCCCAACCGTATACACTTATATAGCTCTAAGGAAGTCAGTGGTGCTGCACATCTTCACAGTAGATGAAGATCTTGCTCTATCACTCTTAAATCTGGCAGAAAATTCAATATGACATATTGTACCAATTCCGAGCGCAGCTTGAAACCTACCACGACATCATTTGTTTTCCTGAAGTATATACTGGCACTGTCAGACTCCGCTTGAGCCATACCATGCTGGTATCAGCAGAGATTTCTTTCCTAGGGCTAAGGCACAGTTGCTGCCGTCTCTGCGATGTCTTGAAGCAGCAAGTTCAGTGCAAATCCTCAGTTCTCACACTGAGCACCAGATTGGGATGCAGCTCTCGGCTTCCCCACATCTAAAACAGTGAATACTAGCTTCCAAAAGCAACATTTATACTGGGATCTGCAGAACTAGGAAGGCATATTTGGTGGTTAATTCACTGAGCATTTATAATGGGGTTCTTTCCTCTTAAATGCTTAAAAACTAAAAAAGTTTAAAAATATTATTGGGGTAAATGCCGCTGTTGTAATTTTTTTCAAAGTCCTTATGGTGGTCCTGTGAAAAGCTTCCAACGACTTATATTTTATGCTTCAGTGTTGACAAATGCAACCATCTAATTAAAATGCAAATTTTGTTATCTTGGAAGAAAACAGCCGATACCAATTATCAGCAGAGAATGCCCAAGCTGCTCACCTACAGAAGCAATAGCACCTGTAACCTTGACAACCTTGCAAGAGGCTCTCTGAAGCTTCTTGTCCTCCTCTCCTTCCACAAAACCACAGCTGTACTCTACAGCGTTGTGCCTGTTTCCTCTGCAGCCTGCTCCTGCTTTTGCACGGGCACGTGTTCCAATCAGTTAAAAAATACAAGATACAGCAATTTGGTAAATCGTGTTTTAGTCAACTGTTTTTACCATGTGTTAAACCAAATTACGGACAAAGAAATCTGTTCAAGTTAATGTGTTTGCCTGGAGAATAAGTCACGGCAAATTTCGCCAATTAGAACTACAGCGACAACCTCCGTAATACAACACTTTGATCTAAGACTGCTTTGGGCTCTGGTTTATACTAAACTCCCTAATAGCTGCCCTTTTAATAGCTCCTTGCAGCAGTCAAACAGGTCACTTGCAAGGTACCTGAGAGCAGACCCTTCTACCCTGACAGTTATATGGCATTCATCACTGTGGTACTACAGCACTTCGTAAATGACATAACCTCAACATTTAGCTTAGTCCCTACTTTTTTTGTGGTTGATCTTTTTGTTTTTTGGTTTTTTTTTTTAAATTTCATGGAGAGACTTCCAATGGTTACACCATGAAAAGACAGATCCTACACTGTGTCCTGGAAGTCTTGAGAGCCATGAAGCTGTGCTGGGTGAGATCAGAGGTTCACCTGCAACTGCAGCAGCCAAAAGGAGATGCACGGGGAAGTGTATGGAAGCAGAGCAAGCACAGTTCTTAAAACATGCACCCAGCTTCTAGCGTCTTCTGAATCAGAGACTTCATAAATGGCTCCTGTGTGCTGAGCTCATGGATGGAGTTAATAGATTTCTTTATAATGAACCTCTCCAACATCCTGCTGAACCCATATAAACAGCACTTGGTGGCAAGAAGGTCCACAGCTCTTGCACACAGGGTAGAACAATTTCTGTTGTTTGACACCTTCTACCCACTACCTAAACTTGGTACCCCCAAATCCTCATAGTGGAAGAGGCAATAACACCCACCCCCGCTTTGCCATGCCATTCACGAGCTTATAGACCTGTATCATGCTTCCCTCCCACCACCTTGCCTGCAGCCTGAGGAGGCCAGTTCTGCATCCCTACCATCCCTGCTGACCTCCCCAGACCTCTCCCAGTTCTGCTACCTCCTTTTTGGGCTGTGAGGACCAGACCTGTGCACCACGCCCAAGCTGTAGAAACACTATGGACTCGTATGTGCACAGTGATATTCCCCGTTTTGTTTCCCATTTCCCTCCTACTTCCTGACGTTTCCCTTTCTATTGTGACCACTGATGAAAAACTTGAGTGGACATTTTCATGACACCATGAATTTTATACCAGATAGAAATCTTACAGAAACAAACGTTTCGTTACACTCAAGTCAAATTCTCCTGCAGCCTTTCTGCATTACAGAGAAGTTTCACTTCCCAGCAATGCTACTTGACAGTCTTCCATGTACAGCAAGAGTGTTCCTGTGGTTCAGTAATTTCAGGAACATGCCAGGGAAAGCGAAGCCTTCCCTCCCATCTTTCAGATCTTCCTTCTTTCTGACATTTCGAGACTTCCTCCAGGTTCTATTGCAGATGCCAGAGACTAATGAAACACCGAGCTGAAAGAAGAGATGTAGACAAGTTCCCTGCCTGCATTTCAAGCTGCCTGCTGCTGCAGATGACCTGTGATGCCGCAGCACAAAACCAAGGACTCTTCCGCATCCCAGCTGGAAGTTACGCCTGAGAGCTAGGACAGCCAAACTGTGGGTAAAGGGTGGCTGTGCCTGCCTCCCCAGTGCACTGGAACAAAGTCCCTTACACACCGGCTGAGATATTTGAGATGGGTTTCAAAACGTGCCAGCACCGCTGGCTGCTCTGCCACGTAGCACCCCAGCAGCAAGGTTTTGAGATGCAGGCATTGCCTCCCTCATCCCTCTCAAATTTAATCACTTCCTCCAGAGATGGTATCTGTACCTACTTTGTGCCCTTCCGATCTCTAATCTCTTCTAAAGGCTCTGTATCTCCCTGACTTGATTTTGTTTCCCTCTCATGCGGATATATATATAATACCTCTATCTCCTGCGAAACGTCAGCTTGCAAGATAAAGCACAAAAAGCAGCTGGCAAAAGCAGTCTGTGACTAGGAGTAGAGCAGACTCTCATTCTCTCACAAAAATAAGTTCATCACCCCTGCTGCTGTCGCTGTGCTGACTGCTCCCAATCCAGTGCAACCTCTTACTTGCCTCAGTACCTTTGGACGCTACTGAACCAAGTCCAAAAGAGAGTTTTCAATTACAGAATAAGGATTCAGGTAGACCCAATTTTAAGAGCAATTTGGGACCCTGAAGAACCATGTACTATTTCTGTGGTTTATCAATGCCTTAAGATACTGGCAGCCAGAGAACCATGGCAAATATCCTAATACACTTCCAGTTAATGTGTATATATATATATGACAGGGAGAGGAAAAATAAAGCTATTCATCCATTTTGCAATTTTACCTAGCTGCTATGGGAAATGACAAAAAGGCAGTGTGTGCGATGTGCTACCTTTCATGAAAGCAGCGTTCTGTTCATGCTAGATAGACCCTTGGTGCTTTTACGAATAATAAAACCCCTCTCTCTGTTAAGAGTCATGTTTTGTTAGATGCACAGAGAACTGACAGATTGGAAGAAAATCTGCCAAGGGCAAAACAATTAAAAATAACATTTTGCCACCTGATTTAGAAGGATGAGCACAGCAGCATCTGCTGTGAGTGGACAGACAGAAGGAAGCTCAATGAAGTTCTCCTGTAACTAAATGGGGTGATCAAGTCCTCAGAGGCACTGCTGTGACAAAGCGGGTATCAAAGCTCGGGCACTTGCTGTAGTCTAAGCGTGCCTGAGTGTGTGCGCATGTGTGTGCGCAGGTGCTTTTCATCTGGAAGATAAAACAAGCTATAATCGTACTTAGAGCTGGGTTTTAATATTCTGCTTATGAGACTCACAAGCCCTGTTTATGATTATGTTCTGTTGTTTTACTTTGTCATTTATCAGATGTGACAGCACTATTGATTAATGTTTTGTTCCAGCCCCAGCCCTAGAAATTGGAGAAGTGTCCAAAAATCCCGCAGAACACAAAACAAAGCCACCACAGCCACTGGACTGATCCTTTCCACCACTGCTTTGTCTCAATTCTGATTCTCCATCGCCTTGCACTTTGCGGTGATGTCAGCATCCCTGGAATGACAATGCCAATGATACTGAAACCAGGGCTGCACGGTTACTTTTGCACAGATAGAAACTGCTTGCAGGAAGGGAACAGTCCATAATGCTGCCGCCGCTGCTGTCCCCTTGGATTTTCATGTGTATTCAGACAGCAGAATTTCAGATATCTGCTTTGTGTACTGAACAAAAAGCAGCAAGGGAACATCGAACACTAAACAATCCAATACCGCATGAGCCAAACAGAAAGCCTCGGAGCATAAAAGGGCCCAATTAAGTAGGAGGCTCAAGTCCCATTGTGCTGGTGTCAATGGGATAGAGTTAATTTTCTTCATAGTAACTAGTATGGGGCTATGTTTTGGACTTCTGCTGGAAACAGCAATGATAATACAGGGATGTTTGAGTTACTGCTGCGCAGTGCTTGCACAGAGTCAGTGCCTTTTCTGCCTCTCACCCCACCCCACCAGCGAGTGGGCTGGGGGTGCACAAGAAGTTGGGAGGGGACACAGCCAGGACAGCTGACCCCAGCTGAGCAAAGGGATATTCCATACCATGTGACATCATGCTCAGCATATAAAGCTGGGGGAAGAAGAAGGAAGGGGGGGACATTCGGAGTGATGGCATTTGTCTTCCCAAGTAACCATTATGTGTGATGGAGCCCTGCTTTCCTGGAGATGGCTGAACACCTGCCTGCCCGTGGGAAGCAGTGAACGAATTCCCTTGTTTTGCTTTGCTTGCAGGTGCAGCTTTTGCTTTACTTATTAAACTGTCTTTATCTCAACCCACGAGTTTTCTCACTTTTACTCTTCTGATTCTCTCCCCCATCCCACTGTGAGGGGAGTGGGCGAGTGGCTGCGCGGTGCTTAGTCGCCAGCTGGGGTTAAACCACGACAACCATAGAAATAAGCTACATCAAACAACTTCCCTTATCAAAGAAAATATAAAAAGACTTGAATACTCTACTTAAAATAATTTTCAGAAGTCCTACGACTTGTAAAGGAATATTGTGTTCCACCCAGAAACAGCACCAATTAGACATCAGCCGAACATTGTGTGTATCTTACAGAAAATTATATAAACACTTAGAAGCCAGTAAAGCCATGCATCAATTTTGCGCTCAGCTTTCTTGCGGCTCAGTCACCACCCAGATGATTAGGAAATTAGAGACGCGGGGCCTGAACGCATCGCGAAAACTCACGTCAGATACCTCAGACAACATAAACCCTTGGGGGCTGGCGCGGCTCCCCTGGAGCCCAGCTCACCGCCGGCCCTGCCTGCTGGGACCAGGCTTTCACCCACGTCACGCTCGCAGAAAGCCGCCCGCCTGCATTCCCCCCAGCTCTCTGCTCCTCCCTGCACCAGCCAGGCCAGACAATGAACCGGCCTGGGCTAAAGCTGGTCTGGAAGAGAGGAGGGTGATTTCGGTCCGGGACGTGTCCTGGAGCGCAGCATCCTGCAGAGATGCTGATGCTCACAGTGAAGCGGAGCCGGGCAGCTGCATGGGAGCGGGGTTACGCAGCAAATGCATCGGCTGCTTGCTTGGAAACTATTTCTGAAGCCCAGAGAGGGTGGTCAGGTCTAAGAAAACAATCTGATCCATTGCTAAATTTTCCCTCGTTACAGAAGCTGCAGCAGCATTGCCAGGCACCACGGGGACAAACGGACTGACAACGGCGGTGGGACGTCGCGTGGGCTGCAGCGGGGTGAGCTGCTGCCTGCCCCAGTACTCGTAGCACGGGGGCTTAAAAGCTCTGCCGCTGAGGTTAACGGGGCTAATCCTTCCCTTTTGTAAGCTGTTTATTCATCCCAGTGACCCTGCCAAACTCAGCAGGGTTACTGGTGGCCCGGGGAAAGACCTGCTCAGTGCCAAGTCATCTTCTTCACGCGGGGAAATGTCAGATTACTCTTCAGACTAAGCAAGCTGTATAAAATGGCTTTGTTGAAAGATCCTCAACAAGTTATCCTAAAAACTATTATACAAATTTAAATAGACTCTGCACTTCCAAAAGCACGCGCTACAGGCTGGTAATTTAACGCATCAGAGACCTGCTGCAAACACTGGAACTAAAAGCAGATTTTAATTAGCCAAAACATTGTAGCACTGGCGGGCTGTAGCGTCTACCAGGCAGGTTAGTTAGGTCGCTGAGAAGCGTACAGTAACTCAGGCAGTAATGCACTGGGTTGTATGTGTCCTGAAACACACACTAAATGCAGGATGCTAATGAAGTAAGAGATTTGGAGAATTCTGATGGAAAAATCCCTAAAGACTTCAACTAAATTGAAAGCTAAAGTGGTACCAAAGTACAGTATAATGCTGCTTTGGCAATGAAGTGGAATCTAAATCAGTGTATTTTTCCAGTCACTATAAAACACTGGGTAGCGAGAACATGGTACGCAAGGATGGCCAGTGGCTACTTACCGCTACAAGGAATTATTCAGTCAAACCAACAAAACATTACTAGTCGAGCATCAGCTGTTTTTTCACCCCATTTTAGAATAAATACATTGAATACTGTTAAATCAGGGGTTATCTTTCTTACTGAGACCGATTTATATCAAAATACTGAAAGTAGCTTCATTCAATTCCAGAAAGAATGTCACAGCAGACAGTGACAACTCTCCCAATTAAATAGATCCCTTGCAAAATTAGGGGGTTTATAAGGGCTTGGTTTGGCTTTTTTGTTGTTATTTTGGGTTTTGTCATCGTAACTGATGCTTTGGGTTTTTTTGCTTTAGGTATGACCTTTGGGGCTTGCCTACACAGATTGATTTCTAGCCCCTTATCTAAATCCGCTAGAGTTGGTTTGCTCTGGCTGCAGTTGTACAGATGTACCTAACCTGTCTCTCGCTAGGTAAGCTGCTGCTGAAGTCATACACACGAACCTAGAAAAAGGCACCTCCACCAAAGGAGCAGCGGTTTGGGGTCTCAGACACCCGTGTAACCCTCTCATACAGACGAGCTGTGAGCAACATTGTCAGATTGTCAGCTGCAGAAAAAGGGAACAGAAGTTGAGACTCTTAAATGGAATAGAGTTTGTGCAGTAACAGAAAATAAGTGGTCCGTCACTTCTGAACTGCTCAGCTTCGTAACTGGACACTTGGGTCCTGTGGCAGTTTCTGGACTGTATCTGTGATGTTGTGCTCATTTTATCCATTTCCTTCGAGTTACATGACAAAAGGTAAGAACCCGGCTGAGACCAATCCCAGTGCAACCATTATCTAAAACATAAAACCCCAGTTCTTTAATCTATGTATTGAAGACTGACCACCTTCTCTCTCCCTTCTACCTTTCTTACTTAGAATGTTTCCAAAAATCTGCCTCCTAAAAATAGGTAAGTAACACCCTTTATTACAGGGATAGAAGTGAAAGGGATCTATGCCAAAAAATGAATTGTAAGTGTTGGCATGTCATACATCAGTTTAAAATGTAATGAATTCTAACAACATCCTTTGCCATGCATTGTTAGTTTCACTGACTGAAATAAAAAGCTGTACTTCTTAAAAACAGGTGTAGTGCATAGGAATCAGAACAGAAACTGAAGAAGCTGTTTACTCACCAGTCCTAATGAATTACTACTATCTTTAGGTGTGAAAATTTACAAAATATGCCTTTGTAATCGCTCATTGTTTTAACATGATACTAATATTATGTGAATATACCTGTAAAGAACAGAGATAAGTTTTCCTCAGAAAAAAATTCTTTATCAACTTTAAGATGCACCTAAGTTGTTCTGCAACTGAGAAAAATCACTGTCTTTTTATGAGCAAAAGAGAGGTTATGCTTTGCCCTCCATGCTGCTGAATCAATAATCCTACCTTTTCTTCCCCTTTAATGATTTTCCCCTGGTGGTTATGAAACACAGCACTGAGACAGCTTGCTTTGGAAAGACTGTATTTCGTACCCGTTCAGGAAGCCAAAAAGAAAATAGCAGAAAAATGTTGCTGTGGGAGCACGGCCTTCCTGCCCCTGGTCCCCTGAGCAGCTCTGCTCCCACGGCCAGCCAGGGTGCCCGCCGGGAAAGTCTGGCGTAGGTCCCTACTCCAGCGCACTCCTCCCAGACATCCACAGCTCTGGGACAATGGCCAGGATAAGTCACTCGGGGCCCAACTTTGCCACCTAAAACTGAGGGATCTGGTCCAAGCCAGCCCCATGTATGGAGGGAAAGGAAGAGGCACCTCCAGGGGACAAGTCATCGCACCTCCTTCAGACAGGTCCTGGCACAATGGTTCCTGAGTCTGGTCTGCAGGTTGTCCCCTTCACCTGCAAGCAGATGCCCTCCTCGTGCTTCAGCCCAATTTCTGACATGGGCTCTTACGGCTTTCTTACTTTATCGAGGTCTTGTACAGAATAAGACTGAGACGCTAAAATAGCACAGCAATTTGGATCACAGAAATACTCAGGATAGGAAGGGGTGCACCGAGTAACAGTTATTATTCTGTTGATCAGGCACTGTCAACAAGTGAGAGCTGCAAATTTAAGAGCCCATTCCTGAGGAGACCTCACATAACACCGTATCTAAAGACAGCTGTTTAGAAATGCAACCAGGTACTAAGTAAATCCAAATATATTAAGTTGCAACATGGAGATCCATCACTGACTATCAGAAGTTCACTCCCTCTCATTTCTGTTTGCATCACCCTTACACAACTCATGAGTCAACAACTGGCTGACTGAGATGCTTTGGGGTAGGAAGACTGGGAAACGAGGAGACAAAAGGGTGATTCATTGCAAAGGCAAAAGAGTAGGAAACCACTGGTGTTGGAAGAAACCAAAGTAGTGGGATTGCAAGCAGGAAGGAAAAAGGCAGGAAAGCAGGCACAGTGACTGGCAAAATGATTTTAAGGGATCACCTCTTTGTGGAGATGGAAAGACCGGTGATTTGAAGTGAGAGACATGAATCACGAAAGATATGGGAACCAATTTTGTTAAATGCAAAGACTGTCTCTGTGAGTTACACAAATCCTTTCATCTCAGAGAAGCGCAGCAGCACAGAAATTGCATGTCGCTCACAGGGGCAGACATAAAAGGATACGCACTACCCAAAAGAAATCTTTCACACAGTATCGCTCAACTTCTTCATTTCTGCGGTCTGAATCCAGCACTTATTTTCCCATGTGCTACACAGTTAAGACCACCATGTGATACTGCAGCACTCTTCTCCTGTCATATTATTAGCGCACTCTCCTTCTTGCCATTACACAGGCATGTGAAACTGGGAAGAGCACAGCAAAGGAGTCAACTCCCTGAGAGCAGGCAGATTTGTATGTACGTCAGCTGGGTCAGGGTCTAGCGAAAGAAACGTGAGGTGATGATGATAAGCTGAATGTTTCCTTCAACATTCCCACTGCAACTTTTTAAGAGGTATCAATGGATCCAGTTTGCATATTTAGCCATCAGCCGTAATGTCAGAGGGTGGGCTCTTTTGGCTAGGACGATGCAACAGTTCATCCCAATCAGACAGCAGGATGCTGACACACCTTCAAAAGAAATCGGGGTTCATTTAAGAGCCTGCCGTTTTTAGCTAACGCAAGCTCACAGTTTAAGCAGCCAAAATTCATGTAATGGAGGTTGCAAAGACGCCTGCTCCTCTAAGAAGGAAGAGACAAGATACTCCCAGTGAGCAGCTGAACTATTTAAATGTCCTACTACTAAGCCAAAAGTACGTGAGGATGCAGGCACTACCAACATTACTGAAGCTCCTGTTCACAGGATTAGTCGTCAAGCTTCAGCAAAGATGCTCTGGGAAAAGTAAGAAATCAGATCAGGCCTTTTATTAACTTAACAGTCCAGAAAACTCTGTCCTGGCACAAAAAAATTGGCTTCCAGGCAATGGTCCCCAAGATGGCCAAGCTGGCATTAGGAGCCTGGGCTGCTTCCTAGATCTCTCTTCCCTTTTTTTTTCCCCAACACATCAGACCTCTGGAGCAGTTACTGAGGCATGAAAGCTAGTCTTTGTATTTACAGTAATAGAATTATTGTAAACCTATTCTTAAATATTTCCACATATTACATGTTTCTTCTTGTAAAATTATCTCCAAAGGCAAGTATTATGGAAATAAAAATTCTGGGGGAAAAACAGCTGGTGCTTTTATGTTTATCTGAAAGCTATGTTTGTTTTCTCCTAGGCAAAACCAGAACCTTAGGAAATTGTAAATGATTCCCAAGACACTTTGAACTGATTTTCATAAAACTCAGATTAGTGCACTAAAAAAAAAGGCAGTAAATAAAAGGAAAGTGGCAAAACCAGAAATTACATTTTACTTTTCTAATGAAGTTTTTACTCCAAAACTTCCTACAACAAATAATTAAGCACTTGATTTATGATTACAATGTTAGCTACTCCATTTGTCTTTGGGGTATTCTTCTACTCCACGGTGATAAAAATGATCACTGCTCACCTGCCGCATACACAGCGTAAGCAAAAGGAAGACCTGGAAAGCTGGTGTGGAATATGAGTTACTAGTTTACATAAACCCCCTAGAAGACAAAACTAAATTAAAAGGAGGAGCTTTTAATTACAGAGTGGATCAAAGTGTTGTAAAATATGTGGGATTCAGAGACACGGAATGGGGACGTTTCCTGGAGAAGAATCGATGTCCCAGCAAAGGGGGAATATCAGCCCAAGAGGAAGGAATGACCAGCTCCTCTGACTCGTTCCCTTTTGTAAGGTGTGGCTTATTCCTGTCTTGCTCAGGGGCTTAACTTGCAATTATTCCCTTTGCACTTGATAGCAGAAGCTTTAGCAGCACAGTATGTACTTGTAAAGTCTACAACCATCAATGGATTAGTAAATTCTTTTCTCGTTCTTTATTCCAAGTACGTGTGTAATTTATGCATGTGCCATTGAAATCCATGTATTAATGTGCATAAAAAATAAGTTCTGTAAGGAATCTTTGTGGAACGAAAGCTTTGGATGGGTTTTCAAGAGAGGATGGAGAAGTGGTCAGGAGAGGAGGAGTTTTAAGGGGTCTCATTTCCACTAGAGCATGCATGAAGACTGGAGGACAGAAGATCCAGTCCGCAAACAGCTTAAGAGTCATATGATACCTACACTGATTTCCTTCCCTTTTTATTTGTACCTTTTCTCGCTTATTGCATTGTAAGCTCTTCAGGACTGAGGCTGTTCCTTGCAAATTTTTTTTGCATAGGACCTTGCAAGTTAGAGCACAAATCCTAATTTGGAAATTAAATACAGTAATTATGATCAACATTTTTCTTTCTATAGGACCACTTAGGGCTTTGCCTGACAGTCCAAATACTAAGTGTTAGTTATTCGACATCACTACTAAATTATGAAGTAACAAATCTCACTGAACAGTGAGGAAAAGTTAAAACATTAATGAATTCTCTCACAGGTGTGTTAGAGATGAAGGAAACAAAGAATGTCTACAGCCAGAAGAGCTTTCAGGGCTCTGACATTAGTTACACAAACATTCCCACACATGGTAACACTCAAAAATTAACAAGGTGGTTCTGCAGTGATGGAGTTCATACGTATCTGCATCCACCAAACACTAAAAAGCCACTCGTTGTAGTGCTGTGGGAGCTGGCAATATTTCCGCTTCTCCACAGACTGTGAGTCTATAAACCTTGCTCATGTCCCCTCCTCCATCTTCATTCCAAAAGGAGGAGTGGCAGCTTTTTCAGTCTCTTCTCCTCAGCCAGCCCCATCCCCTCACACACGTGTTAGCTGCTCGTCTCCGCACCTTCTCTACGTCCGCTACAGCCTTCCTCAGGTGCAGAGACCAGGACTGCACCCAGCGCTCGCACGTGGGTGCATCGGTGGGGAAAAAATGGCACCCTCTATCTTATTCTGATTATCCTTCTTGATTACGGACAGTATTTCTGGTTATGGGCAGTATTTCATTGGCTTTGTTGCCTGCCACCGCACATCGAGCTGGTGATTTCAGAGACCTCTCAGTGACCACTCCTGAGCCGCAGCCACCACTTCCCAGTCTAGCACAGAGGCACCGTTATCCTGGTTTGAGGTAAAACAGAACCAATTTTCTGTTCAGTAATTTTACTTTGCAGCTAAGCCTCCTCTAACTAACTGAACTCTCTGAAATTAATGGCGTATTGTACAGAAACTGTTTGGTCTCAGAGTGATCAGATCCATGTCTATAGTTGATGCCAAGGAATGGGATGCAGAGAGGCTCCTGCTTATACTTATTGCTGTAACACCCAAGGGCAGCCAACTCTGTTATTTGCCCATTGGAGGGTCAGAAGTGGAAGAGGGTAGAGGGGTCACACCTGCGGGGAGGAGCGGACAGGACAGGTGACCCAAAACTGACCAGCAGGGTATTCCATCCCATCTGCCTCATGCTCAGTATAAAAGCTGAGAGATCAAAGGGTCAGCCCTCCTTCTTCAATGGCTGGTGTCCGAGGAGGACCCTGTCTGTTCGTCTGCCTTTGACCATGATCCGTGCTTTCCTGAATCCAGATCCAGAATCCAGCTCCCATCTGTTGCTGAGTCCAGTCTGGGACTTTCCCAGTGCCTGTTGGTGATGTGATCATCATCCTGGGAGCTCGATACTGGGTTTGTATGTATTGTATATATTTCATTATTTTCTTTTTTATTATTTTATTAATTTATTAGTATGTTCATTAAAGTAGTTTAGTTCCTTCTAAACTCCTAAGTCTCTTTCTTTCTCTCTCTCCCTCCTCTCCTTGGAGAGAGAGGTGGGGGAGAGGCCCTGTTGTTCATTTTCATTGGCCAGTCTGGCCCAAACCATGACAACCCATCTAGATTATTTACCCTACGGGCATCACCGCCCGTAGGGTAAATAATCTTTTTACCCACTCCATTTTGTGAGCTACTTTTGGCGATGTTTGCCACTGGCACAGCATCAGACTGTCCAAAAGAGCTTCGCACCATCCAAAACCATGGTGTCCTGGTTCCGGCGGGAATAGGGTTAATTTTCTGGCCCGGGACACAGGTATTCCATACCACGTGACGCCATGCCCAGTCCATAAAAGGGAGCTGGCCGGGAGGGGGAGGAAGGCGCGGTTCGGGAGCGGGCTGGGGCTGCGCGGTCCGGTCGGTGAGCGTCGGTACAGTAACCCTGTGTGTGCATCCCTCCGTCACTGTCGTTGTTGTTCTCCTCTTTCGTTTGCTGTTATGTTAAACTGCCTTTTATCTCAACCCACGAGTTTTGCCTTTTTCTTCCAATTTTCCCCACCGCCCTCGGGGGTTGAGCAGGCAGCTGCGTGGTTCTCTGTTGCCGGCTGAGGC
>VFFE01007197.1:359511-404704 GCA_008921705.1 Burhinus oedicnemus
GACGTAGATGGTATAGAATAAGGGGTGGATAATGTCCTGGTTCCGGCGGGAATAGGGTTAATTTTCTGGCCCGGGACACAGGTATTCCATACCACGTGACGCCATGCCCAGTCCATAAAAGGGAGCTGGCCGGGAGGGGGAGGAAGGCGCGGTTCGGGAGCGGGCTGGGGCTGCGCGGTCCGGTCGGTGAGCGTCGGTACAGTAACCCTGTGTGTGCATCCCTCCGTCACTGTCGTTGTTGTTCTCCTCTTTCGTTTGCTGTTATGTTAAACTGCCTTTTATCTCAACCCACGAGTTTTGCCTTTTTCTTCCAATTTTCCCCACCGCCCTCGGGGGTTGAGCAGGCAGCTGCGTGGTTCTCTGTTGCCGGCTGAGGCCAAACCACGACACATGGAAATCCACTGCACGCTCCCTGTTACCAGTTCACTGATGAAGATATCGATTCCTCCAGGAATCAACACAAGAACGCCTTGGTCCCCATGCTCCTTTTATTTTGCTTTACTGGACTTTCTTTCCATGAATGTATCTATTTTTCAAATCCACGCAAACTCTTTACAGCCAGGGGAAACTGTAGCAATGACTTCCAGAGTCGCACTCTGCCGTGTACGAAAAAGCACCCAGCGTTCTTTTGCTTGCTTTGAGCCTTCACCTAATAATTTCACTGAGCTAGACTAGTTCTTTTAGTGTGAGAGACAGCAGAGGTGTTATTCAGAGGATGAACAGCTGAAGTTCTCGATAATAAGGATTTTCTGCCTTTATGATGCCTTCCAGCCAAGGATTTCAAGCCCTATCTTGGGACTTACATGCTGTAAGATTAGCCAGAGGTCTATGAATTTATATTTTGAGGATCTGTTCACTTTCTTAAGCACAAGAATAGCAATGATTTTTAATGCATTTTCCCCCTTATATTCTGAAATAGGGAAAATCACCTAAATCCTTTACATGAAAGTGACAGTTTTTCTTAAAATTGCAGTACAGAGACACTAAACAATTTCTAACAGCCATTAAATATACTCTTGCTATCTGAAGTGCATGTGGAAATAATGTTTCCAGTATTACTATTTTACAGGCTAACAAGGGATCATTTTATTTCTAAATTGCAATCACAAAAAAAAAAACCAGATTAATTTTTAAGGGAAGTCTTGACCATAATACTGTGAATAAGACCACTTAAATGCTTTAAAATAGATTAAAGCCCTTTGCAATAGAAACTTTTATATAGAATTTGTATCATTCTGGGCAAATTACAGCAAGGAATAAAATACATCAAGGAGTCTCTTCCCTCTAAGCATGAGTGTCAGTTGATTTCTGCTGTATTAGGAACATTGCTCCAGGTAAAAGCATCCCAACAGCAGGGCAAAATAATCCAGTTTCAAAGATAAGATTCTCTGAGGGAATCATATGCAAACAGAAGCAACGGCTCTTCAAAATGCCAGCAATAAAAAATACAGGTAAATGCACCTTCATCTTTGGCTAGTGCTGCAAACACCTGAACTGTCAAAGGATACTGGGATTAGGTCAAAATATCCTCATCATGGTTAAATAATCACATTGATAAATCTAGATTTCAGATTTTAAGCCTTCTTGGCATGTTGCATCATTTTCCCTGGGCACAAAGTCTTAGCAAATAAAACAACTCTACACCTGTAATTACAACACTCACATTTTAGCTAATTATGGCATATTCATTCATATTAAATAAAACTGTGTTGACAAGTAATGATTGGATGCAGATACTGACAAGTCAGAAAAGAGCAAACTCTTAAAATACGATAAAACGTGAGATATAATGGAAGGCAGCAAGAAAAACTTTTTTCTCTTTGGCACTTCCTCTGCTTAGCCTTCACTTCTTTTTAAAGTGGAGCTTTTAAAAGCCGCACTCAGTCACTTATTTTTCCCAGTAACTAATCTATCGCAAGTTCTTCCTGAACATGGCATTGCTTTTAAAAGACCATTTCTAACACAGGTTTCTGGTTAAAAGCCAGACTCCACTTCCAGACTGTTAAAAAGTGAGAAAAAGCCTCTAAAGGAGAGGGCTAGCCTGCCTAGCCATATTTGACCACATGTGACTCCCATTACGGACAGACTTCATATGGCTTTGTTTCTTACTTGTTTGCTTTCTATTAAAGGAAAGATCTTAAGAAAAGCTTCCACCTCTGCCACATTTATTTTTTCCCCTTAAGATGCTCCTCTGCCCTGTGTTCAGTTTTCAAATGCGAGCTTCGTGAAAAGATTGCAGAAGATTGCGCAGGCCATTCAACTATATAGACTTAGGAGAATAGAGCACCTTGGCCATATCACAATAGAAGGAATGGAGACAGTAAAAGAAATTGTGGAAAAATAAGAGAGTGAGGAAATTAAACAAACAAGCAAGCAAGGTTCCCACACAGAAATGTGCATGTCTGCACATTCAGGAAACCGGGCCCAAGGCATTACAAAGACTTCAAAAGAGCTCGTGTAATATAACTGAAACGTAAGAGCGCCCTTTCCTCCTCCAGCTATCAGGGCATGAGCACCTCGCATTGAAACCAGTTTTCTCAAATCCACCCCATTGCCAAGTCTATGGGACTTGCGGTCCCCAGCGTCGCCCTCGGCACATTATTTTTCTTACTGCCTAAGTCCCCCACCTTCCACATACACACAAGAAGTCACACCTTGTATGGAGTCTTCCTAACTTTTAATACCTGCGTTCCATAAAATAAAAATACTGTAATCAAAGAGCTCCAAGTTCTCATTCGGTTTATCTTTCCCTCTTCACCTCTAGTCTTTCCATCTCTTCCTACTCCAGTCAGCTTTACCTTATTTTCTTTCTCGCCCTTAACCCCTCCTGATTTCTGAGACAGCTGCAGGACCCCGGCTGTTGTGCAACAACACAACTTCATGCTGCCCGTTCCAGTACAGACCTGACCAGGAAGGTGCACCGTAGCACGTTCTCACAGACAGTATGGCAAGTATACCGAGCCGCACATCGATTTCAGGAATACCACATCCTGGTGAGGGATTTGCTTTTCTCATCGTGGATGCAGCAATTTTCATTAGCGGAGTGCATGTTGCATGAATTCACCCGCGCATCTCCTGAACTCCTGCAGAACACTGATAAAAAAGCTAGTCCTGACCTCTCGGCTGTCCCTAACATACCCAGGGATGTTCAAGGCAGACTCAAAAATACTGTTACCACTTCGGTCCTTTCCAACAGCAAAATGTAAGCATGCATCTCACAGAAGGTTTTTTGGGGGTTCTTTTTTCCCCTAGCACAAACTGATGAGTTATATTAGCATTCTAATGGAAATCTAGAAAAATATACAGTATATATTGTCTATAGCTTTTTTAGGAAAGCTTTGGGTTCTTGAAATTTCCAGGTTTCTAATTTGGGCTAGACATTGGCTTCATTTGATAGCACTGGGGTGATACAGAGTCTGTTCACATAATTTCTTTTTGATCATCAACATTTTCTTTTAAAGGCTTACCCAATATGTAGCCTATTGAATACCTTAAAAAAGTTTGTTTGTTTGTTTGTTTTTCTCCATCCAATATGCTGTGTCACTTCAAACTGCAGGTGTCCCTCGCTCTTTGCCTTTTTACCCTATGGTTATTATAGTTTTTGAGAGTGAGCTGCTAATTTAGGCACGAAATGTCTGGTGACCATCCGCATTCTTGCTCATGCTTTTCTTGTCTTTCGATAGACTGTTCTAAACCATCCAAAGCCTAAAGATTCCCCATAGGTTTTAACATGCAACTTCCAAACCACAACACTGATGTCATGTTACTGAAAACAGCTGCATTCATGTGCCTGTGCACACACTCATAGAAACTGAACCATTAACTCCAAAGAAGTTCAGCCAACTAAGGAGGACTCAAATCTCCTCTCCCAGAAAGAACGGCACTGAGGAAACACAGTGAATAATTATGGGCATTTGGGCATTGCTAATCTACGATTTTAGTATATTATAATATATTTATTTGGATGTTCACTAATTCATGCTTGACCAAGCAGACTGTAAAGCATGTTTTGGAGCAGTTTTGCATTAATTGCAGCCTGTGAACTTTCAAGGAGGACGCACACAGATACCTGTAATCTTTTAATAGAAATGCTTCAAGTTTCTTTTGGCATAGATTTAATGCACATAAGCAAGCAAAATGTACAATCAGAGCACCAAAACCACTGGACGATGAATTCAAGTTTACCCACCTAAATTTGGATGGGGAACCATCCTTCTGTCTGGAGGATCTTTCCTAAAGGGAGCTGCAGGACACAGCTGGGGCTTGCTCTTTCCTTCCAGTAAAACGGGATGGGAGAGCTAATTCTTCTGATAATAGAATTAACTCCCTTTGCCTACGTCCCAAACTGCCACATACCGCAAAGGTATTACAGAACTGTTGCAGAACTATCTAAACGCGTGATAAGGATTGCTCCCCTGTGCAGGAATACGTCAGAACACACATAGTACCAAGTTCTTAGGCTGTGGAGAACCTGCCCTGGCTATTTTCCTGATTTTTGGTTTGTAAAAGCTCTACTAAGCTGCTGAAGGATTCGGAAAGTTCTTTAATCAAAAAAAGACCAGGTTTTCAGGCTATTTCCACTCCAGAGATTTAAAGAAGGTTTGTGTAGCCAAACTTTTGCTTTTACTGTAAAAAGCAAGGATGTGCAAGCAGAAGGACTAGGGGACATGAGCAGAATGGATTCATTCCCCTTCCTATGGGCTTTTATGGCCCATAGGTTGGACCAGGGATATCATGCCCGAACTCTGCAAAATGGGAACGACTTGCTGTGGGTTGGACGGGGGCAGACTCAGCCTGAGCCACGAACCAGGTGCAGACAGGAACAGGGGGCTCTGCAGCTTCCTGCAGGAAGCAGCTACGAAGACTGCAGATGTCTTTTTTGAGTGGGTCCATAACTTTTAGCAGGAACCAGAGGATTGTGGGGAAGTCTGCTTGGGTTCCTGAAAATGAGGCAGTGGCACCAGGACTGATTTTTTTTTTTTTTTTTGATAAGGGCCTGAGACGAGACTTCACTATCAGTTTCTTCTTGGAGTAAATAGTAAATATCAACTATTGCGGCAAAGCTGCAGCCCAGAGGAGCAGTCATCTCACCACTTTTTCCTCAAAAATCTGAGCTCTTTAGGGGGTTTTATTAAGTCTGTTAAATACTCCACCATGAGTTTATATCCGAGAGGGGAAGCAGATTCACTGACCCACAAGAGGGCAAAAAAAAAGTGAAAAAGTGAAAATTTTGCTCATCATGGAGTCTAAAACAATTTCACCCAAGCACTAATTCTTTATGGAAAGGTTCATCTTTCATTTGCAATAAAACAGGTTCATTGTCAGAATAGTATTTCCATTTTCTTTTGGGCAAAATCTCAAAAATGAATGAACGGCGCCACAGGTTACCCTGTACTTCGGACCACCAGAAGCCAATGTGAGCACAAAATGGGTTGGTTACATGTTCAAAGCCATGGACTATCCTGAGCTCTACAGGGTATTTGACACAAGGCAGCCTAGGGCTGCTATGAAAACACAACTTTCTCAACCTGTACCATATTTAATGGCATAAATCATCATAACACTGTTACAGTATGTCAGTCTATACACAATATTCTTGTTGCAATGTCGCTAGCAGGACTTTGCAACATTTAAATGACTCCAGACTTGACATTTGGGCGTACAAGACCAGAGCAGTATTTTAAAACATGATCTGATAGATTGAGGAAATTTTCTACTAGGGATGATTAAATATATGTTGAAAATCTACTAGAAAATTATTCTTTTTCTACATGGAACATGAGATAAAAAAATATTTCATGTTTTTTCCCCTCCTTTCAAAAAAAGATTTTTTAAAAACTTAAAGAGAATTTAACCTTTTTTTTTGGTATTGAAAACTAAGGTCTTTCTCTGCCTCCCTACACTTCTTTTTCACTTCTTCCTCTACGCTTTTATTGAACAAGGGAGGTTAGCTGTGGGAAAAGAAAAAAGTAGGATGTAGTTTCAGTAGGAAAACTTTTAAATCTCAAAAAATAGAGTCACATTTGCAGTAAAACTGGTATTATATGAGACGGATTTGTTAAAAAAAAAAATAAAATCCTGTGGACATACCCTTCTTTCCTACTTAATACTGATAAATTTACAAAGCATCTTCCATGGACCTAAGAGTCCAGTTACTTCTATATGAGCCTACGTATGTAAGCCTATGAAGATTATTTCATCCAATACTGAAATACAGGTGCCCCTAGGGTAGAGCAAAGCAGGCACCATGGCATCAGCAAAACTATACCAATACTTCAGGAACAAAAGCTACTCAAGATGGAATTTGGTAAACAAACAGGGACGAACACACCGGGTGTTACCACGCATGCACATCTTCCCAAGAAAGGGCCCATGGCCATCCAGAGGCTTCCTAAATCCCCCTCTTGGGAGCTTGGTTCAATGAGAGTGATCCCACTCAGGACCAGTATCTTGCTGCAGCCTCTGCTTATCCTGCACGCCCCTCTGGTGAGTCCGCACCCCAACTTTTGCTGGCATGCAGGACCTTCTCAAGTCCTTACATGGAACAGCTTTATACTGTAAAATGACAAAGGGTCCTTACAAAGGTCACTTTGACAGGAGTTACAGTAATTTCATGTATGTTTAACTACAAGTGGCTGACAGGTTGGAAAACCATCATGTCACGTCCAGTCTGAATTCCCCGGTGCTCTAAACTTCCAGAGATCCCTCAAAGGGCATGTTATTTTCTGTGTAGGATGTGGCTTAGCTGCTTTAACAGTATGAAGGATGAAACCTTTTGCGCTGGGAGCCATTTCGGGTTGCTGTAGGTTATGGGACTGCTGTGCAGTACGCTGTGTCCCAAGGACCCCATTCCCTGCTCATCCAGAACAGCCTTACACCTGGGGTGTGCCCTGGACCCCATCACCATGCACCGGGGCATCTGTCCCCCGCCATGAAACCCGGACACCGAGCTTCTCCTGACAAGACCACGTGGCACAAGAAGCCTGTCCTCCTGCTGACCATGGCACAGTATGCGCAATGCTGATGATTCAGGAGACCAAACAAGATGTCAGACTTTGGGTGCATCTACACATTCAGTCAAACAGGACACAGGACAAATGGAGGGAAGGGTTGTTTTAATGAGGGTGGGAAGAAAGGGAGAACAGAGTACTCTGAATAACCCAGCTTCCCAAAGTCACACCATCAAAGCTTTTTTACTTCACTAATATGTTATATGTGGCCACGATAATTCAAAAACTGATCAACTGCAAATAGGAAGATATACTGCTGCTTGATATAGTCATTTCTATACATATTTGAAACTTGCATTTGCAATGAACACATCAATTCAATAAAATTCTATCTAGGCTTTGCATTGGTGAGAATATACTGGAGTCACATGCAAACATGCCACTCAGAAGAGACAACATCAGGCCCAACCCCCCCCAGTCTTCTGGTCAATAAAAAGATTATTCTTAGATAATACACATAACTTCTACAGTTCTTTCTGTGTTAAGGTGGCATGCTCAAGTTATTAAGAAATTTAAAATTACTTTACTGTGCAATATGAAATGAAAATGTAAGTACCTATGCACACATACATACAGACAGAGGACCAGCATGAAAAGCGAGAACTGTTGCTTAATTGGAAGTTACATAGAATAGTAACATTTAATGCTCTATCAGAGACCCTAATCATGATACAATGTACTACTGTATAATAAAACTTGTTTTGCCATAATTCACTGTCAAACAAGAAAAAACAGATGAGGGAAGAGAAAGGGTTTTCCATTCACATCATCTTAAACATAAGGAAGTTCTAAAATCTCATTTTTTCAAGGTCACAAGGAAACTCTGTGGCAAAGCAGAGGTTTGTATGAACATGTTTAGCAGTGTTCATAGCACGTCAAAAATGAGCCAGATCCATGGCTGTTATACACCAGATTATCTCCATCGACTTTCAAGTACGAGCTTGAATGACTTGCATTAATAGAGCCCTGCTAAGAATGCGGACCAATGCTATTTTACTGCATAGTTGTTAACTGTATCATTATGAACGAGGGCAAGAATTTAAGTATTTTCTTTTTGAAGGCAAGCTTAAGCTGTCAGCATATAACCAGCACCTTTCCAAATGGAAAAGAAGTAAAGCTAACCGTATCCAGCCTGAGGGAGATAAACCTGTTAGGTGCAATGATGCCTAACTGGTACAGGGGGAGTGTATTTCTGAACAGTCACAGACACACAGCCTGGCACAGCAGGAGACGTCCGATGCACAGACACTTCTTTTGTGTTACGAGATAAATTCGGGGAGAACAATCGGATCAAGCTTTTGAAATGGCTGAGGGCGAGACACACGCTGGCCAGGTCTGTGGTTAAAAACACTTCCGGAACATCTTCTGAAATGGACTCAAATGTGAGTCTGCACCAGACCCAGCTGAAAGCTCTTCAGGGACCCATCTGCACCAAGGACATCCTCCAGTCCCTCCCAGCGATCAGCGCCTCTGAAAGGGATGAGCCAGACTGGGGCTCACGGTAGGCACCTTTGCAAGGCAAAGCTGGAGGAATCTGAACTAAGAAATGGGAACAGGCAGGGTCCCCAGAGAGCTCCCCCAGGGCAAAGGGGCAGCTGATGACACAGAGACTACACACAGACCAGCTTCTGCATCTCACTCATCTTTCACGCAGACCACAAGAACAGCGTGGGACAAGCACCAGGAGCCTGCAAAGCTGTCCTAGACTCAGGGTGAAGCTTTCAGATACTGTGGACCATCCGCAGAAACGAGAGCGGCTCACGGGCTGACTTACCTCAGCTCTGCCCACCGCAGCCGCAGACACGATTTGCAAAGAATCCTTCTAGCGCCTGCAGCTGACAATTTTTATCACGTATGTATCTGGGATGTCTCACTGGTACCTATGTATTTCAAGGTAGTACACCTCTGAGGCCCTGGTTTTATTATTAGAATGATTTTTCTGCAAAAACATATACATTCTTTTTTATTTAAACAACCTCCCCAAAAATCACTCCCCTCTCCCCATCGGAGCTTTACACTGCCTGCAGAAATTACGTTAATTAGCACTAGCTTCTACAAGGATGGATGGGAGTTTAGGGAAAAGCAGTAATCACTCAGGACCTCACCTCTGGACATGCTGGACTAGACTTGCATTTGTTTCGCAGTTCTCGCTCTCTCGGCGGGTGATGCAAATAGCCACAGATGCCAAATCGTTCTAGCGGCTGACTATAAACAAGTCTTTTGAAAATGTGTTTCTTTGAAGCATTAAAAGAGAAAGATTGTTTGAAGGATAAGAAGACAAACAATAGCAAGTGAGAAATAGTGTCACATCCCTTAAGCTGCATGGGTCCAGGTACAGGCCAGCGACTTTTAAAATTTAAGGAAAGTTTTACCCAGCTAGAGGTGTAATTAAACATGGCTGGAGAGCACACTTCAAAAGCGCTTCAAGGACCGCTCTTGGCCATATGAGTTTTGTCCGTCTTGCTCAAAACATGGAACTTGTCCAAGCGCTTTCAGGAAAACACAGCCGGCGATCAGTCTGCTCCTCACGCCCAGCTGGTACTCACGCGTCTCCTCCTCAACGTGCCAACTTGTAACTTCCCAAATTGCCGCTCTGTGCTGGATCATGTTCTCACAACAGAAATACACACAGTGAAGCTCCTTGCAGTGGAAGAAAACTTGTACTGAAAGCCAACGTCCTTCAGCCTCACACTCTTCTACTGATACTTGGGTACTTGGTCCTGCTACCACTGCACGGGCTGATGAGAAACCAGAGAAAGGAAGAATCTGCCTGTGTCTAGGGCAAAAGACTCTTTTTATTGAAGAGATTTTCAGAGAGCAACAGATCCTTGTAACAAAAGTATGCAAATGATAGCTGATGTGAGAACATAGTCCATCAGTCAGATGCCCCATTCTCTCATTTACTGGAGAACAGAGCACTCTGCGCGGATGTCTGACCTTTGCAAAATCAGATATTACTGGTTCATTCATTATGGGGCAATTCTGAATTCAATAATAGGAGCAAATTCCAAAACAAGTTAAAAAAAAACAGCAATAAAAGACAGGACTTGGTTCCAAACCACCAAAATCATTGGGAACTATGACCAACCCACAGTCACAGTGGCAACAGTATTTAAAATACAGTAACAGGAGTACAGAAATCAACCACAAACCATTTGTGCAATATGATGACAAGCTGACTTTTGCTCCCACTGAGCAGCACTAACTGTGTGTGATAGCCAGACACTTATTCCGTGTCTCCACCTCTCAGTCATGGAAGAGAGAGGAACTGTTACGATCTGAGCTGGAAAATCTGAATCAGGCACATTTCAGTTGTACAGCAGAATCTTCTTCCTACACAGGATTGACTACCAGTCTACACTGTGGTTTTGTGCCATTTAAAAAAAAAAAATCTGCTTGAAGGGCACCACATTATTTGTTCAGCAGATACATTCTCAACAAATTTTTCCTAATGTACAGGACAGTACAAGGCGGCACACTACAGAAGATACAATTCCAGCTGGTGTCACTACAGGACATATTTTCATGGATATTCTTCTGTAAGTTGCCCAGATCTGCATGCAAAGTGCAATTCCAGCTCCTGGCAAAACCTTGAATTAAGGTGAAATATTAGTGAATAAGGACAGTGGTATCACCTTGGGAATTTACACAGATATGCCATAGTTTTTTGGCTGTCAAAGCACTTGTCCAAGACTGCTGAGGGACATGTGACTGAACAATCCCAAAGGACAGATGCAAGTTGGGCAGATACTTAGTATCCAAAAAGATCACTGGGATATTGAGGCCTTTTTCTTGCAGTTCTTAAGCACTTTGAAAAAATCCAACAAATGCTGCTCGAACAGGTCCTGTTAAGTCTGTTGACACATCGGTTAACTCTTCTAGATGTTGCTGGTGATACACTGATTACACAGAGTAGAAATGCAAATATTCAGTAACTTCACTAAGAATCACCTTGAAAGCCATCTTCCTTCACTTCAACGTTATGATCATGTGTCCCAGTAGAAAATACATCTTCAGAGGTCTGCAGAAACAGCTCTGCAAAGATCTCAAGAAATTAATTTGGACCTATTTATAATACTCAAAACAGAAAGAGCTGGAGATAAGAAGGTCTCTGACACACTTGCCTTGGCCCCTTTTCCTAGCGTGCTGGTAACAGTAGATGGGACTTTACAAAAACCAAAATGGGCAATTTAATTTAGAACAGTATAGCACAAGCCGTACTGAACACCTTCCAAAGCCATCTATCTAAATTATTGACAAATTGAACACAATCCAAAGAATTGATGGTGTTAACAAAACATCTATAAAGTTTGTGGAATGTGTTCAACCATCAGCTCTACATGAAAGTGCAAAAAGTCTTTGAACTTACATCATGCTTTATGTTGAAAGGCGATTTCCTAAAATGTTCTAACACAAAACACAGGATTGAGCAAAAATACTCATTTGGAGCAAACAGCTGCAAGTTACAACAACAGAGGACAAAACCTATCACTTCATTAACATTTACTGAAGGCTCATGAACCTGTGGGTCAATGAAAGCTAGCCCAACCTATCGAACAACAGAGAGGTCCTGCAGAACAAATGTCTCCATGTCTTTGGTTAATTATTCTTGCAGCTAACGAAAGACCCCTGCAAGAAAATCCCACTTCTCAAATCACTTCTACACCACAAATGACTTCGCTTGTGCTTCATCCTGCACACAACGGACCCAAGCCAGTCCTAATAGTGCTGCTGGTGTACACTCATGGCCTTCTCCTTGGGCTCTGCAATGATGTAACGTGTCCAGTATACCAGAAATTTAGAACATGTAATACAAATTAACCAAAGCTATCGAGTTGTTAATATCTGGGCTCAAAACCTGCAAAGCGCTGACAAAATGCTTTTTTTGGTGTGATACTTGATTAGTGCACTTGCAAGCAAAGACAACTGGGAAATCTAAACATTTGGACAAATGTTCATTGGGGAATATACTCCTTCTCATGTGTGTGAATGCACACAGCGCTTTCTCTGTTCTCTTGCAGAAAATTCAGGAATTCATATGCCACCTTCACATCCCTAAAAGCACAATGACGGTTATCAATTAACACTGCTACAAAATCTCCTTTGCCAAAATAAAACCTGATTCACTCTCTACTCATCCGGCATATAGAAGGAAAGCATCAATTGGAGACACCTCCTGCAATGCAAACATCTCCTGCCAAGACCAACAAGTTATGGATGGACAGCCAATACTAAAAGGAAGACTGAAAAAAATTCAGTGGATCCCAAAGTAGCCCGGTACGCTTGAAATGAGCTTGCATTCTTTCTTGCCAAATCAGTCATAGAATTATTTAGTTCCTCTCTGGTATTTCAAAGTTATTATCCATGGATACTTGTATTAAAACTTTTTAAAAATAAATTTAAGTAACAATGTCTCTAGCATATATATTGATGATTGCCATCATTAAGGATGTATTTATCACTCCTAAGCTACCACCCGGAGGTGCTCATCAAGGCCAAACTAGAATCTACAAATGGGCACTTTCAAAGAAAACCCAAAACAACCCCCAAAAGTTTGTCACCTTGGTTTTTTTTTAGCAACAGTTGAAATTTCAGATTGCAGCTCAATGACTAAAACAAACTGGTGGAGGATGCCTACCCATTTAGAAGCATGGACTGGAACACATTTACCATATACTGTGGCAGCCTTTCAGTGGCATTTTCTGCTCAGGAAAGCTGGGAGATAGATCAATTAAAGCAATTACAGAGTGTATACCAGGGGACATTACTAATGGGACTAAGCTGCGATCCTGCCATTAGCCTGTTATAAGTAGAGCATTTTATACAGGACTTATACCCTGTCCTTGTCAATGAGGTACTGAAATTACACCAAAACTCACTGCAGGAGCAGGGTTTTCTAAATTAAGAATATGTATGCATGCACACACACACATATATATGCACACATACATACAAACACACACACATATATAACTATGTTGTATTATATACTACATTGTTATATAATGTATATTACACCATATATCTACGTTGCAGAAAATGTAAGGAGAAAGACAGTATTCTCCTTAATATTCGAAATCAGAGGTAACATACATGTATACAATTACAATATTAAAATATAGTAGGAAATAGAAGACTGCCAATGAAAACAATTTTCTTTCACGTACTTGCCAAGATCTGGGTTTGGTGCACTATGCTTCTTTAGAAGCAACTGTAATTTTTTCTAACATTAAAGCAGTGTACAAGTTGCAGGGATAGACACGTGCTCTAGCTGTGCACTGACCAGCCTGAGGAGAGGAGCACCAAACTCCACGGGAAGGGCGTTCAGCCCACCGGCTCCGCACGGTTCACTTCTATGTCATTACTGCAAGAGAGCTCAGCTCTGTCAGCGTTCACCGGTCCACGCCGCAAACTGAATACTTGATCCCGGGGGTAAACAGCCTCGGTTCATCTGGCATGAAAACTCAGAGCAAAGGAAAGCAGAAAAAGACTGACAAAGTCTTCGTTCTGCAAGATGAAATTTAAAGTTATAGGCTTCATCATGACTCGTTAGGGGGTTTTGTTTGTTTTGCTTTTTTTAGAAAACACCCTGCTACCCAGAAAACACCAAACAAGAGCTCAGCCTCCCTTACAAAATAAAACAAATGAGCGCACAAGCGCAGACTTCTTTTTCCGTGTAGCTACCACAGCCCTCTCACTCACACCATGTCAGGTACCTGTGGTTCCAGCAAAACCAACTGCAAACACGAGAACAACAGAGGGACAATTTAAATGGGCTCGTTCTTAGTTCTTTAGCCCCTTCTCTGAACCTTTGCCTAAAAGAGAGACTGCAGCTGGTTTAAGGAGCCGCAAGTCCACCTGGTTCAAGACAGTATCTCACAGGTCTGACTGAGGCTCGGGACTTCCTCGGGCTGCCGTGCCAGGCAGCGTTGGATCTGAACCCTGCAATGAATAGAGCTGCTTGCTCCTCAGAACTAAAAAAGAGGGATAAACTACTTCAGAGTATTATTACTATTGGGCACATGCTTATGGGCAGTTATTACAAAGGAGATGGTATCTGTCATATCACCTGTCCAGAATCACTATCATCCCCAAAAGACTATTAGGACAGTCTGTGGTCATCTTACACTAATTATAAAATATCCATTTTAATTCCCTCCTCCCCTTTTAAGGAACTAATCAGAAACCTCAATAATCAAATTAAAAAAATGAAAGAATAGTGCAACTGTGACAGCATCCTGTGTAGGAAATACCAGTTTGTGGTTCTTCGCATCTAAAAGACTGAAAACTATTCACTGATGTTTAAACCACCTTAACCACAACCTTCACACAGGATTTGAACATAATAATGGCACTCAAAGAAAACTGCAAGGAAAGAAATAATTACTCACAGGCTTCCAATTTTAATTAATGCTTCCTCTTGTAAGAAGAACAGGGTATGATTAAAGGTTGTCTGGCCAATGGAATTTCATACAGCATGCTTATTTCTTACAGTAGCTTTTACCAAGTTGTAAAACTGAAATCATTCATTTAAACCCTTAAAAGATCGACATGATATGTTTACTACCAAGTCTTAAAAATAATTGGGTCATTATCATTAAAAGCTCCTTAACTGACTGCAACTTGAAAGTGCTTGCAATGGTGGAGATACGATGTATAAAATGAACATGTTTTTAATCCCATTTTTAATGCTCTGTGATCTAAACAACCAAGACATCAAAGACCGCACACTTTCTAAAAGAGGGTTTTTCAGTTTAATGACATCCAGTTTTCCATTGCACTCTCCTCTTTGTCCCATGCCCTTCAATCTTCCCATTTATTTTAAATTACATTAAACCTGCAGCAACGACAGATGTGCAATCCTAAACCTATGGCTGGGTGCACGATTCCCGCAGTGGCAGCCTCCCGTTCAGAGCAGCCAGCACCGCCTCGCTCAGAGGTCACTTTATTTCCTTTTCAAATAGTCATTAGCTTCAAAGCAGAGGCAAAGGAGTCAACATATCCTCTAATTATCAGTAATCCAAAGATGACTTCCAGAAAAAACGAATTACACCTCTGGCCTGCCAACTCTCTGCAGATTTTGTCCCGATATCCACCTGAGCTTAACAAGGATGTCAGTGACTGGTTTGATGGCACACCTGACTACCACATTGGCACATACTAATATATCCTTTAAACCGCAAGGTGGTTTATAGATGACTTGCTTCTGCCCCGCACCGCGTGACAGCAGCTTGCCGGTGCCGAAGCCGCTCCTCTGCGAGCGCTGCCGGCTGGCTCGGCTCCCCCCAGCGCTCCAGCGGCTCATGCCTTCATGTCGTGGTTTAACCCCAGCTGGAAACTAAGCACCACGCAGCAGCTTGATCACTCCCCCCTGGGTGGGATGGGGAAGACCATCAGAAGAGTAAAAGTGAGAAAACTCATGGGTTGAGATAAAGACAGCTTCAAAAGTAAAGCAAAAGCCACGAACACACAAGCAAAGCAAAACAAAGAATTCGTTCACTGCTTCCCGTGGGCAGACAGGTGTCATCCATCTCCAGGAAAGCAGGGCTCCATCACACATAATGGTTACTTGGGAAGACAAATGCCATCACTGCAGACATCCCCTGCTTCCTTCTTCTTCCCCCAGCTTTAAATGCTGGGGTATGGAATGGTATACCACCATATGGTATGGAGTATCCCTTTGGTCAGTTGGGGTCAGCTGCTCCGGCTGTGTGTCCTCCCAGCTTCTTGTGCACCCCCAGCCCACTCGCTGGTGGGGCGGTGTGAGGAGCAGAAAAGGCCTTGACTGCTTAGCAACAACCACAACATCAGTGCGCTATCAACATTGCTTTCATCCCAAATCCAAAACACAGCCCGACACCAGCTGCTAGTAAGAAAGTTAACTCTATCCCAACTGAAACCATGACACTTCAGCTCTAGCCATACGTGCAAATAGCCTCTGCAGTCCCATTAGATTTCTCTCAGGCATTGGTTTCTCCATTGCCAGTTGTCTCATGCTACATGAGCTGCTGGGACTAAGGTTCAGCCTGTTTTGCTAGCCGGGACACCTGGAAGCCGGAAGAGGAGGCAGCAGCAATCCACCTGTGAAGAGCTGAAGGGAAAGGGAAGGCCCCAAGACCCACCACATCTTCGTGGGTGAACAGGAGCTTCAAAGGTGCAGAAAACTACAAGCCTTAGATAGGAAACGGAGAGGTCTGAATGCCTTGGAGAAGAACGGCCAGCACCCCAGGGAACCTGAAGCCTTGCTCAAAGGAAGGGTGCAGGGACCTCCCCTCAGTTAAACCTTTCCAAGCCATCCATGTCTCAGCTTGGGAGACACAGAAACATGCTATGGTGGGACACACTCCAAGTCGGCTGTTGACACATAGGACAACAGCTCGGTAAAGAGTTGAAATCACAGGTTGCAGAGGTGAAAAACAGACCTTCCGAATAGTTCAATACCTTGAACATCTTCAGCAGTAAGAAGTACTGAGTTACAGAGGACCTTCACACACCAAGATGGTATGTGCACAAAGTCAGTGTCACCCTCTTCCTTCTCCCGTTCTCCTTATGCTTGCACAACTATTTAAGATGTGAGCTATTCAGAGCAGGGACTGTTTGTTTTCTCACCTCACAGCTGCCTTTCCATTATCAAGAAACATAAAATAAAATAACACAACTCTGTATTTACTGTAAAGTGGATGTAATATAGTGATGTGGGTCATTTCATTTTTTTTTCTGTGGTGAAATGCAACTGCTGATGTTTATTATGGGTAGCAACAGGAGACCTTGTCCTAGATCAGGATCCTGCTGCAGTGCTGTTGTCCTGTCTTGCTGTTGTCTTCTTTGGTTTTGGTGTTTTGTTTGGGTTTTTTACCTTTTTTTCCAGAGATAAATTCAGAAAACAGTCTATCCTAATTTCAATCTGTTAGGACTGCATGACCGTGCAACACAGCCAAATCAGACTTGGTAACTCAGAGCTCTACCATTGTATCTACATGTCTATATAAACGACAAGGAACTCCCTCTTTGCAGTTGTGCTAAATGAAATCTGTAAAATTGTTAGAATGGCAGTCCGAATTCTCCCATTCTGCACAACTGCACATAGCAGAAGCCCACAGGAAACGTTTATAAATGTACACACAGCTCAACACCTGCACTGTCTGTTTTGAAAACACTATAAATAGGCAGTGACCCAAATCTAACCTGACTACAGTCCAAACCAGTGAGTCAGAAGGTTGGCAATTAAAATTATACTAAACAAGAAAACAACCCGAGAGACACTTCACCTTCATTTGGATGTAAATCCTTATCTAAGAATACCTCTTATACCTTTTTTTTTTCCCCCAAATAAACCAGGCAGCAAGGCAATATTGATGGCACTAATAAATGCCTGAGTACACATATTCTTAATAAAGAGATTAGACAAAGATGTGCAAAGTTCCTCATTTACACCTTCTTTGTGGCTTAATGAAAGCAATTAAAGAAACTGAAGCCAGGGTCAAATAAGAAAGCTTATTAAACTGGAATAAGCATGTTAATGAATAATAATTACTTTTAAAGGTGTCCTGAAGGTTCCTTGCTTCGTTCAGTGGCCAAACTTCCAGATTAATGATTGACACTGTTCTCTGTTTTTTCAGTATTTTTGAACTCCATGTTGGCAAAGGATTACCAATATACTGCACTGAATTGTCCCATTCGTGAATAATAATAATGATCAGATTTTTTCCCTCCCTACTTGATACACACCCTTCAGCGCTAGCCAAATCCCCTATGTTTTGTGGCTATAAAAGGTGACACGTCAGGGTGAGAAAACCACCGTGTGTACAGGGTAGGCAATTGATAGTTTAGAAATTGACAGTTCAGGGACTGCGGCACGAAGAATTGTATTTACGAAAATAACAACATAGTCCTTACAACAAATATGCATTTAGACTGTAAACTTGTTAAAGCAGGGATTTACTTTTTATTCTTCGCTCACACAATACGTACTAATTAATCTAGTCCTGGTTCATGGATTCAGAGTCTTTAGTGCTATTACCAACATAAACAAGCCAATCGCAAACATAGTGAAAGCTGCCCCAAGACTGGAAGTCTCTCTAAGCAAGAGACTTTTCTGACCATGTGGTTTGAGGAAGGAGGCATTGAGATGCTGCATTGATACCTTGCTTGATCTGGTCAAGAAATCTATGCTACAAATCCTTTTTGAGTTACTTATGCAAGCAAACATAAAACCATGCAAAGGCAGCTGGGAGGGAGTAAGCAGTGAATCCATTATCACTGCCAAAAACTTCACGTGAGTTACAGGTGTCACCAGACAGATCAGAAATGCTCATTTCAGCACTTCTCATTTGAAACAGACGTCATCTGCTTAAAATGAAAGAGGAAGAAAAAGCAAATAACTCCCCAAACCTCAAATATTTTTTTTTCCAGCTGACATCAGCTTTGATGGTGATAAACAGAACTGGGCATCATGGTCTTCCCTCAAACAACTGAGCGTACGGACACGATGGACTCATGCTGGATGAGACGCCCTCACGTCCCACTTCCCTGAGTTTCTCATGCTCAGGATGCTTGCTCCAGACACTGAAAATCTGTCAGTCCATAAAATACCTCACACAGAATTTGCATACCATGCTGAACTTGGAGGATACTTTACGTGAAGGGCTGCATCTTACAGCTTCTCCTCTTTCCTCCGCTCTCCTTAAAAAAACAAACCAACTTCCCCGTGATTTTCGTGCTTGCGAAAGACAAAATGGTATCTTTACAACCTGCAGCACTGAAACCTTTTGCCAACAATGAAAAACATCATGTCTGTTTACCTGGGAAAAACAACTCAGAAGTGAAATCATTCAATCTTTCCTTAAGTTTCTCTGTTGCTGACAATTACTTCCAAGGTCATGAAAAATCTATTATGACTAAAGGCAGTGACAAATTAAAAAAAAACCAACCAAACACCAACAAAAACCCCCTATGGATTTTCAGCTAATAGTTCTATTTCTTTAATACTCCAGTGCTCTACCGACTCCAGATCTCTACCATCAACTTCCCTTTTTTTTTTTTTAAATATTTAGCTGTGCCAAGCCCCCCCTTTGTTTCATACATTTTAGATAAAATTCTCCTGCCAAAGCAACAGAACCGTGCTGTGATGAAAGCCACTGTCAGACGCATATAAAATCTCAATAAGCTCATCAATAAAATGGCTCCTTAGCTCCTATCCTAGGAGGAAAGTTTTAAGACGCTGATGGATGACTTTGTTGAGGATGATTAAAACAATGAAATAAATCTGGTGCCTGCAGGAGTGCAGGATGGATTCAGGGAAGACAGAGACGCCTGCACCAAGCAGTTTGCTCCTATCTGCCTTGCAGGCTTATAGCCAGCCAAGCAGATGCAGGGTCTGTGCAGAATATATGGCCACCACGGGTCTGCTTTCCATGCCTCACGCTCCCTAATTCTTCACTTGCAAACACTTGGACTTGACCCTGCAGCCAGGTACATTCTTCTCCCCCAAACACAGATAACAAGAGCATACATCAGACTGCAAGTAAGAGCGCCTCTTGCCTACCTCGCTATGGGTACACAACTTTTTTCTTCAGCGTGCCATAGTCTAATTCTCCCTCTCCCATCTTCCTTGACTCCTTCTCCACCCTTTCTTCCTCTTCATTCTTCTCTCTCATTTTTTCCTCATTCCCATCCCTTCCATCTCATTTCCTTAAATCACGTAAGCACTATTTGAACTAATACGTTGGCAGAATTAAAGATCGGCGTAGATGATCGAGAAATATCTGCTTACTGGACCAGTGTACCAAATAAAATTTATCAGGAAAGGAAACAATGTTACTTTGTTCCATATAGCCAAGGTATCCCAGACGTTTTCTGAGTTACCTTCCAAACAAAGCAATGATAAGCTTTTTGTTGAAACATTTCACATTTCAATTATACTAGAGAAAGCACCCACATTTTCACTGAGGCACCAGAAGAGATGTGCTTACTCTCTCTGCAAGTCTGCGTGTTTACAGATACAGACATAACAAGGGCTAGCACACTCTGGTTTACCCATTTATTAAATTTTCCTAGACAGAGGTGGGGAAAAAACAAAAAAAAAAAAAGCAAGCTTTTCCTTTGAGTTTTCCCTCCCTTATTATAGTTTTCCAAAATCTCTATATATCAGCACTTTCCTGGGATACAATAATATTTTGTTTTCTTTTATCATTCTAGTGCATATAATCTTTATCACAGTTTGGCACGGCTTTGCTCTGCGCCTCCGCTAATAGGTATAGTTCATACTAGTGGGAAAATGACCAATGACAGAATTCAGGCTGCAAACTCAATAGCTACAGACCTATCTCAGCCCCGTCAACGGTCTCAAAGCTCGTAGAGAAAATACATAGACTGCACACCTGTTTCTGGTTAAACAAAGAAAATTGGATTTTTATCAGTCTGACTGTCACCTTTTACATAGCACTGTTTTGTCAAGAGCCACTAATGAAAGAGCTTAGCAGCAGATAAAGGACATACAGCTTTGACTGAATTCACAGATTTATCTAAACCATTTTCCAGCAAGAATTATATTACATCCTTTTCAGAGTTGAAATAGGACTATAAAGCATGGAAATGGATGTCTTAAAATATACATCTATATTATTGCATATGACTGAGCAGCTTCATTAATAATGATGTCTCTGAAGATTTCGGTTTTGCACATAGTCTTGGTGAAAGTTTAAATAAACTGGCTGTCTGTAATCCATATTAATTTTGGCTGGCATTTTGAATGGATGCCCTAGGAAAGAATTGAGGGGTTTAGCAGTTTCTATGCTAATATATAACCCAAGAATTAACATGGTAATTTCCTTTTTTGTCCATGTTTTGTGTGTGCATGACCATGGACATAGCACTTGCTCCACCAGCGTTCTTCTTCAACACTACTTCTATGCGTTACAGAGGCACCGTGTGGCTGAACTGCGCTGGAGATGGTTGGGCTGACTACATACTGTGCTCCTGAAGGTCTGCATAAAGACTTGAAATAGACAACGCTAGCTGTATAATGCTACAGCTTGAAGACCTGAAGGTCCTTCTGAAAAGTCCACCTAACATTTCAGTGGTACCAGAAGAACGAAAAACTTCTGAAAAAACGAAAAGAAGTTCTGAATCAACACACAGCTTTTAACTGTCCTCTGAGACCATTACAAGAATGAGTTAAAAAAACCAGGATGAAAACCAGAGTCCCAACAGCAGAGCAGCAGAGGAAGCTCTCCCCATAAAGCTGAAGATGCAAACTCGAGTCCCTTCCCAGAGCCACAACTAAGGCTACCCTGGGCAATGCAGCTGCCAGCAGACACCCTTCCGTTCAGCTGAGGAGTCAGAGCTGACTAACGTGCTAACCACAACATTTCTTTGTGCACATGAACTGCACGAAACTTGTGTGCCTCAAGCACACTCGCCAGATGGAACAATCAGGCTCAGACAGATCATTGACCTTCCTAATAAAAACACCCCAGAAATGGAGGTTGACTGAATAAATCTGTGTCATATTATCGAACTCCCAAACAATCCATGAAAGCCCATCTATACTGACTCATCCAGCAGCTTGCTATTCCTGTGGGTGCCCCTCATGCAGGCTGAAATCATTAGGGTTTGGGTATTCTTACGTGTTTCTTGAATTTTCTTTATGGAAAACAGGCACTGAGAGTTCACTGCTGGGAACTACTCAGCTGTCTTTCTGTGAAAATGATGAAAGCACATATATATGCATTTATGCTAAGCTAGTCTCTCTAATTATCACTGAGGCTGGTTTGTCACACTAAAACAATTTTGGGGCAGTCAAGGCTTTGAGACAGCACAAAATGCAAATGCCATTTCACCTTCCATAAATGGAAGGCATGGCACTCATTTAAATAACACTATTTTATCTGGAATTATAAAGGTAAATACAATCAAATAATCTTATGTTTGAAAATAAGTTCATTATTTTAGAGTTACAAAGGGCACGAGACATCCTGAAAATCAGGGAGGTTTCCTACCTCGATGTGTTCAAACCCATATTGATGAATAATCACTCTCACACGAGGCTACTCAGTTATTTTCCAGGCATTGTCATGTCATATAATTCTTTTCCATGCCAATATGCCCTAAACCAGAAAGGATTAGACACAGTGCCAATTATTGCTAAGTGCAACCTGCTATGAACAAAGCACACACCGCAACCCCAAAGACAAGCAACTCTGGAAGTTCACAGGCAGAAGATAACCGCAACTCCTCAGGAGCCCCATCGCTCCCATGGAGATTAGGGACGGCTCAGTGAGCTGCAGCGACTGGCAGCATCTCTTCCTGGGTACCCCCATGGCCTGGCATTCTCAGGCAGCCAAAAATTTAGTTTATCCAGAAACTTCCTATGAGCACAGCTCACAAACATGTTACATACCCCAACACAGTCATGCAGTTCCACTTGGCCACGCACTGGACGTTCTTGCGTGAACGGACCCATCTTGCTATTTGAGACTTAAATCTATAAACATTACTTTCACAAGGAAAAACTGGGCATCAAAAGCTAGTCCTTATTTTAACAAAACACACATATTCCAAAAATTACAATAACTAAATACTCAAATTCAACTGGCAGCAAGATCTGCCTTTTACCTACAGTTCTTTGGCTGGGATATTCAAAGGTGATTGAAGGGACCTACACCAAAATTAGAGGCAGGGCTCTGATGAGGAAATTTTAGTGTCTCCGGCTCCACACAAGATGCACTCATACACGTGGACACCACCTCCTACTTATCCAGCTGCAGGTGCACAAAATACAGCAAATCACAACAGAATCGTAACAGTATCTGTGTATCTAACTTTTGCTCCCAACCCCCAGCTGAAAAGGATTTTAACATATATTCAATTGGAACTCTGCTAATGAACTAACCCACAAATTTAAAAAGGAACACGGATTTTTAATTATAAAGCAGGCAAGTAAGCAGGGAGGGAAAACAAAAGATAATAGATCAAATAATCTTGTCATTTACCTGGAGGTAAATCAGCAGTCACTCCATCAAGAGGGCTCACAAGAATGTATGAAATGACTCAACCCAACTATTTAAGCTCAGTATTTTACTCACTTCATGCAAGTCCCACCTGTGCCACAACCACCCACAGCCTGGATTTATAAATGATCCACTACCTAGTAAAAAGAGATTTGACCTTAAAATCACTTTAACACTGACCTCTAGTGACAATAGGTGAGAATTTACCTTTTTATGGGATTGCCCAGTTGGGAACACATCTTCGGGCCACTCTAATTATGCAGCTTGCTCTTGCATCTCCAATCCATAGCTACCCCCACCGCAAGGAGCGTGGAGCCAAGGAGGGACCTCCAGCTCGTGTGTATTAGTTACAGTCACGGGTGAATTATGGGTGATGCACCATGGTCTGTAGAAATTTTATGATTAAATGCAAACCTCTGTTTTCACTTACTAAAAAAAGGAAAAGGCAACAAAGAGGAAATACAAACACTAGATTTCAAGTCTCATAACTGTAACAAATGTATTACAGCATAAGCTAGGCATAACTAATGACATGACAACTGCTGGCATCTTCAGGCAGCCAACCAAAACGTAATCTTTCATCTCAGGGACTGTAATACCAAGGCAACCTCTTCTCCCCTAACGCTCTGTAGCAAAAGTAGCCTTGCAGCTCTTGGTACAGTATTCCTGCAGCTTTCTCTGCCAAACAAGGGTGCGACGGTCTGCGTGCCCATGTGAGCAGGTATTTTGCCCACGCATCCATTGCAACATGGTCCAGATGGACGGATGAGCGTGTTACAACAAGTTGTCAAACACCTTGTCTCAAGAAAGCAGTGAGCAGGCTACAGCTGCCACTCCAGTACAGAGCCCACCTTACTGTCTTTGGCATGTAGAATCATAGAATAGTTTGGGTTGGAAGGGACTTTTAAAAGTCATTTAGTCCAACTCCCCTGCAATAAGCAGGGAAGTCTTCAGCTACATCAGGTTGCTCAGGGCCCCATCCGACCTGACCTTGAATGTTTCCAGGGATGGGGCATTGACAACTGCTCTAGGCAACCTGTTCCAGTGTTTCACCACCCTCATCGTAAAAAGATTTCTTCCTTATATCCAGTCTAAATTTACCCTCTTCTACTTTAAAACCACTACCCTTTGTCCTATCGCTACAGACACTTCTAAAACATTTGTCACCGATGTCTGGGAGGTGAAGTAAGAAGCTGGTGGCCATGGCCCACTGCAGGGAAGCGTTTCGAGAGGGAGTTTTGAAAGTGGGGAGTGCTTTCACTGAGCATGGTGTCTGATATGTCTGTGGCATACGTATATATCCATACGTGTACACACACACACACGTATAAAGAGCATGCTTAGCCAGGAGGACTTTGGAGCTGATCCTACCTTCTTGAGGTAAATATGAGTGTGTCTTATGTCATCTGAATCTATAAAGTTCCCTTTCACATTGTCCAGATGTTGTAATCCATGTATTTCATTTACACTAACGCGACAGGGGAGGTTTTCACATTCTGTCAACTGTCCATGCTGAATATTTGTCTCTGGTAGCAGTTCTCAAAACCAGAGTCCAGAAATTTTTCCTGCTCTCTCTAAAACTTGCTTCAAGGACTGTAAAGGTTTCCAGACTGCTCCTCCGCTTAGCTGATACCACAGGGATTTTCATGGAAGCATCCCATGGTGCACAGCCGTAGCCAGGTGACTGCACAGACAGCAGTACAGCCATGGGGAGAGCACCAGGGCCCCGAGGCAGCGTGTACCACACCAGACCTCAGAGCCAAAGCCTAATCAGTCATACCTAGGCACAAATACAAACCCATGTATTTCAAGATAATTGCCTTGACTCTCCAGTCACTTTGACTGGAAAGAATCAGCTGTCAGAACAAACTTAACTAAGAAGACTGAAGTGTAAACACTCAACTGATGTGAAATTAAGAAGTCCTCTCATACTGGCAAATACATCACCTGCTCATAATGAAAACTGTGCAACGGATAAAACTTCTCTGCTGAATGAGCTGCCAGCAAGAAAAATCAAGGTAGGCATTATTTTTCAGCACAACAGGCATATAAGTGGTGCACTCGGCAAACGCCTGCTTGCCAGCAAGCCAGGCAGCCTTTGGCAACACACCTGGACCTCGCTTCCCTCAACGCTCGGACCTGAGGATTCTTCCATGTTTTAGCAGCTTACCTAATCACAGCAAAACACAACAGCCACGGGAGAAGGAAAACATACCTTATTTAAACATACTGAAATCAAAATCCAACCTGCAGATTTAATGTTTCGGCTACAAACTAGGTAATGAGACTTCCTCAAGTATTCCAGCTGTATGTATGTATGAGTGCTTAGGGATCTACATGTATAATTAGATTTAAATATCTAAGGAAAAAGAGAGAGGAAGAGATATACGCTAAATAATGGATGCAGAATTGCCTCTAAGTTGTCATAATCATTACCTGGCTTGGGCCTCAGCATCAGCATGAACTGGTTTTAAAAACAATCATTCGCTCATGTTAGTGGCTGCCAAACCTCCATCTAATCCGTTCATTAGCAATATATCAGGTTAGCAAGCTGCCATGGCAGGAAAATAATTAGCTTTCCATTTGTGGGGTGGCACATTCTGTATCACATTGACATAACAAATAACTCCATAAACTGCTATAATTTATTTGCTTCTGAGCCTTTTTTTCCCCTCCTCAATTAGCCCTTCAGTAGGTTGTATTAAACACACACGGACTATAACTGCAGAGAGTCCTTTGACCAATCTCAGAGTCTTAGGCAGTATGGATAGCTATTACACATGCAATTTATGGGTGACTTACCTTTAGGTCATTTAAATAAAGCTTGATAGAACAGCTGAAAGCAGACCATGCCAAAAGGCATCCTCATTAGGTCTCGTCTCCATCATCTGCATGTACTGAGCGACGTGCTATTGTGTCCCAGCACACACCACAATGACTGTGCAACGGCTGTGTGGGAAAAGGATTGCTGCTGTTTTAAAGATCTCTTAATTAGGTCTGTTTTCTTGCCTTAACAAGAAGGTACACGTACTTCCAGGATGGGTTTGGCTGGGCTAAAGTCAAGATAGCCTAACCATTTTTCTGCAAAGTGCTTTAAAAAGAGGCAGTTCAAAAAAGAAATTCTAAGATGTGGACAGTAAGAAACAATAACGTTACATTTCTGCTTACGTGAAAATGAATTCCTATAAGCAGGTTTCTACTAGTCTCTACCATATGTCACCCCAAGCAGTTTCACCATAGCCAGGTTAAGGTATTGTATTCTTCCTATCAAATATATGATCTTTATTTTAATCCTAGGAAACTGTATATCAGCACTATCTTCTGCAGTGTGTTCACGGGTTAATTACATGGTGCCTTAAAGACCTTATTATGTACAATGTCTTTTGATTTTCTTGCTTCTCCCTTGACTTTGTACTGAGCACAGGGGAGATTTTCATCAGTACTAGCCCTCTCCCCCAGTACAACACTTTACCATGTGCCGTCACTGCTGGAGACCTCAGCTGTTCTCACACGGGAACAGTCAGCCTTCTTGCTGTTCTTTCTCTGTACTTCTGCAACCCCTTCTTGCTGAATGCTCAGCAAACACGGAAGATGACACAAATCAGGTGGGAGGAATCAGTCTTTATATAATAGCATACTTCTAATAAATGCAAGCCTTTCTTAATGAAGTCTGACAGATGTTTACACACAGCATTTCACATTGATCTTTACCTCAAACTACTTGGCAGAAATCTTAACAAGAGGTCATCAAAATATCCAAGCAATTTCACTACCTGACATACGCTTTGGCTGAATTTCATTTACCATTGTGCTGTCGGCTTCATGAGGTATCATTAACAGTCACTACTCCTTCTTTTCTCTTCTGTCTTTAATAAGACTTACTAACTGTGTATCTCCCTCAAAATTGCCCAGGTTAACCAGCGATTTCCCTTTTGAACTCAAAATGTTCAAGAAGGTTTGAGATCATACGATCAGAAAGAAATAGGAACTATTTTGGAGCATAAGAAGTAATACATTTACTTTTTCTGGAGAAGCAATTAACACCCCAGTCTTATGGAACTACCTTTGAGAAAGGAGATAACATTGCGAGCAAGTATTTCAAACACAAGAGGCCCAAAAGTAATTGCTTGGATATAGATCTTCTTTATTCAATGCTACTCAGCAAATACTATTTTGAGTCCTGTTACAATGCATTGTTTGTTCTTTTCTTCTTGCCACTGCTCCATCTGATCAATTCCATTGGAAAAGAAAAAAAATTAAACCACATGTTGGGTGAGCACGCAGTGAAGATACACTTACTTTTTCCATGGTTGATAAACTGTGTGTGACTTGCTGCTTGCAAGCACTTCAAAGAAAGGTGGTCAGTAACCAGCCTGCAATAGCAATGTGTTGCAACGTGAGAAGAAATGGTGCAGGAGAAAAACACTCATCATCTACAGGACTGTAAGGTAAGTTGGATTTATGCGTGCCACTTTTTAATGGGCCCCCCCAACCAAGGGCTACCAACACAGAAACAAGCAAACAGAGCTGAAGACTCAGCAAAAGAACGGTACATTTAGAAGAAAGTGATGTTTCCCAGTAGGAAGTCACTCCTCTAATGAAAATTTAACTAGCACCCGTGTTGGCAGCAAAAAACCCCCCAAAACATTGGAAGGTTTTCCTAAATGAAGAGAGCACTCAAAGTTTTTGGTTGCCTATCGGCTTTGGAATGTTAATCATTATGGTAACTGTGCTGGTGAAGGTAAGCAATTACTTAAAAACTTTTTTTTTTTTTAATCGCTGCTGTACAGCTGAACATGCTCAAGGAAGCAAAACTGCATGGATAATTACCCCCATGGAAGCAATCCAAAGGTTCACAAAGTAAAAGCTGCTTCCAACTTAAAGATCAAGGTTTTAAATTAGGAAAGCACTTGAGTTTCCAGCTGATAAAGATGTTTGACCTGCTGGGCAAAGGTAATCGGCAGGGACTTAATTCGGGACTCCCACAGCACACAGCATAGGGGAGTTCCCTAGTGCAGTAGTTTGAAACGGTACGGCGCTATTTAGAGCAACGAGAAAAACAAGCACTGCAATTTTACAAATATTAATAAAGGCTTTCAGCCTCTCCCCTAAGAACCCATCGCTCCTCTGCCTTCAGAACCCTTTTCCAAACACAGGCAGGGGCGTACAAGTCAGCCCCTGGTCGAACTGATGTCACGAAAGGAAACGGGTTTTCCTGTTCTTGATCAGATCTGTACTTCATTTACAAATACAGTTCAAACAGGACTGGAAGAAAACTTCTGAGATTGCTGTCATGCTCAGGTAAGACCTAAGACGTATCCCAAAGAATGAGGAGTTACAAGGAGTTAAGGCAGAAGCGCACATGCAATCCTGCACCGCGTGGAAAGGCCGCAGCGGTGCAAAGCACAAACCATAGAAGAACAAAGTGTTCTTCAAAGAAATGAAGTTTAATGAAATCAGCCAATTCCCTGCTTCCATCAATCAGTAAGTCACCTGGATCAATTCACATCTTCCTTAACGCCTAAACCTTAACTTCCTGTGAAAAATAAGCAGAAAAAATTACACTGCACTTAGAAGTAAAAGGAGATTTTGAATATATCATTTATCATCAGAGGGATGCACTGCCAATACACTAACGTATCACAACACTTTAGTATAAGCCTCCATCTCCCCTCAAAGCCAAGCAAACTCTTGGATGCATCATTTAAGATAATGAAATAGCAATGAGAAAATCCAAAAGAATATAAAGCAAAACACACAAGGTATATATCTTTCTTCATTGCTCCTTTAAATCGCACTGCAAAATACTAATCAGCCATGTAGTCCTATTACTGTATCGCTGTAGCACCTAGCTAGTAAATAGTTTCTATTTACTAACAGGATTATCTGCAAAGAACACAACTGAGTGCTCACGTGGGCAGTGACAGTGGCTCATCTAACATTGGGTAATGCATTAACCTATGGTAACTCAATCTGGAGAAAAACAGGGTTTCGGAATCTAAGAGCTCATAATTTAACCAAATAGTATAGTGTTCTATTGATAGGGAATATTATTCCGAGGATATAGCATACAGCAAGATGCACAGAAGTATTTCAGACCTTGGAATTGTATACGCCCCCCAAATCTTTGCCACAATTTCAATTAGTGACACATACAAAATTAAGATAGACATCCAATAGCAGAATGGGGGAGCAAAATTAACCCTGGGAATACCTTCTCTAATGAACAGCATAAAGAACAAGACTGGACATAGGAAAAACTTCAACTCCCTTAATGTTAGTTTTCTGAACTTTCTTTGAACAGCAAAGTATGAACACTGGGGGCAGCCTGCAGAGGAGGAAGGGGGCACAATGTGAGCTCCAGGATTTTATTGTTTTTTTAACATCTTACCTATCTCTACATATGCGTGTAAATAAAACTGCACTACAAACTCAGAAAATTCTTATATGAAGAACCTAAAAAACAAAACACACAAACAAAACCCCAAAGCAACTGAAACTTGATTTTGAGGAGTGCGGGTTAGCTGTTTAACTAGAAAACAAGCAAATACCCAAATGCATCTGTGTGTAAAAGAAAAGCGGTCAAGGAAGACAAATCAAGCAATAGCACGCTGTTTACTCCAGTACCCTGGTGGATTATTAGCACAAAGACACCCTCCTGTCTGAACCAGAACCAGCACGCAGGACTACACAGGATGGCAGATACTGAAACTGTCGTGGTGAGCAGCGTAAGGTACATCAGACCTCTCCTTTTTTTTTTTTTTTAAATACATGAAGGTTGCCAGAAAAGTTATTCTTCTCCCCCCATCCAAGGATTTCAGTGTTTCTTTTTTTCTGTCAGCACAGAGATCATTTGCATCTTTCTGCTCCTGCAGCTGAAGCAAAACATCTTGTAAGAACCCAGGAGCCGTGACACACTGAAGTTTTGACTCCACCATGAAGAGCTGGCAGCTTGTTCCCCACACTCACCTGGGACCATCACTGCTAGACAACTGTTTGGGGCACATCATCATCGACTTTTGCTTCAACCCACAGTAAAGCCACAGCCCCTGCAAGCAGTTGCCATGAAAGTGACTGATACAGCAGAATTTAGCTGTGATATATGATTTAAGCCTGCAGTATCAGGTAAGAGGAGAAAAACTGACTGCCGAAGAAACGCTTTTCAGGCTCCCTGTAGCAGCCTGTAATGAGAAAATATTGCAAAGTGAGTTCTGGAAAGCTTATAGGATACACTGCTTTTATATTTTAATAGGATCTTCTACATCCTCCTACTTAAGTATAAAGTACTACTTTGAATACCGAACACTACTATAACTTCTGATTGTCCCCATGTGCCTGAGCAAAATGACAGGATGCTATATACTCAGGGACACTTACTGCTGCCTTTTGACAGCAGAACTCCCAACTCAAAGCATTTTGGCTTCTTAGTGAAAAAAATTTAAAAAAATATATACACACAATATTTATATGCAATAAATACATATACACTATATAAATAGATTTGTCCTGGTAACGTATTTAGGCTGAGTATAACTGGATACTTTTGCCCTGTCTTCAGACAGATCCTTCTCATCCTCTGACAGCTTTCTGTCATTAGGGAAAAAAAACACATACCCTGGGAGTCAACAGAACTGGTATGCTAAATAAACACCCTTAGAAACAACAACACCTACCACTACTTAGGCAGCTCAGCACGGAAATACCAAGTCAACACTGGATCCCATATGCGTGTGCATGCATGCACATGTATGCGAGCTGGAAACGACAAAGCCTACGTGGGTTTGGCCCAAGTTCTTGCTCAGCCCAGTTTGCAGTGGTAACCCACGCACATTTAAACAGGTTCTGATCTAAGCGGAAACAATGGCACAAGAAGAAAGCTGTGTGATTTCTGCACAGGAAGCACACGTAGCTGGTGTGGCCACCAACTTTCCCAGAGAGAGAAAATGAGAGGTGAGACCAGAGATGAAAGAGGGTTAAAGGAATTCCTTGCATTAAAACGACATAGACTGAAGTTTCTCTCAACTTCATCAACAGCAGAAACCAACAACAAAACCTACTTCAACTAGTTTACCCACTCCACCTACCAGATTTGGAAGCCACTTTAAATGTCCAGTGCAGCCAAAAAGAAGCAAGTCTGGTATTTCTTTGTTTTCGATAAACAGCTGCCAAAATATCTGCTACAGTTTTTCAACCTACCTGCATATTCACTAGGCAATTTTAATCACATACAGCTGCTCATGCGACTTTAATGGTGTTTTTCCCCCTGAAACATTAATTCCCCCTGAAACGTTAATACTTCCTGGTTAACAGTCCCACATTATGAATCATTCTGTGAAATATAGCCTATTAAAGTGGGAAGTTTGTGCAGAAGTTTTTGCTAAGCCACTCATGGACACAGAAACATGGAATAAATACTACCCTGCACACACAGGCATTCAAATGCCTGATCTGAACACATCAGAAGGGAAACAAATCACATTGGCGCATACAGTATGGGTGGAACTCGGATTAGCTTGAAATTATTTCTTGTTCATTAGGTTATTATTTTTTAATGTAAATTCCTTTTTTTATATAAATTAAACACTGCTTCAATCTTATAAATTAGACTTTACAATCATTTTGTGATTCCTGTATTTTACATCTAGAAGAGACCACCATGACCACCGGATTTGATGCTTTCCTTAATGTAGACTGAAGAACCACTCTCAGGCTTTAAAACTTCTGGGTCTTCTTTGCTATATATAAATTAGCTGCCAAAGCATGACTGAAAAAGGTATTTCAAATGAAAATAGAAAGAGGTAGAGAGGACAATCAAAGGCACTGTTTATTTAAATTTCACAGCCACTAAATTCCCGCTGTTTGCAATAGTCCTGCCTTGACCTCTACCTGGGCAGCACTGTGATACATTCTTCATTGCTGAGATCGAGGCATATACGGTCGAGGGCGTATCATATTTTATTTAAACACACTGCAGAAGGACATTAAATTTTACAGGTCAGATTCTCCATGGTGCTTGAGCAGGGCTGGGGCTGCAGGGAAGAGCAAACAGCCAGCTCATGTGAGAGCTGCCAAGGTGCAGCTTCTCTTCATCTGCCCAGAATAAACATCCTCAGCCTTGTTATGGCCCGAGAGGTCCCTCAGCCCAACACACCCTCTCTCCACCTGGGTTTCAGAGGGACGACAGCTCACAGGGGCTATGGTACTGCCTTGACCAGCACCATTTTTTAATAGATTTGAGTCCTGCGGTGAGACAAAGTCCCCTTGTGCAAACAGTCCCAAAAGGGCACGGCAGCTCTGCCAGCCTTCATCATGTTTTTGCCCCCCTTGAGAGCCCCACCGCACAGATGGAGGTCCCCACCTGCCATTCAGAGGCACTCTCAAGTCACCCCATGCCTAAACACTGCAACTGTACATGAAGGTACTAAAGCAAGTTTCAGCAAGTCAACTTCACAGTACGGGTATACAAAACCATGACCGTTTACCACATCATGTTAGATCTGCACCTTACCAGTAGCAACCATTTCAACCACATGATGCATATATTTCAACCATAACTATGAACCCAAATATGAAATGAGGTCCTGACTCATCCCACCTAAGGCACTTGAGATGACTGCATCCAGAGTAAGGTCTCCCTATGGTATGGCCAGTGAGAACAGACGTCTCCTGTGGACATTACAGCCCTGAGAACACAGGCGACCGCCTGGGCAGCAGCGCTTGTATTTTCGACCATGCAGCTACGAGGCTTTGCCAACAGAAGTTCAGCTCTCCCTGCTGCAGACGCAGAAACAACGCTGATGCACGGACAGTTAAACGCCAGGAAGGCACCAGGATCAGCTTCATCTTATCTGGCGCGATCTTTCAGCCATATTAATGAAAGAAAAATCTCTTGGGGACCTCAGAACAAAATGTTTTTTGGTCTAGCAACCACGCCTCCCCCTCCAGGCTCCGTGTGGGCTGCGGGTTTAATCTCATTCTCCTGGAAAGACACTGGCAGGAGAAGGGCCACCCTTAACTCCATTGACTGCTCTGCGGCTACACGCTTCAGGCAAAGCGGCATTCAACTGTGTACGCCTATTAGGGCTCTAATACTGGAAACAGAAGTGGAACAGACAACCAAGGTAATTTAATCTAGCAAGATAATTCACTTTCTGTATTACCCCCCACCCCTTCCCACTGCCCCAAATGAATCAGCGACAACTGCCCAGCCTTCTCCTAATGGAAAGGGAATTGTATGCCTATTATCTCTACCCTGCACTCCATACGAACTGTAGAAACGTCTGCACCCGATTCTGAGCTTATTGGTATGGCTGTGAACAGGGATGGCTTCCACAGAAGTAACTACGTTGCTAGTACTGTAAAGCAGGACGGAGATCTGAATTGGGCACTTGTTACTTAAAGCAATTCTCCGATGTCAGATTTAACTTTCTGGATGTTTTTTCTTGCTGCTGCTGCTGCTGTTGGTCACCGAAAGCATGAAGCTTAACACGTCAGCCCACATGAGAAGAAAGCCTCTCCTCCATTCCCCTCTGTCCCCACCCTGCTTCCTTGCATGGCATGTATATAAGATAAACACAAAACAGTTCCCCTCACCCCAGGATTTTCTCAGTGAGGTGTCACCTTTTATCCCCTCTATACACTACTTTTCAGAGCAGATACTTCTTTAAAGTACTCCCTGTCCCTGCCCACAGAGAAGAAAATAACATCTGCAGCTATGGAAGTACCTAGGCTCCTTCTTGAAAGTCAGGACATGATATAGAAGACTATTAAATCCTACACATGACTGTTCCTCGCTCTGCAAGTTTTCAATTCAGTACTTCTTACATTCAAAGTCTGTACCTACACATGCATGCAGCTGTGTAAGCCTGATGGGCAGGTACCTATCCATCCCTCATCTGAAGGGTTGCCAGCGCTTTTGTGGCATCAGGTTGGGGAAGTCCACTATACCCCCTTCTTCCCACAAGGGATAAGGCACAGTGTCTCACACCTGCCAAGAGATTGAATTCATTAATTTGTAATAATGGCAGGCTTTCACTAGATCTCCTCCATAATTCTTCATCAGGCATATTTATGTGGTCTCACCAGTGATGGATGTAGCTGCTTAGCCCTGACTCTGTTGGTTGACCACCAGCAATCTGTAGGCCAGGCAAGTTGGCAAAGTCTTATATGTTATGAAGTGCCAGGAAAGGGAGGGAAATTTGAGTTGGAGTTTGTGCATTTTTAACACACAAATGTTAGTAAATGTAGAGAACCCAAACTTCACCTCCCACCCCTTCTTGCTCTACCGAGGGTGGGATACAGAGCATGACAGCAGTCATGCCCCCACTTACACACTTTCCACTGCTCCACCTTTCCTACCACTCAGGTTATGCCGCTGAGCTCTCTGTGCATCACCCAAGCTCTAACACGATGGTCACTAAGGCGACGTTGTTGATGTCCTTGCTGCAATGATCAACGCTGAAGCATAACGCAGTGATTGTTTCCCCGACTCACATTCACAGTGCGTTTGTTCCAGTAGGCTTGAAAATGAGGGGATGAGGCAGGCTGTTTTCCTGCTCAGTAGGTTTTTGCTCCAATCTAATTAAAAACATTCAGCAATTCACTGAAGTTCCTTGAAAAGTGCGCGTCCCACGCTTTAAAATAAGCTCTGAAAGCAAACGGACCGATATTTTTTTTAAAATGCACTCCCCAGATGGGGAGGATTCCTCAGAAATTTCTTTGTGATACTGTACCGAAGCTGCTCAACCAGAAAAGTCGAGCTTCTTCTGAACTATCTTGTTTTTGTTGTTATTGTTAATGGCTTTTTTCCTCGTCTAAAAGCTGACAAGGAAAGCCACTCTTGGTTCTCTGACATGCAGAGAAGTGACAGTACAGCTCAGTGGAAACAGTCAGCTCTGGTCACCTTGGTCTAAAACTGGGTCAGGGATGCCAGCTCGTGGGTAGACCCAAGGAATATGCAATTAAGACTGGGGATTCAGACGCTGAGGAACAAGACCACCCATTTCTTGCAGGCAGAAGACAGGTAATTCAGCTTTAGCACTCAAGAGAGGGCAGCCTCCTCACAACTAAGGCGTGTTTATGTATGATTTTTTCAAACAAACAGCCCCATTTCTGGGAAACATATCAGGGGATCCATGCAAACAGTCAAGCCAAGCCCTGCACTACTGTAGCACCTTAATCCAAAGGCAAGCCACTGCTGAGAGATGGCCAACCCAGCGCGTTATGGTGATGCTCATGGGAGAATGTGCACCAATGGAAAGTCGATCCAGCTCCAAACAGTGTTAACACCGCTAGAGAAATTCAGTGGGAAATACTAGATAGACTTCACACATTATGCTTGTAACTCCATCCCTGAATACTGAAAATAGACCTTTTGCCTGCCAGGAGTCACCCCGATCTGGGGAACTGCCGCAGAGCGTGGTGCACACAAAAAGCCTGTGAGCACGTCAGAAGGCTCTTGCCATCAAACAAGCACTAAAGGATCCTCTGGACTGGTTAGCTGACCAGCAGCTCCCAAATTCAGCCTTTTTCAGGAACTGTCCCTAAATGCCTCAAAAAATGCCTGTCCTCATCTCCATAAGCAGAGTGCCCTTAAGCTGTACAGCAGAGAACAAATTCCTTCAGGGTTGTAACAACCAATTAAGGGATGTGAAGCAATTACTTTTATACCCATACAAATGAAACTCCTCCAATGCAATTAACTATCCCTTATCATCTACTGTTGAATTTGCGGAAAGCATATGCTGTACACACTCTCCTCCCCTAGCTTTTCCACAATTTTAATCAGTTTGTTTTAGCTAATGTAATGGAACCCACCTATTCTAGAGAAATAATATATGGCTGCAAATTATCTGAATATTTTTAAATGTCTTTTTTCATTTTAAATATAATTTCATTTGAGATGTTGCAGCTTTCATTTCTATTAATAAATTATCATTTCTTCTTTATAAGTGATGAGCTAGTGTGTCATGTAATTTTTTCCTCTAAATAGACCAAGACTTTGATCTAATGCAAGCCCTTGCTGGGAGTAGAGAGACTTTCTGTCTAATTTAGTTACGAAAAATATTCAATTAAACTTGGGAGTTTAATTCATTTAGTTATGAAAATTAAATGAGCTCAATAAGGTACATTTGATTTGCCTCAGGAAAAAAAAAAAAAAAAAAAAGAGAAGAATCTCTGAAAGGGGAACAAATAAGATGGGAGAACAAAAGTAACTTTTACTGCTCACGTTGAAAGGTGGATAACATGAACAGCCTGAGTTCTGTTTCGTGTGCCTATATAAAACATAGCCACAATGAGTTCACGCAAAATTTATATTCAGAAGCCACATGAATATCTGGTATCAACAACCTAGTTGTCTCCTGACTAACAAAGATCCCTGTAGGTCATAACTGAGTCTATCCTAGTCAAGGGAAGATGATCTGGCTCCTCACACTGGGAAGACACCACCCACAGAAAACTCTTCTCCATCTCTGTTTGGGGAAAAAGGAAAACGTCGGAATTATTTTTCAAAACCAGAACAGGGCAACATGGATCTCTCCGACAGAAGCCCCCTTCTAGTTTTGCAACTGTCACTCACCATTTTTGCAGATCGGGCAGCACTGATCGGGCTCGTACACTGGATCCACGCACTCCGTCTGGGGACAAGCTGAGACAGTGCACAGCACTTCACCATTGGCTTCACAGCGACACTTCTCACACGGAGAAACCTGAAACACAAATCAGTCATCTTTTAGCTCTTTCACTTAATGCCGTCCTGAAGTGTGGAATGCCTGCCTCCCATCTGCATTGTCCTTTCCTTCACTTATTTTCCCTCTCTGCTTTAAAAAAAACACTTTTTGTGGTCTCAATAATGAAGCTGGGTTCCTGCAAAATTACAGAACCGTCGCAGAAAAAAACACAGGTTCTGTTCTGAACTTGTGCCCCAAACAGGGAAGTCAAAGGGATCTTGAGAACAAGAACACTTCAGACTTTTAATGCAAAAATTTCCCTACCACATTTCTAATGAACTTCAATCAAATTTAGATGAAATCTGGTTTCATTCTGTTAGAGGTTCAAAAATTAATTTAGCAAAAAATTGTTGTATTTAAAGAAGAAAAATTTTGCTAAATGAAATACGAAACTTCTTTTAAGGGCAATCCTTATTGCAATTTTTCCAGGTTCGAAAGCTTTTTGGTAGCAGGAAGTGGCATTTTATTGAAAACCATCATTTTCAAAGAGAAGTCAGGAATAAAAAACCCTTCGAATTCAGGTATTTCCCATAGGTTAAGTGTATTTGGACCATTCTTGTAATACTTGTAACTTTATGAAAAGAAATTGTAATTCAAAGAAAGAGGCAAAGCAAGATACGGGTCATCCTCCTCATCTACTGAAATGTTACTGGTTTTGAAGAAGTCTACAGAATTGGAGTACCACAAGATAATTATTTGAATGACCTACTTCAAAGAAATTAATTCCAAACAAAATGGCATCAAGGCCCTATTTAGGAAGAAATGGACTTTCAAATGTCTGCATTGGCCACGTGTGTAATTCCAGCTGTCCTCTTCAGTGCTCCTGACCAGGTGCTACACATCGCATTGCTGATGTCCTCGCAGCACACAAGGAGCTGGAGGTAGAGAGAAGCAAGGGTGCTAAAGAGCAATAAATAGTAAACTGTATATCTCATTGCTGTACTCCAAAAAACCACACCGGCATCCATGAAAATGCAGCTGTATGTTACTACCAGTGACCCTCTAAATCCACAATCTGTGCAGAATCTAGGCTTACTTAAGGATAAGGTCATTTTTCTAGAGACCTTCTTCCATTCCAGATTCCAGTTGATGCCAGACAACAACCCGTTGCATTTCTCCAATACAAGCAGAGTAACCTCAAATCTAAAACAAATTATTCTTTGTGAAGAACCATCCAGACGTCTAACCTGCAGATCATCTGGTTTCTTCTCCCTATTTGTCAGGCAGCCCATCACATTTTTTCCTCAAATCCATTCTCTGCTTGCTTGCCTCCTTCACACCCTTCTCACTTCCAAAGTTCAAAGATGCTGATGCTTGCACAGCATCATCTCCAACTAAGCGCTCATCCATGCTTTGCCACTTCTCTTCGCACCTGCCAGGGCTGTTACTTGCTTATGCACTCACATATCCTTTCACGCTGTCCCCTCTGCTTAGAAAGCCTAAATAGGGTCTCTTGCTGTGTTACTTTCTGCTTTTATTACTATTATTTATTTCAGGCTTCCTTTGCCAGCTACTCACTTCCAGTTTCCTCTTCGCTTTACACTCGACCCAAGATAACACCACACCATACATTTATAAAATGCTACAAGGAGGCTGACAGCGCAGTACTGCAGATTTTTATTGTAGGCTTTGGGACAAGAAATTTGTCCTGTAATTGTTTATAAACTGCCATGTTCACTTGCAGAGCTGGAGTGTCAGAGGATGGGGAGGTTTCTGATCCAGTTCAGAGTCGAGAGGCTCAGGTATTCCAGGTAATCATTTGAACTGCATGTGAAATTTTGAGTGTCAGCAAACCTGAGCTCCTAGCTGTCTTCAAGCCAACAGAAAGAATCCTTCCCTCTGGACATATATACAGAAACAATGCCAAGTTATGGAAACATGGGTTTTGGGAAGGATTAATTGACTTTTGTTGGGTTTTTTTTTTTAATTAATCCTACTTCATGAATGCTACTAGAACTCCATTCCAAGGATCAGGTTCAATAAAGCAAAACTATATATAGCTTTCAATTGGTTTCAACATTTTTTGCCATTACTTGAAAAAGATGCAAATTTGCCAATAATCACAGTTCAACGAGACCAGTAACTACAACAACAGATATTCCCTCTCCCAGGACTCCACTTCATAGCTGTGCCATTCAATATCAGAAGTGATGTAAAAACTAGAGTATCTGATGACAATCAGGAAACAAGACAGCACACAGATGTTATTCCTAAAATCTCTCATCTGTAAAATCTAAACATATTCTAATTAAGTAGGTTGTTTACTAGAATTCCAAATTCGACAGAAGCCTAAAATTCCTAGAACAAGAAGCCATTTAATGAAGCACTGAAAATACTATTGAATGAGAAACAAAATTGATCAAATCTTTATCTAGTAATGGTAATTCAGAATACCGTGTTTCCATCCTATACAGCACATACACTTGAAGACTACATCTTTCATGAACAGAGTACACTGTTAATGTGACACTGCAGTCAAGAATACCCTTCCTGTGTAATAGAGTGTGGGATTTCAGGGGAATAACTATAGTACACCTTTAAGAACTACTGCCATCTGTGTAACCCACTAATGTGAGTAATGGTAGCAGAGTTAAAGAAGGTCTCCATGTGCTTATTTCTACAAAGCTCTTTTCAGGCATGTAAGTGAACCATGGTGGCTGCTGAAATGGCATTAATGTCAACCTTTATCTGTTCATCTTTGGACTAAACGGTAGTGTATTGCTTTTTATAGATCATCAGGGTGTAGCAGGAACTGTAGAAAACCCCCACTTCTTTCCACATCTTAATCACAGCATTAGCTTGGAGACATAATCATCACTAGAGAGAGAGGAAGACAATAAGACAGTGCGTGTACCTAACAACAGCTAAATCAGTCAGAACGAAAAGACACGTTTGGTCCTTCACTTCCTCTCCTCGACTCCTATAACGTAAGCACATTCCCCGCGGCGCAGTTCCTAGTGGCAGCCAGCGCAAGGAGCATCCCACTTGTTCATCTGGGAAATGACCAGCCCAGCAGCACTCACGCTTCGCACATCTGACATAACCAGGCTGGACTGGAAATAATACGACCAACCCACCAACCTCTCTCAGAAGACTAACGATACCAAGTCTCTGTGGCCTACAGAGGAAGTTATTAACTCTACAGCAGCAGTAGTTCCACCTATGCAAAAACTGTGGGAAGACAACGAGAGGCACAGAAGTCCTAAGTATTCACCAGGCAGCTGTAAAACCTGTAGAAAATAGAGTACAGATGGCAAAAAAATAACTTCTTTAGAATTGTTTAAAGGTAAGTTTATGAGCAGATGTATAAATGGAGTTGTAGATGTTGTAAAAAAGCAAACACACCATTAAGTAAACACATAGATTTCCCACTGGTGGGGCATGAAGAAAACTGTAGCTTATTAGGGGTAGTAGGTTTATCCAGCAACTTGCTGTAAATCGTCATAATTAAGAAGCGACAAATTGGTTGCACTCGTTGAAGTTCTGGTCCAAAGTAATTTGACCTTTCTCATCCCCCCCTTCCACATGCTGAATTTTAATTAAAAAACAAAACAAAAACAAACCAACAAAAAATCTGAATTAGAAAAAGAAAGAAAATCTACATTTGGTTCCTTGAGCCTTGAAAACACTTAAGTTTAAAAAAAAACCACCAAAAAACCAATCATAATCCCAAACTGATTTGCTGTTGTGCTGGAATTTTTATTAATATTTCCTTGCCACTTACACAACTCAGGAGAACATGAACAGAGCTAGGCTGACAAGAATAAACATATCAGCCTTCTTTTTACTTCTCTATGCCTTCAACATACCACAGATGTTTAAAAATTCATTTGGGCTTCTTGACTTCCAGATTTCCAAGTTACTCACAAATAAATACAAATTTTGATAGCAGAGAAATTCCAAACAAAACACATGAAGCAACACCTTTCAAAAAACGTAGGTCTTTCCCAAACCACATTACACTTCTGAAGAGAATTTATGGTCCTTGTAAGGCCATTACTTTATAAGTCAGCCCGCATTTTCAAATCTTACTGTAAGACATCTAGTGGAGCATGTGCTCAGAAATCTGCAGCTCCAGTGCAGAATTTTATCCTCATTGCGTTTCACCAACTAAGGCTTCCGCTCCCAGTTCCACTCGCATGGATGCTGTGATCCCTCTGCCAACCTCCTCACGATACCCACAGGAGAGCAGAATGGTGCTGATGGAAACAGCTTTATGAGACCTCATCCTTCCCCCACACCTGCCCTGCGTTTTGTGTCGACATCTCTGTCTGTTTTGCAAACAGAAAAACACGTGCACACCACACACACACACACACACACACACACAGAGAAGCAAAGCCTGCAGGAAGGACTGTCAATCAAAGAAGAAATGCATCAAACCTCCCATTCCCTGCCACACTCGGCTTCCAAGTTAGCACTGACTCTGGTCAGGGCAATTTTTTGCCATGCCAAGCCATCTATGAATTTGATATAAGCAAATTTCCAAACTTGCACGCATAGTTACACATCTATGCATAAATGTTTGTGCAGGTTAACATCACTTAAAAGTTAGGAGGTCATCTTTTTCTTCCTTCAGTGACCTCTCATACTCTTTGCCACAAAGAGTAGTTGCAGACACAGAAAAATCAGATTTTATAACTCCTTCCCTGACCTTAATCAAGAGATAGCATATTAGTAACCTCTCTAAGACCATCAACTTTAAACTTGTCAAATGACCTTTGAAATCGGGTGCAATTACTTGCATTTGCAATTGCTTCCACTGAGCAGCAGCAACCGGACTACATCCGTACCTTACCTCGCCAGACGTCTCCACCGAGGGCAGTGGCGTGGGCAAACAGCTGCATTTACAGTTTTGTGCTCACAACATTGGAACCACCACTGAAGCCCAACTAAGAACCAACGTCCTCACACGTCTAAATAACCAGGCTACACTTCCCCTGCCTAACTGTGTCGGTAACTTCCCTTGCGCATCCCGAGCAGGCATCCCTTCTCCCTCATGTTTCCAAAGCTGGCTAACAAAAAGCAGGAAGGGAAGCGATGTTTCATTACAGGAAGGTATCAGCACAAGGGCTAAAGGCTGAACGGGGTTAAAAAGATAGCTGAAAGCCAAAGTCTTTTCAGAACATTTCTGTAAACGTCACCGTTCAGCATTCCCTTTTTACCAAGGCTGCCAGCCATGTTCCAATGTAACAGGGAGCCCCACAGTTTTATCCTCTCACTACACGCTCAATACAATAAGGTATTTTAGGCTTGCTTTACAGCCATTAATATGACACCACTATATGAAGATAAAGAAATGCAACTTGTTAGGAGAGTGTGGGGAACCAGCCTTTAAAACTTTGATAGGAAGACCTACAGAGAACGTGTGCAGAAGCATCACTGTTTTGGCCACACCTCAGAATTAACTTCTCTGGAAAAGGAAGGATCTCACAATCCCGTTCCAAAAAGGTTATACCAACTAGCTGCTGTTAAAAGTACCCTCTCCCTCTTAAAGCAGAAACCCACCATCCCAAAGCTGAATGCAATCCTTGAGGGTGACATGGAAACAGGGGGGATGATATGATGCTTTCAGCCATGCTTTGAAAAATCACTGATGATCTACATATCACTGCCTAAAGAGAACAAGGGGAAAGATTGATTTTTTCTGGAAAGAATAATTCTGCTCCTTTATTTATTTGTTTACTTTTCAAGAAGTAGCAGAATGTGGAAAGACATTATGAATCGAAGTTAAGTTTCCAAGAATACACAAATACCACAGAGAGCAGAGGTGGCAACTCATTTACAGCCTTTGCAAATACATTTTCTTTTTCTCCATCCCCAGAGAGGCTCGAGCTGCCAGAACCCTGAACTGGATTTTATACTCCCCTCAACATATTCAGCTCAAAAATCTCTGATGCGTTCAGAAATGGGTTTTGAACCAGCCCTGTACCTAACAGTCATTCGTAAGCAAATTCGCAGAGCCTGCTCACAGATCTCGGCCACGGTAGGAAAAAAGGCAAGGTAAGCAACCAGGGAATTGGCCCCAACTCCAAAACTTTTCAGTGCACTGCAATAAGTTGCATTTTCAATGATAACAACCTTGCACAGTGGTGCTAAAAAGGCCCTATTCTAAAAGGATTTCCCTAAACGTAAAGCTCTTCAAGTCAGTTGTTTAGGTATCCCTGTAACTCAGACTGCACGCCCTGCTCTTCCTAAAAAGAAGGCCCATAGTCATTCTCAGAAAGCAAACATTACGCAACCTTGGCAGCACAGTTTAAATGGTTAAAAAGGGAAAGAGAAACGGCTGTTAGGAATAACGTATCATCACAGACTGATTACTAGGAATAGCAGTCAGCCCACAAAACCCTGCTCCATTCCTGCAAGGTAGAAGTTTCACAGTTAACAGTTAAATAAGGAAACAAATGTAACGCTGGAAATTCTCATAAAATCCACATCACCACCGAGCAGCATCCTTTCAAGGAGCACTTTTTACTGTAAATACCACAGGAGTTAATAAAGATCAGCCCCCTCATCTAAAAATGTTACAGTGTCGTAGAGCAAGAAAGGTCATGTTTAAGGGGAATATTTTACAGCACTGCAGAAGTAGTATCAACAGAGAAATGAAAAGGGGAGGGGGAGAGCCAGAACGCCCCCTGAGAAAGCACTCGAAGAACATAACGCCCCGTTAAATGGCAGAAGGACCCACAAAATGCCTTTTGGCTTCCACCCTTACCATGAACTCCTCTAGGGTCTGGTAGGTTTTCCCTCGAAACTCGCAGTAGTTCTTCCTCTCCTTGCACTGCGGGCAGCACTGGGTGGTGTCCACATGGAGGCACCGAGGGTGGAGCCTGGGACACTCCGGCTGGATGCAGAGCGGGCCCTCCTCGGTGCAGAGGCAGGGGCAGGCGGAGGGCCCCGGCGCAAACTTCTCCCCGATGGCATAGACGAAGCCGCTCTCGTCCACGCAGCCTTTCCCGCGGTAGTCCGGGTAGGCGTACTCCTCCGGAGGCTCGGGAGTGACGCTCGCGACAGCTTCTGGGAGAGATGAATCTTCAGCCGCCTGAGGTTCCTGGGGAGCGGCGTCCCTTTGCTCTTGCACTTGAATGCTCCCGGATTTACTGCTCGTCCCCTGGCTGTTCCAAGCCTGCTTTTGCTTAGTCCAAGACTCCTTGTTGGAGTAGTTCCTGTTTCCTTTGCTCTTCCAGTCCCTGCTGCCCTCCTCCCTCCCGCTCCTGCCGATCTCATTCATTTTCCCCGGGCCTGTCTGGCTGTCCCTTGTCGATGTGTGATCCCTCTTTTCCTGGCTCGCCTTTATCTCCTGTTTGTCTTGAGCCTTGGCCAGTTTTTGTACAGGTATGGTGGAGCTACAGAGGGCAACCATGAGGCAGCAGGTTACGAGAAGAGAACTAGAGAGAGCTCCAATTGCCATTGCAGTAGAGCTGGGCATCACCTACTGCATCCCACAGGGGACACTGCATTCACATCGGAGGGAAGCGCTTCACAGATCCACAGTCCCTAGGAAGAGAAGGATTAGGAACACTTCAGCTTCTGCACTTTTTCTACCCCCTCTTCCCCCCCCCCCCCAGCCTTCACCGATGCAACATCTCAAACAATATGCGACCTGTCTCCGTAGTTTATGCAAAAGGCAAACAGCAACCTGGTGCTGCATCCCTCCTCCTCCTCCTCCTCCTCCTCCTCCCCCGCTCTGCCAAGTCTTATAAATAGCAGGGCTCTGGACACGGACCGGGCGTCTTCGGCTCCGTGGGAGCACCACGCACAACTCCGGGGAGTCAGGATTTGCGAAGGCAGGTGCATGCAAAACCCAGAACATTTGGGGGCTGTTTTTCCGTTCAAACGACAACACGTGAAGAGGACGGGCGCTGAATTAAATGGAGCTCCCCGAAACACAGCGCAGCCCGGGAACAGAAATCAGCCAGTTCAGTCCGATTCGCTGACTGCATGCACGGCGATTTCCATTAACCTCTTACTCAGCCTGAAGTGCGCTGTTGTGGGCTGGTTTCTTGTGGTTTGGTTTGTTTTTTTTTTTTAAATACCTACCAGTGAGCGCGTTTCTTTTAAAGACAGCTAAAAACAAGCGCATTAAAGCCAGCAGTGCCAAATTACCTCTCTTCCCAACTACCTAAACAAGCACACACCGCCTCCTTCTCCCCGGGCTTTAAAGGCAGCGCAGAGCCCCCAGGAGTTCCCGCAGCGGAGGGTCATTTAACCCGCATCCTGCAGGAGTTCAGCAGCGCTCCCGGCTCCTGTCCTCAAAACGCCGCACGTTAAATCGGGCCGGCAGGGGGGACATAAACAAAAACCAAACCACCCCAAAAAAAACCCCAAACCGAAATACGTACACTCCTCCGGCCACGACGAGCAAAGGCGCTCCAGCCTCCCGGCACGGCCCCACCTCCGAGGTACCCCTCCTCAAAGCCATTTAAAAGCCTCCCTCTCTGCC
>VFFE01007197.1:404724-520824 GCA_008921705.1 Burhinus oedicnemus
CCGCGGGGCAGCGCAGCGCGCCCCTCCCGCCGCGGGGGAAGGCAGGGCGCCACGCCGCCTGCCCAAACTTTCCGGCGGGCCGGCCAGCACCGCTCGACCCCCTCCCGCTCGGGGTGGTGGTGGGGGGAAGCCGAAACCAGCCCCTTCCCCAGCCCGGCAGCCTCCCCCGTGGCCCGGCCCGGCGCCTCCCTACCTGCGCTGGAGCCGGGCTCAGCCCCGCCGGCGGCGGGGAGCGGCGAGCCTCGCCCCCCGCCCGGCTCCCATGGCGGGGCCGCGGGCGGGCGGGCGGCCGGCGTCGGCTTGTTGCTGCCCGGCTGCCGCCGCCTCCGCGGACCCGCAAAGCCTGCAGCGCAGCGCGGCGGCCAGCCGATCCGGCCCCGCCGCCCCCGGGGGCGGGCTCCGCCGCGGCCCCCGTTTCTCTCACGCGGCGGCCGTGCGCCCCCGTCCCCAGGGGGCGGCGGCGGCGGTAACGGGGCAGGACGGGGTGGCCCCCTCCCTCCCTCCGGGAGGGCGCGGGGAGGGGACTCGCCGCTCGCCGAGGGCGGCAGCGCCCGGTGCGATCGCGCAGCGCCCCTGCCCTCCCCGCGGCGGTGGGGGGGGGTAGGGGATGCAGGGCGGGGGTCCAACGCCGACGGTCGAAACTTTTGCCGGTGTCAGGGCGTCAGTTCGGCACGTGAGCTTCGTACCGGCGCGAAGCCCCGATGCGGCGGGGACGGGCGGTCTCCCCGGGGCCGGCGGGGCGGGGAGCGGGGGTGTCCCCCCGGCGGGGACAGGCGCGCACAGCTGCGGGGCCGGGCGCAGCGGCGGGCGGGTCGGCAGCGTTGAGTCGGGGCAGCGCGGGCTGCGCCGGTCCCCGGTCCACGCCGCGGCGTGGGGTTGCTCCGCTTTAACTCTGGCTTGCCGGCCCTCTCGAGGGGTGGTATGTGATTTACTGGTTGCAATGTTAACGGTTGATTTACCGGTTGAAATGTTTACTTATGCTTTTGAATGGCCAATGGGCACTTCTGTACTTAAATGTAATTGCGTTTTTCTGCTTTATACTTCCTTGATCCAGAAAACGGGCAGAGCGGTCTTGAGTGAAGATGGTGGCTGGAACCCAGGTAGTCAGGCTGTTGGGACAGAAATGCAAAAGCAAAGCTTGGAGAGTGATCTTTAAGCGTGGTGCTTTTGTTCTGGAGCTGACTGAGGGCGTGGGACCCAAAAGGTTATTTTTTTATGTATTTGTGTATTTTTAAGCCGCATTAGATGACATACCAGTATAATCTTCTCAAGCTGAGCCGGCAATTATGCGCTTGCAGCCCAGAAAGCCAACCGCATCCTGGGCTGCATCAGAAGAAGCGTGGCCAGCAGGTCGAGGGAGGTGATTCTGCCCCTCTGCTCTGCTCTGGTGAGACCCCACCTGGAGTACTGTGTCCAGCTCTGGAGCCCCCAGCATACGAAGGACATGGACCTGTTGGAGCAGGTCCAGAGGAGGGCCACGAAGGTGATCAGAGGGTTAGAGCACCTCTGCTATGAGGACAGGCTGAGAGAGTGGGGGTTGTTCAGCCTGCAGAAGAGAAGGCTCCCAGGAGACCTTATAGCAACCTTCCGGTATCTGAAAGGGGCCTACAGGAAAGATGGAGAGGGACTCTTTACAAGGGCATGTAGTGATAGGACAAGGGGTAATGGCTTCAAACTGGAAGAGGGTAGATCTAGAATAGATCTCAGGAAGAAATTTTTCACTATGAGGGTGGTGAGACACTGGAACAGGTTGCCCAGGGAAGCTGTGGAGGCCCCATCCCTGGAGGTGTTCAAGGCCAGGTTGGATGAGGCTTTGAGCAATCTGGTCTAGTGGGAGGTGTCCTTGCCCATGGCAAGGGGTTGGAACTAGATGATCTTTAAGGTCCCTTCCCACCTAAAGCATTCTATGATTCTTCTGCAAGTCTTGCTTTACAGATGTTCCAGAGCAGTCCCTTCTGCCACAGTAGCTCTTCAGCAGCCTTCTGTGCCCTGCTCCTGGCCAGGGCTGGATTTCCCTAACAACTTGGCACCATAACTGGAATTTTTAGCTAGGCAAAATTTTCAGATTTTTTTCATTAAAATGGTAGCACTGCACTATCGGTACTCAGGAGAGCAATGAAAATCTGCTGGATACTAATGTTTCACTGTTAAGTACCTTCATGAGCGCCTGTTATTTGTGAAAACCCAGACACTTAAACTCCTCCACAGGAGGATGCAGGTGCTAAATTCTTTTTGCTGCTGGGTTCTCGCTATAAACATCTATGAGTCCTGTCTAGTTTACAAAATTATTTCTATTGACATCATCTCATATCTCTGTCAGATATTCACCAGCTAAATAATGGTTTAATCTTTTGAAACTTTAAAATACGAGACTAAAGTTTTGAAGGATACTAAGAAATTAAATGTTTCTGTAGGTTACACTATTAAAATGAAAATTCAGATTAATATGGGGTTTCTAGACTAATCTTACAGTCAAGCTAGACCTTTCTCATTACCTGATTAATAATCATCAAGAAGTATTTGCCTTCAAATTAACATCTCTTTATCTCTGAGTAAAGAATTAAATCTTTGCCTTTTCTAAAACCAGTAATTTTGTGCCTTCTATAGGTTAAGCCCTAACATGGGGTTGAGCAACCAGTACACCACGAATTCTACGAGAACAACTTGAACAACCATCCTTACTTTGCATTTCCAAGCATGTAAGCTTTGCTGTTGAGCAGCAGCTGGTTGTGGCTAGAGCAAGACAGAAGGAAACGGGGGGCTTGGGAAGGCGATGATACCTCTGCGATAAAGAGGAATAGATGCCAATATATGGTCCTGACATTTTCACCTGGGAACAGGTGAAACTTTGATACAAAATCTGAGTTGTTCAGCATCCAGGACTCTCTTTGTAGGAGCTCTGCCTCTCCCAGACTTAATTACATGGCACACAGATCAGCTGAGGCTGAAGGTGCGAGATATCGCTGCTGTGTAACAAGAAGGGCAAAGCCTCAGCACTTTCATAGCAACAAACTGCAGCTCGTCTTAGCCTTCTTGGCAAAGTAAGAGGTAAACACCCTCGTTTCTTTTTGCTAAAAGATTTCTCATTGGACTTCAGCCTCTTTTTATTCAGATATATAGATATATTAAGTGATGAATGGTACATGACATTAGGACACTTGCAGAACTGAGACCTGACAGGTTCATTAGCGTCATAGTATCAAATTGCAATATACTACTGTCCAAATGGTCAAACAGCAGATATGCAAGGAATGTTTGGTGTTTTCTTCAGTGTGAATTCTCAACTAGAAGAAGAAACATGAGAATTCATTATTCCAAGGCCACTTTTAAGAAATTCTTTAATATGAGTTTTATACTCCTGGTACAACCTAGAAAGCCTTGGAGACTGAAGTCGTTCTGTTTATTCACAGAATAGAAAGGAACACAGGTACAGGTTTCCCTGCTCTGCTCTCCCCCTAGGCAACAGGAGCAAGGACAACTGTGTCTCTGGATGAGAATCAAATTCTGCATCCCGTTCAAGATGCTTTCCCTTCTGCTGGGTCTTGTCTGCATGATAAGAACTTTGCATTAGCTAAATCAGAGGTGTCATGTGCACGGCCTACACTAGTTTTAGCTTAATTTTACTAGGAATTGTCTTAATTTTACTAGGAAGCTGTTGAATGTAAACCAAAGAGGAACTCGGCAGCTGAAATAAAAATGGTGCTGGCAAGGAATGGCTTAAACTGGTGTGATGACCCTCTCCATTACACCAGGCTCAAGACAGTGAGAATGAGCATCCATGCTGAAGACAGCTGGCTATTAGTCAGAAAAACTGAATTAAACATCCACTCTGTGAGATTAGGGGGACTGACATTTTGAAAAACATTTTTTGAGAATAGCCTCGGTGTGAATGATGGGAACCCAAATGTAGGATCTATCTTTTGCCAAGTTAAAATTGGTTATCTGCATGGTTAATAACAATATAAAGCCAAAACCTCACAGCTATATAGATGCTTCATCTGGACATCTAAGACCATTGAAGACAACCATTTTTAGCCTAATATATAGATCAAGTGAGGGTATACACGTGCTCGCCCCAGCGTAGGCTTGCAGCCCCCACACACCAGGGCATCACCTAACCCACGCACATCCCTTCACATAATCTCATGCAGGGAGTGTGCTCCATCTTCCCTATCTTGATAAGAGATGTATCCCCTAGTGTCCCCTGTCTTCAGTGAGAAGGCAGGGAGAGAAAGGAGGAGGAAGCTCCATGAGAGCTCGGGGAACCAGGCAGGGCAGGTGGGGGGCAGAAGAGGACCCCCAGTGCAATTGGAGAGCTGGGAAGGGGGGGTGTGCAGAAAACCCCACGCAATAGGGAGGTGGGCTTCAGTGTCAGGGTGTCTGCTGAGCCTTTGGTGAGGACAGGGCATTGGGGGGGGCTAAAAGCGCAGCCGGAGGTGCGTGCCACGTGTGCCCATCTCGGCTCAGCAGCTCTGAAACTCCAAGAAGTTGAGAAGGGAGAAAACGTCCCTGAAGCATGACTCCTCTGGGAAAACGGAGGGCCGTTGCTTTTTATTTTGCTTCGTTTCATTATTCCTCCTGAAAGGAAGAGAGTCGTTATATGAAAGGTATTTTTTATGGTGGCGCTAAAGTGGCAGTTGTTCAGGCAGGTTCACATCAGAGCCTTCGAAAGGTAGCAATTTGTGCAATAGTATTAGTCCAGCCATATGAAATAAGGCCTTCAAATAGCAGCCAGTCTGAAGACAGAAAGAGAGAGACAAAGCCAAGGTACATATTACTCTAACTAATCATGTGTATTTGAAAGGCCGGATTATAAATAAGCAGTTTAAAAAACATCTGAAAAAAAAAAAAAAAAAAAAAAAAAAAAACAAGCTTCCATAACTATTTTTAAACTAGGTTAGCTTTCATCTTTTCATTTTTGTTTCTTCGATTTTCTTTATGCCACTTGTCAAAGGATGCTGAACGCGTACTGCTCCAGTTCTTTTTTTCACTGGTCTGATGTCTCTTTAGTTGACTGATAAGTAGTTACTGAAGAAGTATTACACAAGCTGTAGTTACAAGCGTGTCTTCATTAATTCTTTTTAAATTATTCAGTTTATCACAGATAATGATATGTTACAACATTATTTTTTTCTGCTTTACATGTGTGAAAACAAAACTTTAAAAGCCTTCTGTCATTTAGAGTTTAGGCTCTTAGAATCATAGAATAGTTTAGGTTGGAAGGGACCTGTTAAGGTCATCTAGTCCAACCCCCCTGCAATGAGCAGGGACATCTTCAACTAGTTCAGGTTGCTCAGAGCCCCGTCCAACCTGACCTTCAATGTTTCCAGGGATGGGGCATGGACCACCTCTCTGGGAAACCTGTTCCTGTGTTTCACCACCCCCACTGCAAAAAATGTCTTCCTTATATCTAGTCTAAATCTACTGTCTTCAGTGCAAGGACTCTCTCTACGCTTCTGTAAATCACAATTTGCACGCTGGGAAATAAATAATGATTTTTTTTATTTTAAATTTTGCTTATTACTTGTAATAAAAAAACAGTCGCTGTAGACCAGTGGGAGATTTAAACTTTAGAAGTCGTAAGTTTATGAAACATCTTTTAAAGGAGATTTTTGCTGCTACTGGCTGATGTTCTGAGAAATCCCCCTTTAGCTTATAATTTCTCTCATTATTAAGCAAAGTGTAAATATAATGGAAATAAAATACTTAACCTTTTTTTAATTTAAAATACCCTAACGAACAGTACTCATAATGAGGCTCGTTACAAAATGTGGGAAAGACGACTGGTTTTGTACAACTCGGAAATGCTCTTTTTCTGTGACAAGATCAGTTTCTCTGCCCTGTAAGCTCTGAGGAGACTGTAATGCATGTATTCCACCTCGGTAACAGTTCCCTTCTGGGTCCGCGAAAGAGAGAGGGTAATACATGCTGCCTTTTTGTATACAAGATGTCTGCAATTCTGCCTCTTTAAATCTCTCTTCTATTCTTACATGCCTGTTGCACCTGTAATGGAGGTTTTGCCAATATAAACTTCAGAAAAGTGTTATTACCATCTGAACCACAGTAGTTAAATAATATTAAAAATTGCATAGTGAAACCTTTGGAGAGCAAGGAGGATTCAGTTCGGGACCTGTGCGTATGGGCTCATTCTGAGGAAAAAATAATTGTATATTCAAAGCACAGTATTTTGTGCTTGTAATTGCAGGACAGGAGAGTGATTATAAATGGATTTTGATGCACCTATTTTCACCACAATTTCAGTAGCCTGGGGAAATTGGATGTTAATCACGGCTCACAATGTTATTTGATATTTGTGCCTTTTTGCTCTAGAAGAGGTAGCAAAATGTTTTTCATGTACATACACCTGGACATGCACAACATAACACGAAATATTTAAATACACAATCTTTCCTATAAACATAGTCATAATACTACACCTTGTTCTTCCCTTTTGCAAAGCCAAAGGATGCACTGCTAACATTTTTAGTTTTTACATTGTCATTGTGTTGGAAAACTGAACAAAATATTTCATAAGCTTGTGTTTAGCTCTGTTCAAATGGAATCTGAACTGCAGATCAGTATTAACTTTTCCCTTTATTATTTATAATTGTATTATTGTTTTATTGATAATATTTAAGTTTTTGTAGATATATTTGTGTTTACAGTAAATTTCTTCAATAAAGGCAACATCAAGTATCACAAGGTTTATGAGAAAAAAGCTTCTGTATTGTTCCACTTTTTAAGTTGATAGATCTCATCCTTTCACTGCTCTTTAATATTACTGGAGGAAAAACAAACCAGCCCCCCAAAACCAAAACCCCAGCTTTGCTGTCTCTTCAATTCTCACAGGATTTCTTGACTTTTATTGTATTAAACATTGAACTAAACTTAATGAATAAGTAAAATTGAACAAAAAAATTGTTCTGTACCCTACAGGAAGACAGGGACAAATAAAAGCTATTATTGTCAAAACTGATTTAGCCCTGTAACTCACATCAATATTTAGTTCCATTTTCTAACTTTCTTCAAAACTTCCATAACAGGAATTTTACTGTTTAGTATTTGTTTTTCTTTAAATTACTTGGAAAACAGCATAGATTGTTTTCTGCACAATGTATGTATATGCACATACATGAAATAAAAATGTTTTAAAAGACATTGTTCTTATTCAAATACTCATGTTGACTTTATTAATGTAAAAACATTTATTGTATGGTTGGTAATTATAAACTCTTGTCTCCCACAAAGACAAGCCCTGAAAAAATAATTTAAAAATTGTCTTCTACAGTTTTTGTGTCATCAAATGTGAAATGCTTTATATCCTAATTAAACCATTTTTTTCATTTTCTTATTTTGTTGGAGAAGCTGATGAAATATATGCTGAAACTAAGTTTGCCAAGTCAAGAATTCAAAAGTTAAGGAACTCACAGTATGAGTGCAAAAGCCTGTGTTTCATTCATGCTTTATAAAATTAGAGTATAACCACCAGACACCTGATCCTGTAATATAACTGTTTGCAGACTGAGAGAACCATCACTCCTCTTAGGGGATATTCTCCAAAACTTACTGAGCGTAAACCCCTAGATACGAAGCCTTCAGTGATATGCTTTTGAGAATACATCGTCACACTTTTCCTATTCTTTACCCTCCCTTCCGCTCATTGTTACTATCCAGTTTGTAAAAAAAGCAGCCTTTGCAATGACACCTCGTGCGTAATGGACACACATCTTACCCTGCTGCCCTCCTTACTTTTCGAACCAGCTGGCTAAGTTCAACCAAACTTGACAAGGGAACTGAATCCTTAAAGCTTCACGAAAAGAGGAAGATTGGTACAGAAGGGCAACCTTATATTGGTTGTCGCTGAAGATGCGCTGTGACCCCATCGCTCCTTACCCAGCAGCGCCTCGGTGTGAGACAGTACCCACATAAATGCCCAGGCTACGCTAGACACGTAGAGCTTACACCTTCTTCGATGCTGGAGTTAGCTGATTTAAAGACACCAATCTATAAGAAAATTCTGCTAATTATGGTGTTCAAATCCTTTTGCTTTCCTGTCATTACTACATTCCCTACATGACTATGGAAGTCCCTGTGTCCCTTAGCAAGTGCTGCTGATACGGTACCAGGTAAGCAATGGATTATTTTGTTGCTCTTTTTAAATTAAAGGCCCAGTGAGGCCTTTAAATTAATTCATATACGTTTGATAATGTCATTGTTTTAAAAACTGGGCAAATTATGATTTGTAGCATATTGAAAGTTTCATGAATTGCAGATTCCCAAGTGTTCTGTCTTTAGATCTAATTACTGGAGATGATTACATTCAGGACGTTTTGCAATCGCAGAGGCTGGTGATGCAGACTTCCCTCTAATAAAAAAAGTTACATGGCTCAGAAATCATGATTTAGGCTACAAGCTGTCAGAGCAGAGGAAAAAAAAGGCAGAGTAAGCAGTCTTTGGGCTAGAACTTCAGTCAGGAAACAGACAAAAAAAAGAATTATCTTTTCTGTGTTTGCATACAGGACTTAAACACCCCAGATGCAACTGGGTCCCCATGTGTAGGCACTGGAGAAATGCTTAATGAATTGGCTGGTATCCCTAGAATTGCACATCCTCCAGTGACCACGAAAGAAGGGAAAGGACAGCAGAAACGAGTGGCCTGAAGTCATACAGCAGGTCAGTAACTGAGCTGAGAAGGTAATGTAAAGGTCCTAGCTCTCTCACATCCTCCCACTTCATTGCTCCATTTACATTGACTTTATTCCATAGTAAGATATTGAGTACATAGCTGAATAGCTGCTATACTGTGTCCCTTATACGTGTACAAAAATGTAGGTGCTCATTTGTGCAAAAGCTTGGTGCCTTGTTTGGTTGCTACCACCAGGCCTTGACCTGCTGATGTCCTTAGGACGACTGTAGCAAGCGGGGTGCTCAAGCACCATGGCACAAGGTCTAAAATGAAAGAAATAGAGGTGTTCTGTAATTGTGATAATGAATGCAAGCTGGTCATGCTGGCTGAGTTTACTGTTTGTTGGAAGAAGGTAAGAGGGAACAACACAATGTCCCTGGCTACCCACAGTACTGCTCGAGAGTTATTACAGGCAGGGCATGGTAAACAATTGACTTTTTGGATTAGGTGCTTACAAGATCAATGAAGACGGTGACAGCTTAGATGCTCACAAAAACTCCCCTGTGACACTAGTGACCAGTAACTCAGAGACCGAATGCCATGCAGAGCTACGAGTGTCCTCCCTGCCTCCCTCCCCTGCCTGAGGACATTTAACCCCTTAGTCCTGCCTTCCCATTAAAATACGCTAACCACCGGGCTAGTGGTGATTAAATTCTCACTTGAGACTGTTCAGCTTTATACACACGAAACATTTTGTTGCAGAGGAGGCTAAGGCTCAGTCACCGACACTGTCAAGGCAGGAAGCAGTAGGCAAACCTCATCTCGCACTGGTCTACGGCTCAGCTCAGAGCTTAGAAACAGATTGGATTCGAGCCGTGTTTTCTCCTAATATTTCTGTGAAATATAACACTAACCAGAAAATATTCTATAAACATGACCCCAGTAAATTTTCATGTGAACAGGGCCTTGTGCTCTAAGCTGTCAGTCCCTACTTGGGCAAATCCTGTGTAACTTGTTTTTAGAACATTGGTCAGAGACCAACAACTGCCAAAAAACTCTGGCTGAAAAAATAAAAAGTTGCATCTTGCTTTAGGGGTAAAATGGTTGTTGGAGACATATAAGGGTATTAAACCGAATCAGGCATAAATTGGTTTGCCTGAACCAACCAGCCCTAACTTGGTAATCCTCGCAGGGTGTTAAACTCTTGCCTTCAAAGGTTTTTCAAAATACATCCTTCCTTCCCCTGTGATTAAAATTAATGCGGCTATAACATGATTACTGACTCCTAAAGCAGATGCCGGCTGCTGAACCAGTGTGGTAATTTCATACAGAGCTGTACCTCAGCTTCTGCCTAAGAACAGCAGCGGCAGTAGAGAAGAAGAAGAGGAAGACCAGTGCATCTGGTACCTTCAAGATGCAGGAAGCCTTTCCACAGTCCTAGATAGCCAAACACGTAACTACAATAATAAGGAACCGGTTTGTTGAAGAATCTTAGCCTACTGGGCACTGAATTGCTCTGAAAAATGTAGCGATCAGTATCACAGTGGAAACAAATGAGTGTCCAGGACTTCTGAAAATTTAGCCCTTAGCACGCTCTAAAAACACTGCCCAGTCCTTTTACTTGGTCCCTAATCACAGCTCAGCCCCCATTACTGTTTTCTCCAAAATAACTCAGCTGAGGAAGCAATCTAGGTGTTGACATTGAAATGAGCTGTGTTTCACTAGCTGTTTGATTTCTGAAACTTCGGCAATTACAAGTCTTTTTTCCTTATGTCATCTTTTGTCTTCTTTTTATTACAAGCCTGCACTTAAATGTCTTTTTCCTGACAGATTCAGGAACAGGTGTTTATTTGCACATTTACAATTTTCATGGGCTATTGGGATGAATTCTAGAACTTTTACTCAAGAAATTAGTTTTTGTTTTACACCAGTAACTCCTGTATAAAGATCATTCAAAGAACTGGGAACCTAAGTTATTCCCTAGTGATAAAGCTATCATGCCCTTCACTCTTTTATGCCTGATATTTTTTTTTGAGTTTCATTTTCCTCCTGTATCTGTTGGAAATCAATCACTTCCAATTGTGTGTTTGTTTTTTTTTTTTAATTAAGGAGACTAACAATTGATATGATTTGTAGCCACAATAGTAGATGCCCTTGCCACTACTCCATCAAACACTGGCTGGGGCCTTTGGAGCGATCCTTGCATAGCAGCTTGCAACCAACCTAAGCAGTCACATTTCTCTCTGTAAATTAAATGTCTTTAAAAAGTCTCATTTTATCCTGAGGCTGAATTTCTGTTCCAGTAAATTCTGATCTACAGAGACATCTACTTCCCATTGAAGTTGATCAGAGCTGCAGGTGACCGGTGCCTCTATAGCTCAGACCCCTAGGCTGGATTTCTCCCAGAGTACAAATATGTTATTAATATGAGCTATCTATCTTTGGCTAAAAGCCTAGTGAAAAACACTTTTGTGCTTTTCACAGAAGTGAGATGGTTGATTACGGCACAGACTCCCAACTCTCCTTCTCAAAGGTTTTTGCCTGGAGTTTATTTTAAAACACTTTATTTTTTTTTTCCTAGTGAAGCCTTAAGTAAGGAGTAAACAAGTAAGAACAGGCTCTCAGAACTTTTCTACTTTCTCAATTAAACATAATTGAATGAGATAGAGGGAAAAAAAACCACCCTCCTTCCTTCTCCAATGCTTTTTTCTCAGTTGGGATTAATTTTTCTCTAGAAAAATAGAGGTTATAACTGCTTTTGGAAAAAGAAAATATCAAGCACACCTGAGGTTTTAAACAAACAGTTCCTGCTGTTAAACAAATCCATGGTGAATTGTAGATGGAAGAAAAATCCCTGAAGCAGAGGCAAAAATCCAGTAGTAGTTCACTGGGTCTGTATCTAGGCTTTTGCTTTGGTACTAATGGGATTTCTTTGATAGTTTGTCTCAGGCTTTTGATAGAAGCAAGATTTAATGAGAATATGTTCCCAGCTTCCTTCGCTGCCTTAGTTCCTATGTTTGGTTTCCAGGGTTGGTATTTTACGTTGCTTTTTAGAGTCTGCATTGCACAGATCACAACTGTAATTTAATTTCTGTGCTCTTTTGTGCTGCAGTGCTCAGATTACACAAGAAAAAGGTACTCTGTTTTGATGTGTACCTGACAGAGATTAATTTGCCAGGAAGTTGAGTTGAAATTAGAGAATAACATTTTGCCCTTTTTCTTAACAACTCAAGATTGCCAAACACACCACAGGATAAAAGAAGCTGCGTGGATAGATATGTTACTCTTTTTACTTGCCAGTTGGCATCTGGACAATCAAGGGCTCTTGAATTATTAGAAACATTTCATTATTTGGTTGTTGAGTTACGGCAAATGGGTCCCACAATTCTTCTTCATCTTAAACAGAGGTTTCGGTAGGTGATTCAGGAAGAAACCTGCTTTAGATGATCCATTAAGTTCTTGTCTAGAGGGGAGAAATTTAGTGTTGTGCTGGTGTGAGGAGCCCTCAGTCCACAGGGTTAATTGATACAATTGCTGAAAAAGGCTGTCAAAGGCAAACAGTCAATTATATCAAGGCTGTAGGAGCTTAATGACAAGCCTCAGGTCAAATCTCTCAACACAGATATATGCAATATTTTGTCAGTTGCACTGGTGCTGCATCAGGGAGAGAAGTAGAGAGACAGGCAAAGCTGGAGTGCTTTGTCCAACTTACTGGGCCACCACAACTTGGATTTTTCAAACTCGGAATAGAAATAGCATAAAGAAATAATGAATTATCTTAGTTCTAGTCATCTAAGAAGAATTTGGAAAATAGACCTGAAAATATGATCTCAGAATTACATACTTTAAACATTAAAACAAAACAAAACCCCCACAAACCCTGCAAAAAAAAAAACAAAACAAAAAAATCCTTTTCCTTCCTCCGATCTTTTCGCTCCCACACACAATAAAACCTTACTGGAACAAAAAATACAAGGTGTCTCAACTCTGCCTGGAGAATTGCTCTGGCAATGCAGCAAGTGGCCTGCCTGGGAGAAAAGGCAGGGATGCGAGACGGCGGCAGAGGGCCAGTGGGCAGATTTTGCGGGGAGGGTTGAGCTGGAACTTCAGCATCATCACACTGTGTTTGCAAAAGCCTTTGATTTTTGAAAGGTATGTAAATTCATAGAAAAATATGGTTAGAAAGTTTACTGAACTAGCCCAATCTTCTGGTTTACTGTCTCTCTTTAGAGTTTTGTTTGACATCATCACACCAACAGAGGAAAAAATATGAAAGGACATGTTCAGGAGGGAGAACGCATCTGAGAGAGACTTCTGCAGTGTTTCTGGATCACTGATGTATAGTAAGTAAAATGATTTCCCATTCTTTTTAAGAAGTAGAAAGTTGGATTGTAATCAAATTAAATAATTCGTATTAAATTGTATTTGTTGGTGAAGGGCTGAATGACATCCCAGAATATCTGGTTTTCATTCCCAAAAGCCACAGTTCAGTAACAGTCTCAGTGCTGCATCTTCATATTGTCCAGTCCTGCATCTATGATTTATAGACCTCAACATGTCTCTCCAAATCAAGGATTATTTACATAGCTATGGAGAAAGAAATACATGCATCAAGGATCACCCAATGGGACTGACGAGCTAGCAACTTGTAAGGACAGTAAAGCATAAATGTGAAGATTTTCTGCATCCTATGCAATTGCCCCAACCACTGAGTAACAGTTATTTTACTGCCACCCAAATATCTCCTCAAGAAAATCACAGTGAAGCAGCTACACTTCCATGGCTGTATTCAGTCTGACTCAATCAATCAGGACTGTTTGACAGAAACTTCTCATTAAAAAGGGTCCTTACAGAACTCTATTGTAAGGCTTTCATTTACAGGAGAAAAGAATCACTTCTGTTTCTTGCTTTTACTTCTAACTCAGGATAGACCTACTAGACCTTTTCTCCTCCACTGGTCTTCTTTTAGTGTCTGGGCTTAGTTACAATATTGGTTTTATTCAGCTGCTTCAACAGATTTACTCCTGTGTGCATGTAAAGTGCAGTGAGAATAGAATGAATCTTCCCATCTTCCCCCTTTTATGCCATACACGCTTCTCCTTCACAGTATCCAAAACGTAAGTACAACCCAAGTCTGCATGTATGTCAGTGCATTTATGTTCTTGGTACTGACCATAACAGGATGACCCAGCGTATTCTATTCCTTCATTCCTCTCACTGGAGAATGAAATATTTTAGGTTTGCAATGGAAATAGAAACATAGACATCTCTGAAACAAACTGCATGAGGAGCACTTCGAGGAAACCAGGCCATAACAGAGAAGCTAAATGAATTTTTCATATCTGTTCACTGTGGGAGAATCTTTCTTTACAGGGGTGCATCAAAGGTTGTATCTCAAACTGAAGGTTTCAGAACAAAGTTGATACAAAGAACAGCAACCATTTCTCGGGATTCAGCCAAGAGTTCTAGCCTAATACTGAGCTGTAACAACAACGTGCAATTTCTCACATCAGTCTTGGTATCAGAAGAATGTAACGTGAAGTTCCTTAAGGGTTTCATGAGGTTCCAGAGATAGCAGAAAAGCCTGACATAGTGTGAAAATCTGTAGAAGAAAATCTGACTTATGTACTGGCTAAAACAATAGCGAAGAATAAAAATAGTAAGCATATAAGCAAAATAATATTCTATGGATAGTCAAGCAGGACATTTATGCCTCACAAATCTGTTGGCATTCTTTGAGCAAACCAAGAAGTGTGTAGATGAACGTGATCCAGCTGATAACATTAATCTGGAGGGGAAAAAGCTTTTAAAAGTCTTTCCCAAAAGACTTTAGCTAAGATGGGTAAAAGGGAAGGCATTCTCATGAACTAATAATGGACTAAAACATAGGGAAAAAAAGCCAGGAATAAAACATTAGTTTTCACAATGGAAGGAAATAGGCATCTGTGCTGGGGCCTGTTCAATCTACTGTATTCATAAATGAGGGATTGGATAGGAAGAAAGTAGTCTGAGGGTTAAAAACAGAAACGGACTGAGAGCCATTGCAGAGGATGTCTTATACCAAAAAAAATCAGCAATAAAATGGCAGATGAAGTTCTGCATCAGTAAAACAAAGTAAAGCATGAGGCAAAAACCAAAAGAATTCCAGCTAGTCCATAATGAAAGTAAAGTAGCTACTAGCACTCAGGAAAGAGATTTTGGAGTTATAATAGATAGCTCTAAGAAAATATCAGCTCGATGCTAATCAAAAAGGTACTAGGATATCAGGCATTATTTTGAAAAGTATGGAGAACTGTCATAGATGTAGGTTTGATTCCCATTATCTCCTAATGAATACAGGTGGCTGAGGAAAGGAACAGAAAAATGTGACAAGCACGAACAAAGAACTCAACCAACAAGGAAAGACTGCATATACCAAGATTCCTCAACCTATAAAAGAGATGACTGTATGAAAACATGATAGTCAAGAGTGACATAAGGAAGGTGAATAGAGAACGATGATTCACCCTTTTTGATAATATCAAAACTAGAAGAACGCAAATGACGACATATTTTGACCATACTTTCCATATTGAACTGTGAAATTGATTGGCAAAAGATCTTGTGGATGGAAATGGGTTCAGGAAACAAACTCACTTAGATACCGATATACAACTATACAGTTTGCTAGCTCGACTCTCCCTTTGTCAGTTACTGCTGTCCCCTTTCAGAGGGAAGATACCCAACTTTGGAGTTTTTATCTAGCACACGATAGCTGTTGTTGTGTCCTTTACTGCACTCGCAAGGAGTCATGTATCCTCCATCTCCTCTAGGAGGCCAGTGAAGTGCTATTTCAGGAATTATTCTGCGTGTTCTGAACTTCTTTCCCAACAGTGCCTAGTCCCTCTGAAATTAATCTCATGTTCAGAGTGGTGGGAGGCTTCCAGTTTCAATGCAACTTCTGGTACAATGCAGTACTTCACCTTCAATTTTCTACAAGATACTGTCTTGTCATACTTCGCATGCTTTATGATTTTAGGATTGTATTAGAAATGCTTACAGTTTTGGGCTACATAGTAATCTTTATTATTGCAATTTTTCTAACCATTTTTGAAAATTAGTTTAGTGCTTATGACCAACTTTGGCCTGTCTAAATTTGGAGACAGGTTATGATAGATTGCCAAGCAGAAGAATGATATGCCTTTTAGGACTGTTTTTCCTAAATATAGGAAAGAAAAAAAGAAGAAGGTGGAATGGAGCAAAAGGACACAGAAAAAACATGAAATAATTGGGAGACTTTGACCATACAGAATCATTCGTATTAAAACTTCATATCTAAATGCAATCGGTGTCTATTAAATGTGTTACATAAGGTGTAATTGACCATCCAACCAGGATGGTGCTAAAGACTGTGTAATGCTGAAAACTATTACATATACTGTAAGCATAGAAAATTCAGTAACTGAAGAACTCACTTATCCCCAGTGGTAAGCATTTGGATACATTTCACAAGAAGAAGTGATGCAGAGACTAAATTTTTAGACATTATAATGGATTTGCATATTATGTTAGACTATTTCTTAGAACAATAAGAATTTACAAAAGCAAAATTTAATCCCAAGCAACACAGAACCGGGTAAATGTGTATCTGACAATGATCCACTGTCACAGTAGTTAAAAAGCCAAAACATCCACTGCATAACATTTAGGTTCAAGAAAGGGAGTTACATAAAAAGCTATGAAAAAGGACTGAAAGAAGGATTGGAAAGGGTAAAATGCTTTCATCTATTAGGAAGACTCTTTAAAGACACCATGTTGGTGGCTCAAACTAAACCAAGATTACCTATCAAGAAGAAATTACTAGAACAACAAGAAAAAATAGCGTAGTTTTAACAGCAAAGTAGAAGAGATTAATGCAATTGGTAGACTACTTCAAAGTTTAAAATTTTGTTCAAATGAAGGAAATAATATGAAACTGATGGTAAAAATGTAGAACTTCAATAAAAAATAAAATATATTTTATACAATACAGAATGTATTATAGGCATATATTAACACATCATATTTATATTATATACATACACAGAGATGTTATAAAAAATATAAATACAAAACCAGCAAGTTAAATGTAAACCCAGAATGTGACGGACCAAAAAAAACGATTTTTGAGGAACACTTGGTAAAACAATTCAAATCTGTTAGGAACTTTTCCCAAAACATTAGAAACGAGAAAACTAGTAAAATGCCAAATAAAAAATGAGATACTATAGGAGTAGTCAGGGGGCATAAGACTATAGGGAAAAAAATCAAAGTAATCTTATTTTATTACCATGAAACAGACAACCTTAGGCAGATTTCTGTCCCAGAGTCCTTCTTTACAGGATGCTAGTTTATGGAACTATGGCCAAAACTGAAGTGTCGGTAAAAGAGCCTTTATAACAAATAAATAAAATTCTTAACAAACCATCAGAACAGAGTTCTAAGATTTCTAATGGAATTCCAGGAATTCTAAAGGAATTTAAATATTAAATTGGTAACAGTTAAGTACTGTGTGCAGTATACCACTTCTATTGGCCTTGCTGTTAGAGAAATAGAAGATATTTTTATAAAGCCAGTTACATATTTTTTACAAGGCATCCAAAAGTACTTATGGATCAGAAATTTTGATTCATCTGACATGCAAATTATGTGAAGCCATAATACATACATGAATGTATAAAAGGATGGCAAATGTGTTATAATGAGGAATAAATCTTGCCTCCCAAATTTCTGAAAATTCTCTGAAAAATAGTCCATGGAAATAAGGCAAAGAATGCTCCAACTAGTGAAGTGGACTAAACTGCAGTTTTTCTTACAACTTTAGACAAAGTCTTTCACCAAAAGGTGCTGAAAAATTAAACTAGCGTGGTACAGGAGAAAGATCCGCTTGTGTACAGAAAACTAGCTAAAAGGCAGGAAACAACACGGACAGGAGTGGCCGCATTCCCCGGGGCCAGCTCTTTTTTTTCACCATAATGCATAAAGTGAGAGAGCTGGAGAAGGGGTGAAAAAAGGAATGACAAAGTTTCATATAATGTGACAATCAACATTAAAACAAAGGCCAAACAGCTGATGGACTCAACATCACATATATTATCACTTAGGAAAGACTCCTGAGGAACTGTTAGTAGGTATTCGAAATCTGCCATACAAAGTTCACTGGCAGTCAAAAAGAAAAAAAGAAATATTAGAAATTACTAGGAAGAAACAGAAAAAAAATAGGAGAACGTCATTATGACATTGCATAAATTCATATCCCAAATGTTATGTATGGTACCAAAGCTACCTATGAAGAAAAAGAGAAGAGCAAAATTATATTTAGAGTTATCAAATGATTTATATTTCAGAAAAAATAAATATCAAAGACCACAACAGTTTAATAAAGAAATTACTTTTGGGCACAGGGAGCAAAGGGAAACAGAAATCTGTTGGTTAACTATGAAACTATATGAAGAAGGAGTTAAGGGAACAATTTTTCACCATTTGTGGTGCTATAGGAAGTAAGGCTACCCAATGATAAGTAAACAAGTTTAAAGCAAACCAAACCCACTGATTTTTAATATAACAGTTACTTAAATGGTGGGATTTGTTTTGACAGAATATTGTCTTTAAAGAGCAGTTACAAGATTATGAAAGCAATGTCAAAGTCTATGTCATGGTTGGGCCAGATTGGCCCAATCAGGTGGAATGACAGATGCTCTCCCTCTCCTACTCAGCTTCCGAAAGGAGGCAGGAGAGAGAAAAAAAAGAGAGACTTAAGAGTTTAGAAGGAACTACACTACTTTAATGAAATATTAATAATAAAATAATAAAAAGAAAATAATGAAATATATACAAAACTGTATCAAGCTCCCAGGATGACAATCATGTCACCAGCAGGCACTGTGGAAGTCCCAGGCTGGACTCAGTGACGGACGGGAACTGGATTCTGGATCTGGATTCAGGATCGGGATCAAAGGCAGACGCAGAGACAGAGTCCTCCTCGGATGCCGGCCATTGAAGAAAGAGAGCTGACCCTTTGATCCCTCAGATTTTATACTGAGCATGAGGCAGATGGGATGGAATACCCTGTTGGTCAGTTTTGAGTCACCTGTCCTGTCCGCTCCTCCCTGCAGGTGTGACCCCTCTACGCTTTTCCGCTTCCGACCCTCCAATGGGGCAAGTAACAAAGTTGGCTGCCCTTGGGTGTTATAGCAATAAGTATAAGCAAGAGCCTCTCTGCATCCCATTCCTTGGCATCAGCTGTAAACATGGGTCTTATCACTCTGAGAGAGAACACTTTCCTGCACATCATGCTGTTAATTTCAGCAGTTAGAAGAGGCCTAGCTAAAAAGTAAAGTTACTGAACAAAATTGGTCCTGTTTTACCTCAAACCAGGACAGTCTATTAAATAGGATGATCCAGATGCAAGCTCTGGTTCAGTGTGTCTCTAAACTGCAGACTACTAAGAGCAAGAGTCAACACCATGAAAACTTTATTCCATTTTTGGACTGTTTTTACATTTTTCTCCTAGCCATCTGCTATGGGCTACTCTAGGAGACAGAAAAACAAGACTAGAAAAGGAACTCTGGCAGTTTTCTTGTGTAAACCTGCCTTGTGCTTTTTGGGATTACGTGTAGCCTCTCATTTGCTGTACAAGTTTATTTTTTAATTTTATTTGTTAGCATCTTTTCTGCAATTTTCACAGATTCACTGCAACTGTCTGCCAGTTTAATTTAAAAAAAACCCAACACAACAACCAGCCTCTACTTGATATTATTTCCTTCTCACAACTTTGTACTTTTGGATTTTACTCAGGTTTTTATTACAGAATGATAGCTCTAGACCATCGTTGTCTAAAAGGACACCAGCAACTTATATTAAATAGTTTTAATTCCCTCTAACTGTTCCCCATTGTCCAACACATTTTCTGAGATCCTAGAAAATACCATTTCTTTCCTTATTGATTTTTTCTTTACTATAAAACAAAGCATTGATTTTCTTCCTTCTGTCTTTTGTTTCTAATGGTACTTAAATTAACATGGTTCATTTGTATGCCACCTTACCAGGACTAATGCATCCTTCTTGTCAGACCAGCATCACCAATAATAGAATGTAGGACCCTCCACTTAATCAGCAACCTGATAAATGGTGCGCCAGTTGACAAGAGCAATGGTTGGATTCAGTCTTCCTCTGTGCCCTTGGGCAAGTCTCTTAATCTAGCCTACCCCTCAATTCTACGCGTACAGAGTAGGGAAACCGTGTATCTATCCCATACATGTTTGAGGATGATAAAGACCTAGTAGTGAATGTTACATGTGCTCGAATAACTCTTGCAGAGGCACAACACACGATCCCATTATTTGGATTCAGAAGGACGAACATATCACAGTTTCACTGGCACAACCTCTCTTGCCACTGCAGTAATCAATACATTCTTGAAGCTGTAATATTCATCCTCTCTTGATGGAAAGCCTTCTACTTTACAGGTGCTGTTCAGTGTCACTGAATAAAATTTGTTTTTACAGAATAGGCAGGGTACTTAAAGTCTCTTGAAAAGAATTTGCTACCACTTATTTTGCTTCCTATGAGTTTCTTTCAGCTTCCTTGCTCTGTAATAGCTGCTAAACAGACCAACATTACCGTTATGCCTTGCAGAATTATTAGATAGACTCATGTTGTGCCTGTTTGCCTAACATTTCTGTGACTCCCCAATACAAAGTAATGCTTAACTAGCATTTATTCATTTGCTCCCTTTTCTTTACACCTTGGAGCATCTTGAGGTTTCTGAAGGATTTTTTGTTTTGTTGTTTGTTTGGGGTTTTTTTTACTTTAATTTCAGTTTTGTCTTGTATTTTTTTTCTTCCTTAGTGTTAAGTGATGCAGATGCATGCAGATGGAGAGCACGCCAAAAGTACACAAATGTGAAGGGGTTTTGAAACAGTTATAAAGACTACCCATTGCTATGGGACTTGGCAATAAACTGGGGACTTTTTATATCTTAGGACAGGGTTGCACAAACTAACAACTCAGAACTGAGTGCTGGAAGAAGGATTCCCAAAAATCCAAGTGCTGTTTCTGTCAATATGAGCCCTGCCAAAAGAAAACAACTGCAGACCTGGATTTGCCTCCAGCCAGTGCTTAGATCCTGAAAGACCTAGTGCTACAGGATTCATTCATTCGGTACAACTCAAAACCACATGGTAAGTGCTTGAAGAAATAGAACCCATTGACCGTGGCATTAGAGATCGCTTCTTTAAAAAGACTAGTTTCCTTGCTGGAGTAAGACAGGTGTAGAACTACACGGTCTAGTAATAACAGCCCTTGGAAATACATCTGCAAACAGGACCTCTATCAAGCACCACTGGCCTGAAACGGTTCCTGAGCAAAATGCCAGAGCCAGATTTTACAGACCAGACTTCAATAAGTAACTTACTTGAAATTGTTTGTTCTTAAAGTTAAATGTTTCTAGGGCTGCATTTTCCTTATGCTTATGTTGTACAATACTGCTATGGCTGATGTATATAAGCTTAGGAGTGAGCAAAGAATGCCATTCCTATGGACGGGATATGAAGAGAATAAAGTGCTATAAGTGACAGAAGAAAGCTTATTAATGTTTTTCTTTCATTAAATTCTGTATCAATTCAGGAAGGAAAATATTTAAGTGAGATTGAATACTGTGAAGAAACCCAAATTTAGAAGAAATCCATGTTAGAAGTAGACTAATCCATTCATGCAAAGTTGCAATACAAAGCATGTTGTACATCCAGGTAGTAGCTCATTTGTACTCTTCAAAGACAATTTTGGCTCTAAAATTGAGCATCAGAAGAAATGAGCACCACACAATAGAAAAATACAGTGTAAGTGAATCATTCATACTTGTCAGAATTTGCTGATTCTGTGGAATGTCTCCTGAGCCTGAGATGTGCTCTTAAAAGACTGAAAAGAAGTCTTAAATACTGCACTCAAATTGACAGTCAGCACATTATCTTTTTTTTCTTGAGCAATAAAAAAAAAAGTTTAGAGCTCACTAGTTACAAGTACTTGTTAAATGGCTAATGAAGAAAGGCAGACCTAAAAGTGAAAGAATCTACAAATATACAGGCTACAGCTTAAAAAAAAGGAGTTGCCTCTCTTTCCTGGACACTACAGCATTGACCATCTAGGTCACATGAGACCCTTTAGCAGCTATGACAATTGCACACAAAGACAATTAACTTTGCAGGCAAGAGTTCCAGAGAGACGTGCGATCTTCAGGGGTACCTGCCGTGCGCACAGGAGTGGGCAGCAAGTCATGAAATTCTTCTCAGGAAGAGAACCATTCAATTGGAAAACTATTTATTTATGGAATTGCGTAAGGCTGATCTAGAACTGTGAAACTTTTACAGACCTCTTAATTTTTCAAGACTAGATTCAAACCCAGGAAAAAAACATATTGATAAACTGTTGTGAAACAGGTTGATGATTCCCCTTATGGGAATTAAAATACCATAGTGTATAAACCACCGCTCACATAAACCATCACTGACGCTAACTGGCATCCTTAATTATAGTGCTAGTAAAGACAGTGGGGATTCAACTGGCACCAAAACCTGAACAACCTTCTCATTTTGTGTGTCAGCTTCATCCAGCCAGAAGTACAGGGGTGAGCAATGTAGTGGCATGTTGATCTGTTATGCAGATTAAAAGGACTTTTCCATATTAGTCTGAAACGTTGCACCAAGACTAAATCCCTATCAATATTTAATTAAAGGCAAGCCACATATGACAGCTTTGTTAATGGGCCATGAGGCACCTCTTACAAGTGGCTCTGGCTGCTCTGCGTAAGCCTTAGATTTTCAAATATTTGTAGCTGCATAGAAAGCAGCTGTGTTGATGGAAATCTCTCAGCTGAAAAACAGTGAAACAGTTTGAAAATATACCACCTTTTGTCTGCAACGAATGAAGAAATAATATAGGATGCTACAGAATCTTTAACTCTTTGCAGCAGCAAATAAACCACATCTCAGGATAGTAGTGTATAACCTTGATAGATGGCTGGGGGGGATGTAATATTAAAATGAGAGAGGAAAAAATGCAGATGAGTAAAGAAAGTGATGTTCCACATGTCAGCAAGCTTACCTAAGGAAGTCTCAGTCCTGGGAGTCCTCTGATCTCTCCCAAGCAAACAGAGTTTCTCCCCTTCATACTGTAGGTAAACGACACACAATCACAACTTCAGTCTGGTTGAAGTTGAAGGCAGTCAATTTGTTGAAAACGAATGAAGTCCACTCGGAACAAACTTCACAAGGTAACGTGAGAGAATGATGCAGCACAGAGAAGGATCAGACTAAAGCTTTGTAATAAAAGCGAGGAAGCTAGCAGCTGGGAGGCCAGCCTGTGAAGAAGGCAAGGATCAACACTTTTTCATCTGGAGAAAAAAAAGAAGTTGCATAACACACTGCAGCAGGTTTGATTTTCTCCTCCTCCTGGCCAGAAAATCCCTATGGGGGGAAAAAAAAAAAATCATAGTGAGCTTCATCCTGCTCTCCACAGGTAGGCAGAACAACAGGGCTGTGAAATTGAGATCAGGTCATTAAAAGAGGGCATAAATACTAGCGCATTTCAGTCTGCCCTGGAGGCCGTGTAACTTAGACAGCTCTGGGAATGTTTGAACTCCTGTCATCTCCCTGGGGTTGTCCCATGTAATACAGACTTGCCCTAAAATTCTGTATAATCTTTGATTTGTCAGGTCCTACACTTACCATTTCCATGTTTAAACTTGCATGAAGTACTCAGAAAGCAATTTCATAGCTGCTTTCTGCTGTGCGTGGTCAGAGGAGTTCCCCTGTTGCTATTGCCAGGGACTTTTGAACATCTTCATAGCTTTTCTTCACTTTGGTTTTGCATAAAGGGACCAGAGCAAAGCTGCAGATTAGCATGGGAGCTCTAACAGAATGGTGTCTCCTTGAATTAGGTAGAGTGCATGTATTTGCATTAATGTTCAGTATAAAAGGCACACGTCTTGCTATGTGAAGGTGTTTGTGAAATCAAATAACTTCCATCTGACTGACAAACTCTGTCCCAAAGAAAGTGCTCTGAATAATCTGTTACATAAAAGGAAACAAAAGTGCAGCGTATAAAAAGCAATGTGTTTAAAGCTTGTTCATTTAAGAGACATTGGAACACGAGCAGAAATCTAATACTTCAGTTTCACATCCAGTCAAAGGCATTTGTGCTTTAATGGCAGTAAACAATTTCAAGGTACTGTTGAAATGTTGATCTTGGTTTGTAGTCCTACAGCTGTCTTTTACTGCCTAGCTCATTCTGGGAACTTGACTTTGTTCATTTATATTTTCATTTCAAGTGTCCACCCTTTGAGTTCACTGGGTAGAAATTGTGAAGATACCGTGCATGGAACAACAAGTTATAGCTGTTCATTTAACCGGCAAGGCTCAAAGCAGACTAGCAAAGTACTATTTTCCTCCAATACTGGGACCACAAATCTGTGTGACAGTGGGATTTATCAGTTATTGAGCTTTAGTTTAATGACAATGGATTTTACAATAGAGCGCTTCCCATTTCTGATAGCCTTAGAAATTCTTGGGGAAAATGCTTATTTTCTTGACCTTTGTGATAGGAGTCCACAGTCAGGGAGTTCAGAAGAAAAACAGAAATGAAATAATTATGGAAGTTAACCTCAGTAGACAAGAATTTTATTCTCTCTTATTATTTGCAAACTTTCTATCTTAATACCGCATGCAACAGCAGGGCTAGTGATGGCCTGATCTGTACCTATTGCAGCAAACAGCAGAGCTCCCCTTCACTTTTGCAGTGTACAGAGACACTAAATAATACTCTTTACTTAACTTGCTAAAATTTCCAGCTATCAAGTTGAAAATCCCTAGAGTTTCAATTGTTTATCTGTATTTGTTGCATTCTCAAGTCTGAAAATGTCAGTTTCAGCCACTGGTGCGCGAGAGGTGGAAGAGAAAGTGTTTCCTTGTGTTAAAAAAATAACTTGTGGCCTTTTTTTGAGCAGCATCACAGACAAATGGCGGCTTGAAGCGCAACTCTCCTAAAGGTGAACATTTGTTTTTCTGCTGAAGACCATTTTTTTGACTTGAGAATTAAGAGGTTGTGAGAATTGCTTGCTAACGATGCACAACAGATCAATACAGCCCCTTCTGCAGAACATTTTGAAAGTATATGGCTATGACTTCCAAAAAGATGATGACAGTGTTTAGTACCCAAATCTGAGTGCTGTCTTCCCGAATGAAATATCCGACTCCTTCAGCTTTCTTTGAAGGTATTCTTCCTGTGCCAGACACGTATGTGTGAGTGACTTGCCTCTGTTCTGTGCTGCTCCTCTCCTCGTTATAGCTGACACAGCCCGAGACTAGGAGCTGGATTTTCCAAAGCCATATGTTCATTTCCTGAAAACTCAGTGAAATGGGAGGACTTGGGGATCGTGTGTGTGAACGAAAACAACGTTGTTGTCCTCCCCGTGCCCAAACAAAACCCCAAACAGCCCAGCGCTTCAGGCCATATGGAGCATATGAGTTGGCACCAAAGTCTTACTTGGCAAGATTTCCGTGGATGCTGCTTAAAATAAAACTGAAAAAAAGAGCACAGCCTCAGCAGGCAAAGTCTTATACACAGCCTGGCTGAACAGTCTGCTGAAGAGGAATATATACCCCGAAGAAATTCTTTTACATGTATTCACTTTCAGCATGTTTCAGTTCATCTTCCTCTCTGAAACAAAAATTAACCCTGCATAATCTTGTTCTCTGCAGAAACATTAATCTGGATTTACTTTTATATAACTGCCCCCCCCCCCCAAATTTGCCACACAAAACCTGCAGAAAGAGGGTAAAGGAGGCCTTACTTTGTAGGAAGCATCGTTCTCCTGGTGTCTAGTCAAAGCTTTGTTAAACTGAAGCATTGACGACTTATTTTCCTTGTGAGCAGGGCTCTGGAGTCACTGAGGGAGAAGCTGTTTTTCACTCTTTTTGGTCTGCTGGGAAGAGAGCAGAGAGGAAGCTGTACTTCCCTCATCGGGACTGCTCTGTGGTGTAGATCGCACAGGTTTTGGTACACAGCACATCTCCCTCTTCCCAGGCTTGCAGGGCAGCCCAGGTGCAACACGTGGCAGGGGCACAAATCTCTCCTCTGCGGCCAGGTTATCAAATTTGCTTTTCCAGGAGTCCCAGTTTGTCATCATATTTTTATTCTATCTGTGGTAGGCTACCAAACCGTGCAGGCTTGCGGGTGTCTCTGCAGCAGCCCCCAAGGAGCTGAAGGGTGCCAAGAATTTCCTCACGTGTCTCGGGGACGGGGGCTAGAGGAGCAGAGAAAAGCACTGCTTAGCTCCTGACTCCCAGCACAGCAAAGAGCATGCATAATGAAATCAGAAGACATCATTTTCCGCACACAGCAAAATCCCTGTATTCAGTTCTTGTAAACAAATTCACCTTTTTCCTTCTCATAAAGGTAAACTTGATCTAATCTGTATGGTCTTTAGACTAGAGAGAGGCCCTGCCCTCTAGGAAATGCAGCTCATTTGCCCAGGGTAAATTAGCTACGTGATAATTTGCATTCTCCAAATGCTGAAATGCTTTGGCCTCCACTTCCTCTTAACTGGAATATTCTCTCAGGTTTGGAAGACCACATGCTATATTTTGCTCTTGTTTGTGCTTTCAAATTGAATATGCTCATGCTATTTGAACTGAAAACACAGTGTCATTCCTGAATTTCCTTATTAAAAATCTGCACATATAATAGAGTTATATACATATACTTATATAAATATGCATACATGCATTAGATACATATATATCTCATTTTTAGGGTTGATTAATTAAGATCCTTTTATTTCTTCAGCCATACAGAATGTTCTTTCCCTAATGAGTGCGTTTGTGTAAAAAAAAAGTTTTAAATAATACAAATGAATAAATATGTTCCAATTCCAAAACAACATGAGACTGTGAACATTATTTTATTCAATACTAGCTGTGCTGTAGCACTATTTATGTATGTAGATTGGCATCCGTGTAATCTGTTTTAGAAAACATTGACTGTCATCATACCTATACCCCAACAATTACTACCAGAACACTCTACCAAGGGACAAACATAACTGTAGTGTGCTTACTTCCTTCCTTCCTAAAATGTCACCTACAGTTATGTTTGTCCCCTGGTACAGTGTACTGAAGCAAATCTCTTTCAGGACTTCTCTGTCACGATTTCTCCAAAATCCAAAAGTTTTTTGGAGTTTACTGGAGGCAATGGAGCTCCTCTGGTTCTTCAGCACGTGCTCGCAGACTTGCTAGAAATGACGAATAAAACATGTCTGTCTTGGCAGCTGCGAGCTCAGAGTACACACATATTTCCCCACCCTGTTCAGCAGCGTTTGACACATGAGGCATCATGTCTTAACACCTCGAGCACAGGGTTCATTTAACTGTCCCTGCCTTACATCTCCCCTTCCCTGCCACAGGTTCTCACAGCTGCTCTTGTGGTCCTCACGCAATAAAGAAGTTACAGCTCCGCATCCAAGGGAGGAAGTTTCTCCTCGTGGAACTTCCTACCCAGGAGGCACAGCTAGTGGATATTTTTAGCAATGGGTTCACACCAGACATCCTGCACTGTAGCATGCCTCACTGCCAAGATGTGTACCGTGGGGCTGGGGCTGCGGGCTTAGGAAGGCTTAAGCTCAGACTTAAAAATGCTGATCATTTAGCCGGTCCTGCCTGGTGACATCAGGGCAGCGATTGCTGGATCAAGGGTTGCAAGCATTCAGAAGATAGAGGGGAAACGGACTTTTATAGAGGTTTGGTACATAACTGTCTCTGGGGCCATCTGGGGCGAGGAACACAGAGCTATCCATCATATTTTTCGTATTTCTTCCTTTTGTGATTGCAATCTTATGAACAAATGGTTGATTCTGAGTAGCAATTGTGTAATAGAAAAAGATACTGGTATTAATTGAGACCACCGATCTGCTAGCTCACCTGTAGGAAACTGGTGAAAGTTCATCATATGTTATATGTCATTACCTATGGCAGTAGTCAATAGTCATTAGATAGTCTTATGACTAATGACAGAAGGAATACAAAGAGGAGACAAATATAGGATAATTCAAACACAGTAAGCTATTAATTTTCAAGGGCTGTGGTATTATCAAGACTTTTAAGTGAAGGAGAAAAATTAAGTCTAATTGGTAACTCCAATATATATTACTTTATTTATATCAGACATTAGGTTAGAGTCTGAGGAGCTTTATATATACGCACCCACAGAGAAACACAGCACTATGGACCAAACCAAAGAGGTGATGAGTTGCTGCAGGATGCACAGGCGTAAAGCTGGCAGGGGTGGATAACTCTGATCTTTATGCACAAGCCTCAGCAGTTGGGATATCCAGCTCGGATGCTCTGAGCTGCATGAGCTCTTGCTCCATCATCCCATGGCTGTGCATCCTTCTTCACTGATCACCACTTTGTCCCGTCCCCTCTCTTGTCATTCCTCCTGACCTGGAAGTGAGCGCCACACCAACCCCACAGCACAGACCGACCCCTTCACTTGGCCCTAGCCTGCAAAGGAACGAGGGAAGGAAAAAGATTTATTCAAACCCATCCTGATGATGCTGCGGACCAGGGATGCAAGCCAAGGTTTAAAGCAACAGCTGTCATGGCTGACCTGCCAGCCCAGAGCATCCATCTGTGACTGACCAGCTGCCACATACCCTGAGAACGTGAACACAAAAACATGCTTCCCTACTTTTTGTTACACTGACTCTTTCTCTTTTGTGTTTGTTTCCTCAAGTGCAAGAAAATTACCTCCATTCCTACACCAATCAACTTGAAAAGTCAACAACACAACTTTCTTTCCGGCTCTATTTGACAGCCTGGGAGACTATCTGGCAGCCTCCTTGGGCCAAAGGGGCTTGCGTAGGCTTCAATAGTTTGTCTTGCATGACCCCTCAGGCCCGGTTTCAGAATTCATTGCAATTTGATTTCAACTTTGTCTTTCTTGTGTGTTGTACTTTAAATATTTCCAAAATGGGATGTGTATTTTCTAGCACCTTCTGATGGAAAAAGTAAATTAAAAAAAATATACTCAAAGGCTGAGACATATTGATTAATACTGCAGAAAAACAGGATTTCACAGTGACAATAGACTTTAGCTCTCCACATCTTGTCATTTCTTTGAAATTAATTCCCAATTAGTTTGTAGAGTATCCAGGAATAATCAATTATGGAAGGTGCAGCCTCAACTTGCAGAAACACAGTAACTAGTTCTATGAAAAACAAAACACACCACTTACCAGAAAGAACTTTAGCAGCGATTCACTTCCCCCTTTGCAATTTGGCTTTCAGTAAGTAAATGTCTCCTTGCCGTATCATTTCTCTCTTGCCTTGTCTGCTGACATGCCTCCATCAACAAGTAATTGCTGCACATCTACTCAGGAAAGGAGAGCTGGTCTACAAAGTTTACTGCATTAATATAAAGGAGTTGCAAAAACATACTATGACCTGTCTGCGGGTAGGAAAGGTATGGACTCAAGCACAGAAAGAGAGGTCCACAGGAGGTTACTGATAAAAGGCAGAGCAGAGACCTTTGCACTGATTTCTTACCTCTAAGCTACTAAGCAGTGCATCCCACTGGCCTCTATCAGTTCTCCACAGAATCACAGGGGTTGGAAGGGACCTCTGGAGATCATCTAGCCCAACCTCCCTGCCAGAGCAGGTTCACCTACAGCAGGTTGCACAGGATGGTGTCCAGGCGGGTTTTGAATGTCTCCAGAGCCGGAGACTCCACCACCTCTCTGGGCAGCCTGTTCCAGTGCTCTGCCACCCTCAAAGGAAAGAAGTTCCTCCTCATGTTTAGATGGAACTTCCTGTGGTCAAGCTTGTGCCCATTACCTCTTGTCCTATCACTGGGCACCACTGAAAAAAGACTGGTGCCATCCTCCCGGCACCCTCCCTTTAAGTATTTATAGGCATTGATGAGATCCCCCCTCAGCCTTCTCTTCTCCAGACTGAAAAGACCCAAGTCCCTCAGCCTTTCCTCAGAAGAAAGATGTTCCAGTCCCCTAATCATCTTTGTAGCCCTCTGCTGGACCCTCTCCAGCAGTTCCCTGTCCTTCTTGAACCGGGGAGCCCAGAACTAGACACAGTACTCCAGGTGCGGCCTCACCGGGGCAGAGTAGAGGGGGAGGATAACCTCCCGCCACCTGCTTGCCACACACCTCTTGATGCACCCCAGGATGCCATTGGCCTTCTTGGCCACAAGGGCACATTGCTGGCTCATGGTCATCCTGTTGTCCACCAGGACTCCCAGCTCCCTTTCCACTGAGCTGCTTTCCAGCAGGTCAACCCCTAACCTGTACTGGTGCATGGGGTTATTCCTCCCCAAGTGCAGTACCTGACACTCGCCTTTGTTGAATTTCATGAGGTTTCTCTGTGCCCAACTCTCCAGCCTGTCCAGGTCACGCTGAATGGCAGCACAGCATTTCAGTGTGTCAGCCACCCCTCCCAATTTTGTGTCATCAGCAAACTTGCTGATGGTACACTCTACCCCTTCATCCAGGTCATTGATGAATATGTTGAACAGGACTGGACCCAGTACTGCCCCTGGGGAACACCACTTGTCACAGACCTCCAACTAGACTCTGTGCCACTAATCACAGCCCTCTGAGCTCTATCTGCCAGCCAGTTTTCAATCCACCCCACTGTCCATTCATCCAACACACACTTCTTAAGCTTGCCTATGCGGACGCTGTGGGAGACAGTGTCAAAAGTCTTGCTGAAGTCAAGGTAGACAACATCCACTGCCCTCCCCTCATCTATTTGTCCAGTCACACCATCGTAGAAGGCTATCAGATTAGTTAGACATGACTTCCCGTTGGTGAATCCATGTTGGCTGCTTCTGATAACCTTCTTTTCCTCCAGATGCTTTGAGATAACACCCAGAACGAGCTGTTCCATCATCTTTCCAGGGATGGAGGTGAGGCTGACTGGCCTGTAGTTTCCTGGGTCCTCAGTGGAGGACAAATGAGGATGAGACTATAGTTTCCAGGCCTGTAGTTTCCAGGACCAGAGTAGCCTGTTCTCCAAATCTCAGGTGCCTTCAGGCAAACCTGTCTCCAGCCACTTGGGAAAAGACTTGTCCAGCTCTCACAATTTCAACTTTCTTTAACAGCTGAGTAGGGAAGACTGCCCCTGAATGTTGCGACAAAAAGACAGTGGTATTGCCTGTTATCACACAGAGGTATCAGCTTCATGTCATTTCTCCCTTAATGATAGAAGACCGAGGCTGGAGTGCAGAACGTGCGGCTGGCAGTACCTCTCCTGCCAAAAATGGGATCCCTGTTTTTTGCATCTTGTATATTCATTTTCCCCGTCCAGCTGTCATGGGAGGAATTCTGGGTAGAAACCTCAGGCAAATGAAGTGTTTTATTTTTTTATTTTTTTTAAGCTCAGCATTTCCCTTTCCTGTAGCAAAGAAAAGAGTGATTTCCTTCTCTTTGGAAAGTCAGTTTATCTGGAGTTTTAGGTGAATAGTTCAAGTAATTAAAGCAGCTCTGTGGTTGTTCTTCCCTTGTTGACTAACATCACATAGCAACAAGCCCCGCTCAGAGGGTTTGGCTCAAGCACAATAGCACATCACTTTATTTCACAGCTTTTCTTTCTCTTTTTTTTTTTTTTCAATAAGCACAGATAGTATATAAAATGTGGGAAGGACTGATATCAGTCTAAGCTACAGGGATTAATACATCTACACTATTGAAACAATTACTGAAAACTTTTTTTTTCTTTTTTGCTAACAGGTCAATATTTGGTGCTTGTGTGCTCCTCTGGAGAATGCTTTCTTCTGGGAAACATGCTATGCCATTGCGAGAAAATGGAGGGATTTGCCACACACCCTGCTCCTCTCCAAATGGGGCCAGCCCCTCTCCTGCTGTCGGTCCCCAGGGGGCCATGCTTAGGAGGCAGTGCCACGGCACGCAGGGAGGGTGGCAGCCACACAAAGCCAGATGCTGGTGGACACGAGCATCATCCCCCATCCGCAGAGGTACTGCCCTATACAGTCTCATCCTCATTTGTCCTCCACAGAGCTCCTTCTAAATCAAACAGCACTAGGTGTTTAAGAAGTTAAAGGCCTGCAGCATTATTAATATGGAAAAACCCCTGCGGCCCATTCAAAATAATTCTTGCCTTTGGGAATGTTTTATGTCTAGCAGAGGCCAGAGACTGGATTCCCTAAAAATGCAGCCTTCTTGTAGTACCATTGACATAGCCTTTATGCTTTGCAATCATGGTTAGATAGAAATAGAGATCCAGACACTCAAGGATCCATTTCTGAAACTTCTATTGCAGACTTTGCCTATTCCAATATTTTCATACTGCCTGGAGCAAACATAACATAGCCATAAAATGACAACATTTAAATATATACCTATACTGTGTGTGCCAGAAAGGAGATGAAAACAATCCTAATCTGGTTTTAAGGTCAAGGGATCTATTAGAGTAGAGGTTCATTGGTGCCCAAGTAGGGCATCTCCCATACTGACATCTACAACAGCTCTACTAACAGGACCTCACCTGTAGTTAGGCTGCCTAGATTTTTGGTCCAGGCAGATTTGGCTAATCCTGCCTATTAATCATCATAGAAGGATTAATTAATTATTTGATGGTCATTTTTACAATCAGGATGAAAGTTACAGTATATTAATCACGTTGTTAATGAAGTTATTGACAAAGGATTTAGGTGAATTTGGTATTAATTACTTATGTTACATCTCTTTTCCTGTTCATTGCAAATAAGCTATTTCTAGAGGAGAGTGGTGACTCAGAAAGACCTTGCTTCTGGTATATCTTAATTTTTATTCTTTCATAATCCTGTGCTTTCTCCTCTGATAAACTTTACCCAAGACAGTTTGCACTCTGTACGACATATATATTTCCTTCCTAGCCAGGCTATGTTTCAAACTCTAATGTTTATGCATTTGGAGAGAGAGTGAATTAAAATAAAAAATAAAAATGAAAAGAACAATTTTGATAAAGCCTTAATAGAAAGCTGAGAGAATGCAAAACAAATGAGAGCCATTAGAAATGAGTTATTAGCCTAGGAGCTGAAAAGCCAGTCAGGTAGGATGTGGGGGACATGATTTCAAATACCTTCTTATTTTGTTTTCACAGTGACTGTTCATGTTAAAGCAGTAATAGAAATGGCACCGGGGCTTGATTAATAAGACATCTGAGAGAGCGAGAGCTCACATTCAACTCCCTGTTTTTAAAGTACAAATTGCTTTTTCTTTTGGTTCCACACCTTGAATTAAAAAAAATTCTTTAATAATAACATTTCCTATAAATTAGAATTGTTATTCTTGATTCAATGGAAATATTGAAATAAGTAGCCTACATCTCTATCTTTTCTAAACTCTGTGTATGAGTATTTGCATACTTTATTGTACGTTTTAACATTTATGACAATATTTTGACCCAATATCAATGATAGTTCCACCTATATAGAAGGGCCATAACCAATTTGTTCATTTTGGTAGTTTTGATAGAAACTTAATAATTTTAAAGGTCTGTGAAAAATGGGGGTAAAAGACACTATATATCGAAACATTATATTTAAAGTAATTGCATCGTAAGCGCTTGTTGAAAATCTGAGAATTCAGCATATCATCAAGGTAGAATATGTGAGGAAAAAATACAGCCCTAATCATCTAGATAATAAAATAAATGTGTTCTGACAAGAGGAATGCCCCACGGCATTATATTTGTTAGAAATACCAGCTAAAGGATGACCCAGCTAAAGCCATTTGCATACCTTCTGAATGCAAGTGATCCAAATATTGTAAAGTGGTAATAGAAATATGCCTGGAAATATACTTAGCAATTTTTACAGGATTTAATCAAGGTATAAGCATTTAAGAGATAAGGTTTCTTTATAAATATACTGCATAATGCTCACATACAAATATGATTATATTTACTCAAATATTATGTCCTCTCTATATTATCTTCAAGGCCTTCAGTAGCTACCGTTATTCCAAAACATACTGTTTTTCTCTGTGGGAATGCACTGATAGGATTTTCTTCTTCTTGCCTGAGAGTCATGATCACAGCATTGGTAATTTCAGGAAACTGTGAATACACTTTAGGCACTGAAATTAGATGTGTGTTTATGTAAGTGTTTGGCATGTACAAATAACCAAAACATACTGTTTTATTACAGACTTCACTGGAAATTACTAACTGTCTGAGGACACTGTCAAACTGAACGTATATGCATTTTCTGTCAATGCTTTTGATGGAAATTCAGTCCTGTACTCTTCTGCCAACAATTTGTAAAAGCAATGACTTGTAGAAGTAGCTCATAGCTGTAGAAACACACATGAACCCTAATGAAGACACGGATATGTATCGAAGTGAGATGAACATGTTCCAGCACAACTAGTATTTATTAGGCACCTGTATGCCAAACACTTTAACTGATCTGTTCACAAAAATATTTATTGAGTTTGTGAGAGTGAGCTGGGACACTGCTCTCCGGCTCAGGTGCAAGGCTTCATTTAAATTTTATTTCATGCAGAGGTGTTCTTCTGTAGCTTCACGAATAGCCTCTATTAAACATATTCTTTCCCTGTTTTGTTAATTATTACATGGTTTCAAAGCTGTCTTCTGTGCCTGAAGTTTTTTCTTTACAGTTCATAGCTCACATATTCCCTCGTGCTAGGATTATGCTGTTTCCATGATGAGCAGAACTATTAATAGCTCGCTCCCTTGTGCTGCACTTAGTGGGCAACTTGTGAACAGCCAGAAGAACCGCAGCGACATAGCACTACGCATCCTTCTCTAGGGCCTTTAACCATTTCTCTGCTACTCAACATATTTGATTACACAGTGCAAAAGCTCATTTGCTATGCTTTTCCACATACCTGGTGGGGCCTCATAAGAAGAGGCGTGCTACCCTAAAGAGCACCCATGGGAATTCTAAGTTCTGGTCCCACCTTTAGTTTCTGTACCTACCTGTGTCAGACTGCTTCATTTACAAAAGAATGACTTACTTTTTCTTGCCTGCAACCAGGGCTGTTTCCAGGCATAATCAGAACTGGCAGCAAGCTCTCCGGAGCAACTAAATGTCCAGGACCTTGTTTTCCCTGTTGCTCATGCACCCTACAAAGCCAGAGCCACTGCTGCTTTGCTCAGATAAGAGACAGAAGCAGAGCTGGGGAATAAGATGGCAGCCTCCCTGCAGTGCATCCCAGCAGCAATCACAACCTGTCTCCTACCCCCATGTTGACAGGAGAGGCAGCAGACCCAGCCGCTCGGGAGTTCCCCCAAACCCGACTCTCCGGAGCAGTTTCAACCTGCTGCCATAGGACCCCCCCACCTTGGTCATCCCGCCCAGCCCATCCTCTTCCTCTGGTGATGGCTGAATGTGTCCTGCAACCAGACTCCGGTGTTGCCTACCTGCCCGAAAACACCTGAGCCTGATCTGCAGCAGGCTCGGGTCTCTCTGCATCTTCCTTTTCTGTTGCGCCAGCGCTGGCTGTGCAGACCGATGTACACACATAGGGAAACTTGCTGAAATCCACTTTTTTTTTTTTTTTTCAGCTGGCTTGTTCAAGGAATTAGAATGTAATTAACCTCTTGTTAATGATCTACGGGGAGTACCAGAGTCCAGTTAACCGTGCCTAACAGGCATTCCTCTCAAGATCGTTTTGCTTCAAAGCTGAAATTCAACAGTAGGTCACTTGATAGGAGAATGGATGATTTTTGAAGACGGATACTGAGGGGTGCCCTCTTGCTCGCTTTCACTAGGAGAGATAACTTCCAGCTGCAATCTTCTTGCTGCACATGCAGCTGGAGAACAGATAAATGGATTCATCAACCTGCTTCATAAAGTGGGGAAATGATATGGGAAAAGGCGCTAAAGGACATATAACCCTAGAGGTGGGAGAGGAGCAGAGTGTGCAGATTTCCCTTGATGGCATGTAACTGGCCTAAATTGGAGAGTGGAAGAACCTCAGGTTTTCTCATTATTGTGAGCTGATGCAATTGAAAGATTACAGGGAATATCTTTGTGATACTATTTCCACAAGCATCTGAAGAACAAAGCCCCCTTTAAAAAAGAAGAAAATTAAATCCATGATGGCATAGAGGCTGAAGAAGCAGGGATGTAGAAAGAAGAATTTCCCTTCAGCCCTTTTAAGTCCTTCCCATGCTTACTATCCTCTCCTTTTTCATACATCCTTCCCATCTGTTTTACTATCTATCTATTTATATTTATTTATTTTGTTTGCAGAGGGGTAGGGAGCTTTCTGAAGCTCAGGAAACACTTAGCTGAGAAATCGCAGGGAACAATACAGCAGAGCCTGCTTTTTCTAGAAAAGTCTTCCTTGCTTTGAAGAAGCCAGGTGTGCACAACAGCCTCATTGACATTTTTTATTTGTTTTTTTCACAGCCAAGCCAGGTAGGTCCCGCTCTGCATAGCTGTCTTTGAAGCTGCGGCTTTTCGTACCTCCTCTGCAGCGAGAGCACCTGAGCAGTGGCTTCTGAGGAGAAAGGAGGAAATGTGAGCATTTGCAGTAGCCATCGTGGTCAGGGTAAGAACCTGGCGGATAAAGTCCTCCTTCTGTCTCAATCCAAAGCGCCAGCTCCTGCACACATCGAGAGCTGAAACACAAGTTTTTGGTCCTTCCTCAAGTGGACCACAGCATGCAGCCTGCTGGTGCTTTAATAGGAATAATGGTGCCAGGAAAGACAGTTTACAATTCATCCTTTGATTAATTCAAAGTCCTACACCATCCACCAAGGCACAGGCAGAAATTGTTAATGCAAGCTCTCAATGCAGGCATTAAACGATTCCTTGCTTTTGACTCACAAATGTGAGAAGTGAGGCACCGGTGACTCTAACCAAACCAGACACCTTTTATAACTTATTTTGAATGAATATCTCTCTCTCCTTCCCCTCCTCCTCATGTTAGGATCTTCCTGCAGTCCATTTACAATGTTCAGCGTATAATAAATGTGATTAGCTTCAGAAAAAGAGCTGAGGCTTCTCACTGAAAGAAGAATATTCTGCACTTTGGGGAGAGAAAAGGAGCTTGTGTGCAGGACTGGGGTGGAAGATTCGGGGGAGGTTTCAAGACTGTTAATAATTTTTTTTTCCTGTTCTTATTCAAAGCTTTTCTATTCACAGGGGAAATATTCAATTAGGAAACTCCTATGGAGCAGAGGGGGAACCCAGCAGGCGAGGAGTCAAAATCTCTGCAATCAGCACTGATAAAGGGCTGTTATTTCAACAAACAGGATAAAAATAAAAAGCATAAAAGACTGCAGCAGGAGGCCTGAAACGGACGCTGAACACTCTCCTTCTTCAGCGAGGATGTGTTTGCCATGGTAAGTCATGCATGATTGTTGGAGGCGATATTCTCTGATTTGTCACTGCTTTTTATCTTATTAGCAGCTACTGTAGTTTGAAATGTGTTAAGCAGAGCAATGCTCTGTGCATGAAATGCTTTCAAGAGTTTGAGTGCAGCATTTTGATTCATTTCACAGGCCTTCTGTGTTGGAAGAATTATTAGATGGTGGTGACAAATGGCTCTGCTGTTTGGGATTCGATGTCTTCAGCTCTGTAGAAGAGCATCCAAACCAGATACAGAAGTTGTAGGCTCAGTTCAGCACACATTAACCAATGTTTTTTGGGCTTCACCTTTATTTAAATAGTTACATGCATCAGGGTGCTACAGGGCATCATATCTGACATTTGATTCTCTACCTTCTACCATATTTCTGAGTGTGTAGGTTGGCCAACAGGTTGCCCAAAGGTATTTCCTATGGCCTGCTGAAGCATGGTGGCTGGAGAAGCAAGCCACTGAAGCATTATGAGGCCACACTCAGCAAGATCATCACTTTGCAGCACTGGCCCTGTGACACGCAAACCTGGCACCATCTGCCACAGAAGAGAAGTTGTACATGCCCTAGGAGTTTTTATAAGCCAACCCAGACTAACGCTGTATAAGCACTAAGAGCAATGGAGAAAAGCCAGGAGGGTGGATGTAGTGAGTTACATCTGAGACACTGGCAGCTATTAACATGCTGAAATAAATCGGGTTAATTTCTCAGCCAGAAATTCTCAAAAGCTGAGTCTGGATAATTAAATAAAAGCAGATCCATCTTTATCCAACTTTTCTAGGAAGGCCACATAATTCTACCAGTTAGGACATCAGGGTATCCTATAGCTACGTTTCTTGCTTCACTTGGCCTGCGCTGTGATGTCTGATAAACCTGTTCAGCTCTCATTGCTGAGTTTTTTTATCTTTAAAGCAGGAATAAAATACTTGCTACCATCCCCTGAAGCACACGATGGATGTGTACACCTCAGGATGGAGACAATGATGAATTGTCTTTGTGAGCCAATTTAAATCTGAAACAGCTTCACATGGATTTACTCTGCCCTGTAACATCAGAGTAATATCGTGTACAATCAAAGACTGTCCTAATCTGCAGAATCTAATTGTTTGGAAAACACTGGATTTTTCCAGTCAATGCAAATACCTTCTAAAACTACCCACATACATTTTAATCCTAAAGAAATAAGGAACATGTTGATACTGGTCTACTTAGCACACTGTGATACAATATTCATTACGAAGTGATCAAAACAAATCATACAGACATAATCTACTAGGGAGACAAAAGCACTGAAAAACAGTAAGAGATTAGCAGCTCTGCTATATATGGAGTCTGATGCTGACAAAAGCCAGCTAATTATTGCAGTTATGCCTCAATAATTTATAAAGCCAGCCATTTCCCCAAAAGATCTATAGATCTCTTTTGACTCCTCAAGGGGAAGAGTAAACGTATCAGAAATTGTCTAGATTCTCCACAAAGGGGTTCAAATGCATGGTTAATGCAGTTCTCCAGTCCTTTGAGATAGATTAACTGGAAATTTACATGCCTGTTTGAACGAACATCCTGAATTTGGGGTATGTTTCTGAGCTCCGAAAGGATGACTGTGGAAAACGGAGAATCTTAGGTGTCCCAGAATAGTTTTCCCCAATCCACTACAGCCTATAGACAAAAACAATAATACTACCCTATTATACAAGCATGGCCTGAAATTTTTGGAACTATTTAGTGTTTAATTATCTAGATACCAAATTTTAACCTTTCAGAAGGTCCTACTCGCTTGTCCCTGAAAACTTCCGTCCTTACCTGGTATCTCCAGTTGGTCATATAAAGTTACTAGCTTTTTATTTTCTTTTGGCCATAGTCTGAGGGTTTGTTTACCTCAAAATAAAAGTCCATTTCTATCAGCAGGTTATACATTTATATGAATTTAGCAATAAATTCTGTTTTTAATTTGTCTTTCCTTCCTGTTTTACATTCTTACTGTTTTCTGCCTCCTCCTACCAAATTAACTCATTGGTTGCTTGTTTTCTTAGTCCCATAATTTTTTACATTTTACAGTGTTTGTTTATACTATGTATTCTATTGGAGCAGGGGCAAGAACAGTGGAAAAAATAACCAGCAAGGGCAAACACAAACCCATTAACAGTGCAGGAAAGAACGAGAGGAAATCACAAGTTAATTTGGAGGGTAATACAAAGATAAGCCAGCCTACAAAATCTCTGGGTATTAATATGGTTGCACAATTCCATTTTATACTAATCAGTCATCTTTGCTGTCTTAGAAAGCAGGCAAGAGAGTTCACGGAGCGGTTACCTGTTCGTCTCCCTGCCTCAGCTTTTAGGAGAATATTGAAACAATTAAAATCTTGCACCAGTGAAACACGTGTGCAGACGTGAATGCAGTTTGGGACATTCAAGTGTTACAAAACCCCAGGAGACAAAGGCATTAAATTTCAAGAGCGTTTTTAACAGAGTCATTTCCATGCCCTTCCTGGTGCCAGGTCAGGCTTTTTGTCTCTCATGCCACATGTGTGCGGTTGGCTGATCACTGTGCGTGCATATGGTACCCCAAAGAAGCATCAGGGATGCCAAGAACGAGCATTCACGTCATTTTCTGTGAGCAGTTCAGGCCCTCTTGCAGCGGTGTGGTTTGTCCTGGTGCTTCCCCTCCTCTGCAATTCCCCTGTACACTTCTCGTCGCCCTAGAGGCATCGTTACAGCCTGTTCACCACTGGAAAGGGATTTATTAGCTTTGGATGAAGAGACTTTCTTCAAAGCCAAGGCTGAAGTTTTCACTGAGTTTATTGATAAAATCCCACCACTTTGGGCCCAAATAATTGTGGAGCATCATTTAAAGACCAGTTTCAAATCTCCCTTTTTCTGCTAAAAGCTCCCTTCGGAGATGGGCATCTTTTCATTCTCTAATGGAAGCCTCCTCTTCCTTTCCCACAGAGGCGAGTAAGAAATAAATTTCCTCTTTCAGTTGTCAAATCTAAGGAGTTACAAGAGAGAATACATTTTTATCCTCTATTCTAAGAATATTATATTTACATCACAGAAAATAAGAATTTAATTGTAAGTCTTTTTTCATGCAAAGTCTTAGAGTATGCACGATTGGTTGCTCAAGGAATTCAAGTCACAAAAAATTGCGATGATCTCTATGAATATGACTATAAACTAATAAAATATGTGTGATGGGTGCCAGAACTGATGGTAGCAAACAAAATATAGACATGAAGCCAGACAGCCTGAAAATTCGAAATTGTTAGCAAATGCAGCAATACACCCTATTAGTAGTTGAACTCACTAGGAGAAGGACTTCAGGTTATGGAAAGCGCCCTCAGGTGAAATGAACATTCACAGATCTCCCTTTTTTCAGGTCTGCTACAGCTCTCCCTTGATAATTTATTCCCACCCAGTCTCCAGCACATTGTGCCCAGTCATCCATACAGACGTAAAGCAAACAAAAACCTATAATAAATTAATCAAGCCATTTCTCCTGTCTCCAAGGAAGAAGAAAGGGGAGTAGTTGTTATCTTTATTTCAAATACTTGGGTGACAGCCACATAAGTATTTTAAGGTAGAGAAGCGAAGTGCAGGTTCATTAAGGGAATGAAAGTCTATTGAAATGCATGGGTGCAGTCCAGGACTTTGCACACTAAGCAGAGTTTTGCTCAAAGTTTGCTATAAGGAACTTTTGCTGCAGCTAGCACAGGCATGCTTATATATTGCTTCCCTTTTGTTCTGTCACATTTAACTGTCTCCTTTCTCCCAAGCAGCATTGATGGCACTGATGTTCCACCAGCGAAAGAAGGTAAGTTGCTGGTCCGTAAGGATGCCATACCATCCCGTACCCTGAAAACCAACGCTTCCAAAACAGGAAATGCAATCAGCACAAGCACAAAATAAACTAACATGTTTTTGTCGTTATCACACTGCAAAAAACAGTGAGGAAGGCGGTTATAAAAGACCCCAAATTATATTTGCCCCAGACATTCAGCTGAGCAAATTTTTCAATGCTGCACTAATGAGAGGACAATTATGGTCGGGGTTATGCGTTCACCTGGTTCTCAGGCATGCTAAAGCTAGCTGGTTTATGACTGCAGCCTGCTTAGCCCCTGCAGAGGGAGCAGGAACACCTCATTATCAAAGATGGGAGATTTGCAAGAGGGAATCTTGGATGAGATGTACCTAATTAGACAAGTCTCTTCTCTCCTTCCATCATCAGAAAGTGAGAATGAACCCAAGGATTTCTACCCCAGGCAATATCTTCTGAATGAAAAGCACCTAAACGTGTATTTTATTGTGGGATTTTCTTTAGGAGATTCATATGAAAGCCACTGCTGGCAGCCACTCCTGCCTGTGCAGCAATTGCATAATCAAGGCCAGAAGCCCTAGGGGCCTGACAGTCAGTGACTTTCACAAAATCCCGCTGTTTCAATGCAATTTAGAGAGGATTTTTGTAACTTTTGCTTTGATTACTTTCCTAAGGAAAATCCCCTATAATTTTTCTCTTGTTCCTGATCTTGCTGTTTATTTTTTTCCCACTGAACATGGTTTAGAAAGTAGACATTAATTTTAAATAATTCAATTGCTCCTACTGCTGTGCAGTTTGCCTTAAACTCCCTGTTTCTATGCCCAGAGCTATGCTTAGGGCAAGAGAAAACTTCTAATTAGTTGGACGGTTTTGCTCTTTAATTATAGAAGATCTTTGGCTAGAATGACATTTTCAAGCAACAAGGAGAGGCTTATTAAAGAAAGGTAACAAAAAAACCCACAAAAGCCTGAAATCTTCATGTATTCCTTGTTCTGATATAATGCAACCCTGTATAGTGTTGAAGCAGATTTGAAGCCTGGGGGGTGGGAGGAAGAACAGATAATGCGACATATTGGAGAGTGTGAGAAGCACAGCTACTGTCAATACTGATTTTTCTAATCTCTGAGCCCAATGTTTATCCTAAGAACTGTTCTCAGTTTGCTTAACATCCTTGCAGGTTTGGCCAAATCCTTAAAAAATAGAATAATAGAGATCTGTGGAAACGGGATGGTGACTAACATATTTTAGGTGTCAGCCCTGCTCTCTCGTTTCTCATGCAAGGGTGCTTGCATTTCCCAGGAACATTCCCTGCTGACTTACACTCTCCATCTGTCTAACTAGCTTTTGGGCATCCTTCCCTTCCTCTTCCTCCCCTCTCTCTTTAATTTAACTCCCAGTGGCCTGCCACTGTCCATTCTGCTCCACCTGTCTTTGCAGTGTCCTGCCCACTGTGGCTTCCTTCATGTCGGGTCCATTCCAGGTTCTTTGCTCTTCCTCACAGTTTCTTTCACAGGACAACAGTGCTGCGCTCCAAAAAATGGTTTGTTCCTTTTTGCACACAGATGTAGCAAGTGCTCCCAACCACAGCTTGGCATGTACAGCATCACAGCCAGCTTCCTACTTCTTAAACTGAAGATAGCACTGGAGAGGGAATCTCGTTCTATGAAATGATGAATTATCTCATCGTCTTCAGAATGAGTCAGCTCCACTGGAAATGCTCGGTCTGGATTGCAGCTTGCAGCAGTAACTCCCCAGGGGTTAATTGTGTGCTGCGGGAAGGTGGCAGGAGCTCCTGGCTCTCGCGGAGGTCTTTCAGGCAGGAGCAGCACCACGCGCGCACACGCACGTGTGATGGGGAAGCTTCCAAGCCACAGCAGCTTTGGCACCAACCCTGACACCACTTTTCATGCCACTGTAAGCACTGGTTATTAGAAAAGGAGCAAGGCGCATGGAGCACATATCTCTGGAAAGATGATACAAGTGCAAAAATACCTGACCTGAAAGAATCATGAAGCTCAGTCACCACAGGAATAAGAGCATATTCTGCCACAAAATGTGTTCACATAACGAAACAAATATTCTGCTCACTGAATTAAGTAGAATGCAATTGAATATTGCTAGATGCTATCACTTTTGGGGAACTATTAGGACTGAAGCTTCTCATAACGAAGAGGAGGAATTTAGTGATTTGGAATAAGTATCACTGAAAAGAAATTGTTACAATAGAAAACACTTCATGTTCCCCCACTGCATATGTTTTGCACAATGAAGCAGGGTCTTAATTTTAACTCCATAAATTATGTTTCAGAGTGGTATTAAAATATCCTTTAGTCATCAAATATGCGGTAAGAAAAATATTAGAAAATCGAACACAGAAGGGTAGAAAACCAATAAGAGGGCCAAATTCTGATAGATAATGAGCATATTTTTTGTCCTAGTGAACAAAATGAGGGCTTTAAGTGCCCACACCACACAGAACTTGACTTACAAGAGTAATTGAATTTCTGTTAAGTCATGAAGATTGAGCAAATCAGATTGCTCAGTCACTACCATGCCGTGACAGCAAAATTGATGCAAATGTGATAGTACAACACAGGACAAACACTGCTACAAATGTAAAGTGTTTGACATTCTCCAAGTACATACGCACACAGAACCGAAGGCTGCATTGCAACCCATAGTCACAACTCTGAAGACAGTGTTAAAGTGGCTGCAGAGCCCTGGAGTTACTACCTCCAGGAGTTCAATTATTTCTTACGATGTACCATTTTGTACAGGTTCACAAGAACCAGATCTGTAAGTGGGTCGAGAGGCTCATTGCATTCATTCTAGCTGCTATGAGCATCGTGCTGCTGCACCTGCTGCCGAGGCTGTCCTGGGAGGCGTGTGCCTACCTGCAGGCTCCGGCCAGGATGATGCTAATTACATCTGCTGCCTAGGAGATGCGCTCACCCCATGCCTTCCCTTTGGGTTTTGCTTACAATCTCATTTTGGCTGATATTTCTTAAGTTATACTTTCCATCTCTAAACCAAAGCCTGTCATCAGTGCAGAGAGAGTCTCTGTGACTTCCCTTCCCCCACAGATGTATCCTCTTCTCATCTGGAAACTTTTCCTCCCAGACTTTGCACACTTATCCTCCTAATCACTTGTTGACTTTGTCGTCTATACCCAGGGACTGTGTTGATCCCCAAATCCACCACTTTGCTGGCATTAAGCGTGGCTGGAATTTTGCCCAACTACATGTCGTGAATCCTTTACTGCTGTTTTTGCCACAGTGTATGCTACAAGCTGATTATATTAAACATAGGCAAGCACCAAAAGAGTAGAGGCAGCAGTTCTCCAGAGGCTGCCTTCAGAGCCTTCAGCTGAGTGTTACATTCCAAGAGTAAATAATAATTGACTCAAAATAATTAATGTAATAAAATTGTGCTGCAAATGGTACTGTTTCATATTTCATATCTGCATCAGCATCCTGTAACGGATTGGGCATTCTTCTCCTAGGACAGTGATGGATACACAGTCCCCAGATTAAAGTGCCTATGTTTTCTTCTGGTTTAAAGCTTCATTTTTAAAGGAAAAGTTTTTAAAATTTCTTCCGCATTAATAATAAATTAACATAGAAATAATTAAACTTAACTGGAACCGAGCAAAGCTGATCTCATACATAGAACTACATATGTAGCCAAAGAGGTTGTCTTCCTACCCCCAGCTTAGCTCAGGAACACTGGGTGTTCTTATTCTTAATAGTAGGTCATGTCTTTCTGCAGGTTTTTCAATCGAGATTTTGGTTTTTTTAAATCTAAGAGATTCTTCTTAGCAAAGGCTAAGAAAAAGAATAAGGAATGGGATAAAATGAGGTGAGGCAATTCCCCTGAGACTCAGGATTAAGGAGTCTTGATAACTATTGCTCTCCTCTCTCCCCCCCATCCTCTCCCACCCCCCACCATCAGGTGGAGAAAAGATAATAAAAGACATGTACAACAGAAGAAGGGAAGGAAGAGGATAGTTTCTTTGCTCCTAGGGCCAAATCAGTACTTGCTGGTACAGCTCCTTAGGGATTACAACTGGATCAACTTCTCTGCTGCTTATTTTAGAGTCAGCTTTTGCCAAACTGCAGTGCTGTTTTCCTGTGTTGCTGTTCTCCATAAAATCCTCACATTTCTCTTCGTTGGAGAGCTGCTTTTGGAAAATCATGACTCAGCCACAGTGCTTTAGAAAATTAAAAAACTTGAAATTAAGACCTTTTGACTAAGCATATTCCAGTTAGTACGTTTTAAAACATTCAGGGAAAGATTACCTCAGACTTGAAATCAGAGCATCACAGAGGCTGGAACGGGCTGCTGGGGATTATCCAGTCCAACCTCCTGCTCAAAGCACATCCTGTTATGGCAGGTTGCTCAAAGCCAGGTCCAGCTGGGTTTGAGTACCTCCAAGGATGGAGATTCCATGGCCTCTCTCTGAGCACCTTGTGCCAGTCCTTGACCACCTTCACAGTCAGTATGTTTTTCCTCCCTATATTGAGGCAGAATTTTCTGTGTTCCAGCTGGTGCTCATTTCCTCCTTTCCCTGTGCACCTCTGAGAAGAGTCTGGCTCCATCTTCCCTATCCTCCCAGCGGGTAGTTGCAGATAGCAATGAAGTCTCCCTGAAGCCTTCTCTTCTCCAGGCTGAACAAACCCAGCCCCCTTGTATATCCTGGGCTTCAGCCCCCTCCTCAGCCCTGAGGGCCCTCTGCTGCTCTTGCTCCAGGTTCTTCCTGGGAAACCCAGAATGGATACAGTCAACCAGCGGAATCTCAGAAGTGCCAAATAGAGGGGGAATAACCACCCTTCTTGACCTTCTTGTCAAGACTGACTACACGTGTTGTAACATAGCCCAGGTATAGTAGTTGGCTTTCTTCTCTGTATGGGTGCGCTGCTGACCCCGTCTCACCTTGTTGTCCACCAAGACCTGAAGGTCATTTTCTGCAAAGCTGCTTTCTATCCATTCAGCCCTCGGCCTGTCCTCCTGCATGGGGTCATTCCTCCCCAAAGGCAGGGCTTCAGACTTGCCTTTATTAAATTTTTACAGTTCATTTTTCAGGCTTATGGAGGACCCTTTAAATAGCAGTCCTGCCTGCAGCATATCAGACCCACCTTCCCCCCCACTTCGAATTTTAGAGTCATTTGCAGACTTGCAAAATTATGCTTGTCATTAATAAAGACTTTAAACATTGTTGGCCTCAGTATTTATCCCTGAGGGATGCCACTCGGAACAGGGCACCAGCTGAATTTTGTGACAATGATGAACACCCTTTGAGCCTGATGGTTCAGCCAGTTTTTCCATTCATCTTATTGCCCACTTATCCAGACAAAAATTCATCACTTATGCTATAGGGACACTATGGAGGACCACGGCCTTGTTAAAGTCAAGGTATACAATACCTACTGCTTCCCTTATTCACAGAGCCATTCATCTCATGGCAGAAGGCTGGCTCAGGTTACCCAGCCATGATTTGCCCTCACTGAATCCGTGCTAGCCATTCACAACAACCTTGTTCTTCATGTAGCTAAAAATGGCTTTGAAAGGTGTTTGTTCCATGACCTTCCCAGGAACCGAGGTGAGGCTGACCTGAGTCTTCTTTCTTGTTCTTCTTGGAGATGATCATAGCATTTGTTTTCTTTCAGTCATTGGGAACTTCCCCGATTGCCATGACTTCTGAAAGGTGATAGGCAGCAGCCTTGTGATGATATTGTCCACCTCCCACATGTGCATGCCACCTCCCCTGCATGTTCAGGCAGTATTCCTGTATTGCTCCTGGGCAGCCTGCCCCTGTGTCCACCTTCTGTGTACATCTATTTTGCATATGAGTTTAGCAAGAAGTTCCCTGTGTCAAACACAATAGCTTCTTGTGGAGAAAGGATGAGTTAACACCATACAAAAGAGTTTAAATTAGTCTCATAAAGCATGACAGAAGCACTCGCACATTTCTCATGGAGTTAAAGGTATGACAGTTCCATTTATAGGACTGAAGAGAAGTCAGTGCTTCTTGAACTACTGGAAGAATAAGTAGTCTGTGAGACTTGAGTTTCAACTCTTGGCATGGATGTCTTGTTGCAGAAATACTGTATACTGATTTTCTGTACCATATGAGTTTATGTATCATATCTAGGCCTGGATCCACAGTGATAAGCTACTTTTAGGGAGTATGGCTTCCTTTAAACTATTCTTTCAACTTTCTCTGTGTTGCTTCAGACTCCCTGAACCAGCTTCGTTTGGTCAGTGTGTCACAGGTGACCTTCATCTAGCTTACAGAGACCCAGAGTGAGAAGGGGCAGAGATGGTGCACTGGAAACCACATGGTGGGGGAGCACAAGGCAACAGGCGGAAGAGGGAGTCTCCTGCTTAAAACATCAGAAACAACTTGTTGCGCTCTGGAGTTCAAGGCTACTGCTGCAACATTGGACTTAGACTTTTAGCGCATACGTAGTCCTAGCAAAAAGAATGCTCAAAAACTGGAGCCGCTGCTATAGCAGTAGGTTGCAGATATTTGGAAAGGGTTAATATCCAAATGAAAGGGATGGTGAAGGAATTTTTAGAAAGTCCCGAAAGCAGACTGTGAGAGGTGGAGGCCAAGATCTAGATATTTATTAAGAAAATTCATGTAAGCTCTGGAATTATTCATGTGGAAGAGTTGAGCAGACCACAGAACACTAAAACAAGAGCACTTTGTTGGCAGCTTAAGATGTGCCCAAAATATATGAGGAGATTTGGCATCTATTTGACTGCATTGCAGTTTTGAAATAATTTATAATAATGGAGTTTTCTATTAGAAGCTAATGAACTTGGACCGTGAGGCACCCACAGGAAAGAAAGGCAAAATAAAGGATAGAAACAAACAACTCACATCATAGAGATTTTATGTAGATTTGTTCCTTGTTGACAGCCATGAAGGGTATATGAACCTGCAACTGCGTGTCAAGGTGAGTCACAAGAATGCCAAGCAGACAGTGTATGGAGGTAGCACTTACAGAAATGCCACTCATTTTTACAGAACAGGAGAAAGTCTCACAGACTCATGAAGGACCCGTGAGCTTACAGAGGCTAATGAGATTAAATCAATGTTCCCATTCAGATTCTTTTTTGATTTCCTTTGGCTGACTAGGCCTGATCTCTTTATTGCTTTCCCAGCGCTCTGTGGTTCTGTAAAGGCCGTGGAAGACCAGTCTCTCTTTGCAGGATATAAACATATAAACAAGGTCAAATGCAGAGAAGTGCAATGTATTTATTTCATTATTCTTTGAAATCCAGATGGGGTTGTATTCTATTTCACCTCAAACATTTTAGCAGTGCTCATGTAAAACACAAAATCATTCAATCCTATCCAGAGAGACTTCAGAAAGATCATGACTTGCAGTAAGGAGTTAATCAACTGTAATAATAACTATAGGGTCAGAATTACATGCATCAGTTTAAGACTTCACATTTACCATTAATGAGAAGTAAAATTACATACCGAGACATTCATCTGTTCATTTCATTTATTAAGGAGTCAGTGGTCCTTACATGTTCTCCCGACTCACTGTTAAATTTCACCCATTAATGTGATTACTTTACATATGTACGTGGGTGGCCCTCTACTGCAGGATTGCCAGTACTTTGTGCAGCGTTTCCAAGGCCTCATGACAGAGGCTGGTCAGGTCTGCCTTGTGGGAAGTTTTCTTCACCTGCCTGCAGCTTTGATTTACTTGCCTTAGCCCTGACAACAATTCTCCTCATTGACCAGGTGTCTATAGCTAATTTGTTTTACTTTTGTTTTTCTTTCTGTGTTACAGCCATAGTTTTATATAGATAGCAGCAACAAGCAGTTACTCTATGCAGAATGCAATATTTACGACTCTGCAGTGAAATTCCCTTGCTTAGTTTACATCCTTTCCAGGTGATTGTTTCATAATGCATGTATCCTTGGGATATTTCGTTAACAGCAACATCTGCTATCAAGGCATTTAAAAAGCCTTGTTTTTCTGAAAATGAAATCTTTATCGCAAATATATTGAGGGGGATGGGATTTTTTTATTGTTGAAATAACCAAATTTTTATTATAATCATATATTTTGGCTACAACCCTGAAGCAATGGACCCAATTCAGAATCCTGGATGTTTGTATGGAGGCTCTATTAAATTCCTTAGCCCTCATTTACATTTGAGCATGGTTTTCTGTTAGATTAATATAGATCATGCTCGCAGGCTGGAATTAAGTGGGTAATTCTTTCCTATGCTTGCACCACTCCCATTTATAGAGAGCAGTTTGATAACCATATTCAAAAAGCAAAAGAAAATGATACATGTAGTCAGTATGGGCCCAAATCACAGTTCAGCTATGGGCACTTTAATCTATTTCGCGATCAGTAGTGTTTTAAATGAAGGGTGTTTGTGGAAGTGCATTCTGTTCTGAGCTCTTGTCTCAATAGCGTCATCAATGAAATACCAATTACTGTCTTGTAATTACTACAGTTCTAAAGGTTCAGTTCATATGGTCAATACAAGAACTCCGTCTCTCCAGCTTCATTCATGCTCTAAGGCATTTCGTAGGAGTACATTTCAGCAGATCACTTCTACTGGACCCAAGGTGTCGGCGTGCAGACACAGTCAGAAAAAAACTGTAAGCGTGGATTGGTTACACCAGTGATAGGAACACAAAGTTATCAACATTAAAAGGTACATCAAAGGTATAACATCTAAGATCATACACTGCTTTTGCATGGCACCTCCCATTTGAGGACTGAAAATTGGTCAGTGATTTTAGCCTGCAGCACCGCAGAGTATCTTACTTTGCAGTAGTCTAGGAGAACAGGCTAATATCCAGCAGCCATGTGTCATTTGTTGTTTTTTTAGCTACTACATAAGCTTCTGTGTGAATAAACATTGATTAAAACTGATTGATAAATTCAGGTTTGCTTGTTGGTTTTGACCCAGTGTCACACCTTTCAAGTATCACCAATTCTGTACGCATTTACTGTGCTACCTGCCCTTCTTTTCAGTGTGGCTGTGTTAAAAAGAAGAAAGAATATGAAATGCAACAGAGCCAATATGGCGTACTATCTTTTGACACTAAAAACGTAGATGTAGCCTTAACCAGCAGTTCTACAAGATAAGGAGAAAAAGCGTTTACTTTCATTGGTTTCATGGTATAGTTTTATTGACTACATTGCAAGTAACTGTGAGAGAGGGAAGTACATAGGTACATATATATATGTAGAGACAATCAGAAACATTTAGCCATTCATAGTGGTGTAAATAAAGAAGGAAAATGGTGAAAATACACTTAAGATGTTACTGGTTTGTGCAGAAACAGTAATAAAAGGCTGTCCCATGGCTAACAAGAGCAACACACAGCATGTTGGAACAGAAGTGCATTTTTGTGTTAAAGCCATCACTAGGCACTGTAATGCCAGTGAGAGTGAGCTGGGAGGCACTGGCACAGAGAAAAACTATATGCGTTTCACCCTTTCTCACCATACACAAAATTTAGCTTAAACAAGTTCATACTGATAACCACCTCCACTGTGAGCACAGCCAGAAGTATGTTCTTTCTGCAAGACTTAAAAAAACCCCTCTGGTTGGAATACTGGGCACAGAAACCCACAAATTTACTTCCATGAGTCAGAATATTTTGTGTTGACATCGGCTACTGTCATAAGGTGATGACTTTTGTTACACATAGATCAAATACTGACGATAACACATAGCATGTGCAATCCATATTGAGTCTTTCTTACGTTGCTCGGCTTTTGGAACTGGCCTGTTAAATGTTGTTTGTGTATTTCCATCCATGCGTTATAGAGTCCCATGCACCATAGACCACAAATCACTCCAAACCAGCACTATAACTGGAAAAAAATTAACTCACTAAGGATTTTAATGTGTAGTGAACAGACGTTTTTCTTTGTTCTTATAAATCACCAAAGTAGAAGATAAAGGGAGTATTTTTTAATGTATGGAACAGTACATTTTTATATTACTTCTGCAGGGTCTTTGAAATGATGTTTTTCTAAAGTCAGGGGACCAAAAGAACCTAAAAATTGGAGAGAGGAATGGGATTATGGTTTAGAAAATGAACACACATTAATTCAGTCTAAGTGTAAAAAACATCCAACCAAACAACCCCCCAAAATATATGTCAAAGAAAGATGCCTGTAATTTGTAAAAGATTCAGAGCTAAAAATCAGTTATGCTCAGTTTGAGAAGAATAAACACAGTGGGCAGAGAGAGTGTTATCTCAAACTAGAGTCCCAAACACATTAGAACACACAACCTTCACTGTTTCATGAAGATTCACAGTAATGTCAGCTGTGCTTCTGCAGACCCTCCCTTTATTGGGACGGTTAAATTTATGTTTAGTTTACCATGAAACAAAACTGACATGGTCAGAAATCACTTAAACGAATGAAAATCACATAGAGCACTGTCTGCTAGGTTATAAGCAAAACCAGCCTATGGGTTTGGGGAATATAGTGTGTTATAGCAAGATTTCCATTTTATTTTTCCACTAGACAAATTGCTTCTCGGCTGGGTGCTGTTTGTTTTCATGGTTAAGTGGGTCAGTACAAAGAAGCTTAGTCACATCTCTGAGGCAAAGAAATAGATGCGTATCACAGTGCAGGCTATGGAAACAGTTAAATGCCGTCGTTCAGTGGTTCAGGTTTAAATCTGGTACAGGCTGGTGCCCAAAGAAGCAGCCACAGCCATTGTGTCCTGCAGTTCCTTCTCCATGTTCCCACATGCTGGGGCTGGCACTCATGCAGCCGCACAGCAAACTTCCTCAGGAAACTGCTGCTCATCCTGAACAAGCTTCCCCCAACCTCCATCCCCCTCCCCGTCCCCCCGTCCCCCCTTAATTTTTCACCTTACACCATTTTAATCAGTTCATGCTGAGGCCTTGTGAACATTAGCTCCAACATGAAGACAAGCATAGAAATGACCTTTTCAGCAGCAGCACAAACTTATGCCAGATTGAACGGGCTGTGGAATTAAAGTAAATTCTTCAGACACTTTCCATTTATTTGTAATGGCCTAATAAATATATAATCCTCAGTGAAAAAAGACTATAGCTGGGCCTGCCATAGAGAACTGTCATAAGCAGAACTCTGCCAACTAAAATTCCTATTTATATATGTTTTGAAAATCAAGATTGCTATTAATTTCAAAAAGAAAATTACATTGAATTTCAGAAAAAAACCTGCCCTGGTTATAAAGCCTGCTACCAGAGGATTTACAAAGGAGCCTTTTTCTGTGCATTTACCACTGGAAAAATACAGGCCATATGCATATTCCGTTACTGCCCATGTTGCTGCTTTTCTTTTTCTACGTCCGTCTGACTGCTTGTATTGTATATATTACAGGGTATTTGTAAACAAAACCAAACACTATCAATATTATATTAGGACAATAAATGAGAACCTGCCAAATCAAGACAAAACTCAGCAATTAGATCCAAGCCAACCTGGTAAAACATACTAAACTGAAAGAGAAAATACAAAGGAGATTCAGTGAATAGAAGGAAAGAATGATACTAAACGCATCTCATTTAATCATACTCTTACTTTTGCACAGTACCGAGAGAGTTCAATCATAAATATTCATCTATAAGACTATAAACCTTTCTACAGAGTTTCCTAATAGTAACTTCTTTAGACCAGATACAGTTTATATCCTTATTTTGAATTTGTAGAAAGTCTCGCACAGACCTGTGGGCAGTGAAATACTTCCTCTCCACAGGCAGGATCATGAGCTAGCCTGGAGTTTACTCTAACTCAAGGTGAATCATACACATAATAAAATAAAGAGCAAATATCCAACAGCTGAGAGGAACAGCTATACCCGTACAGTTCAGGAGAACGTTCCCTGCTACCTCCAGTACCAGCTTCAGGGTGGCAGAGACAAAGCGAACACTCGGGGAAAAGCTCCTCATCAAACTAATCCAAAACACATCAGAGTACCAAAGCCCTCAAACCACCCCAGGGAAAAATTCATCGTTTTCCAAAACATCCAAGCAGTTACATCAAGACACAAATAGTTATCAGCAGTTGGAGGCAAGAACCAAGAACAAAACCCAGCACCACCACCAAAAGTCCAAATATTTAGTGGATAGAGAGAAAAGAAATCACAGGCTCCACCACTAAATTACAAGAATATGTAAGGGCTCCCTGGGGGCTGCAGCTTGTAGGTTCCTCCAGGTTCACGGACCTAGCAAATGTAACTAAAAAGAGAGATGGAAAAGAAAAAGTCAGTGGTAATCTGTCAAAGGAAAGAGAGTCCTTTTTTATAAGCCCCGTAATACCTGGCTGTGGAGAGAATTTGGTACACTACAACCATGAAAAACTATCAAACCTGTTTGTTTTAACTTGGGTTGTGTTTGTCTGCTGTCTCATAGGAGACATAGTATGAGTTGTAGCACATTAATCAGAGCAGCTTCAAAAATCTATTTCCGATTTCTTCATGTAATTTAAAATAATACTGCACACACACATACTTTGCATCCAGATTTCTATACTGCACACCTGCAGCTCATGTAAATATATCTAGATGAACTTTAAACTTGGTTAGTTGCGTTTTCGCAGAAAACAGAGATGAGCACGAATTACTCATCTGAGAGTCTACTCAGGTTTTTCAAGTGGATTTCATAAATGGCCCGAAGTCCTACAATGCCATCACGGAACTGCTGACATCACCTGTGATATCCTGAGGCAAGCGATCAATCACTGTCCGCTTTAAAGGATCACCTATACTCACCTTGCTTGCTAGAGTACTCAAGGGAAGCATGCGAACAGGACTTTGCTTTCAGCTGCAGTTATGAAAAAGCATATTTGTAACAAAGTAAATCAATGAGATTTTTTTCTTTTCTTTTCCTGCAGGCATTTATAGTTACTATTCTCAGTAACTGAATTTGATTGAGCTCAATCAGTGCATTAGCATTTTAAAGACTGTCTCTTTGTAGAATCCAGTCATATAATATAAAACCCCTTAAATTAGATTGCCAAAATAATATTGGGAGACAGGTTTAGAACTTAGAATTGGTATTCATGGAGTATACTAAAAAATTCCTGAAACTTTCAAGGAACTATAGCCTTCTTTCCTGCAATATTTTTGCCTACACATAGAGACCATACACAAAATGTACTCATCATGTGCATGTTTTTTCCTCAAGTTTTATGCTCAAGAACTGCAGCCTGGCTGCTGTGGGAACCTGTTCTAAAGACACTGGAAACTATTTGCTTGCTCCAGACAATAGTGTGAGGCTGTTAAATGAATAACTATGATAGTGTGTTGCCAGCTAAACAAAAGGAAAGCAGTGGTGGTTTGTATTCATGGAACATACGTAGATCTAGACTGCAAAGCCCAGACGGGAGGCCAAATTGTCTTCTCATTTACATGTGTACAGCCACAGTGACACTGGGCCACTGAGTGACTCACTCCAGCAATTATGGAAGAGTAAATCTGTCTATTATTTAAATTAGAAATGAGCAAACCTCAGTGGGTTACTAGTAGTCTTGTATTTCGTTTATTGCAAACTAAAATTCTGAGTCATAATAATTAACCTTAAATGGAGAAACTGTTGGCTGTGGAAAATTCAGCTATTTTTAAAAATGTTAGCCAGGTGGTTGTCTAGTAGTGAGAAGTTGCATGGGTGGCCTAGTAGAATTCAAGGCATTATTTCACAACGTGGCCCTAAAAGCCAAGAAAAGACTTCCTCTTCAAGTCTGATTCTCAGTATTACATGAAAAGATAATGTAAACAGTCTCTGGCAGGAATGTATATGAGCTACAATAACACAAGTATTAGCATTAGCATACACACAAGCCAACCGTTTCTTTCCTTTTGTGCACTATCCATTCCAATCCCTTTCAGATAATGTAGATCTTTATTAAATATGTTCAAGGATTTTGTTTTGTTTTTCTAAACTGCTAACCTCATAAGCGGCAAACCATTTACATTTTAAAGAGAAAGCTCTACTAGGTGAAGGTTCTGTTTGAATATTTGCCTGCACTTTAGCGAGTCTGTTCTAACGTTTTTTTCAGCTGTTAGAAAAACAACTATGTACAGAAATAGTTTGAAGCTTTGGCAACCTAGAAGGCCTATCAGTTTTTAGGAACTCTCTTGGGGGTAGAGGAGCTGCATGCTTTATGTTAGTTAGACAAAGTAACAATTTTTATTTTTTTTTCTTCCTATTCTTTCATGGTTGAAAACAGTGATGTTTTTTATTTAGAGGGGTTGAGCATATTATTATCTGTTCCATACCTTAGGAAAGCATTCTTTACTATTTGCATTTCACACTGTGTGTCTGTCTCGTTATTTCAGTGGCACACAAATGACCAAAGAAGCACCAAACATCATAAATGCTACGCTCTGTAAAATAGCACAATGGCTGCAACTGCATTGAAAATCCTTTTTGATCCGAAGAATGGCAATGAGAATGTGCTCTGTTACGACAGAACAGGATGCATTTTGATCTCACTAGAGAGAAACATATTTTAAAATGGACTATTAGAAAGCTTGTAAAAAGGAAAAGTGCTTATCTAGTGAAGCAAATGAAAACACTCCTATTGATTTAATTAAAATGGAAGTGGACCCTCTTTACTCATTATCAATTGGTAGTAGACACTCTTGTTTGCATCGAAGACAACTGCAAACCACAAGTACTTTCAGTGGGATCTCTATAGGACTATTTATGTTGTGCAATAATCTACTCCACATGAGTAAAGGCGTCAGAACCATCTTGATCATTTGATCAAAGGCTGTGTATACCTGGGGACATTTACAGAAGTTCTGGAACAGAGAATTTTTCATATTGTTTTGATCCCGGTGACTGAAATTTAGGACTTCTACTTCTTAGAACTTTGCAAACACTAATTACTAAAACACCTTTTCATCCTTCCTCAAAGAAGCAGACTCTTTGTTTCATAGGGTGGAAGTGAGAACAGAGCAAAGGAGGGCCATAACTTTTTACTTATGTAAGGTGATCAAAAGTACGCCATTCTTAACAACTTAGACAAAAAGCAAACTGAACTGTTGGGAACTTGGTATTGCTATTCAAATCTGTGTAAGTTACAGAAAATAAGCACCTACAGGCTAGGTGCATTAACCTGAAATATCCAGTCATATTACTGCAGCAGAGCTGACTATGGTAGGCCACTGTCCTTGTGGTCATTCTCCTTCTGTCACCAGAGGTTTCATGGACTGCTCAATGAAGATCCTACAACAGTGGTGTTAATCCAGCAATGTTGAAACCAGCAGTCATGAAAGATTTCAAGGCTAATGGTTATTCTGAATCCCAGACAGAAGTCCTGAACAATTGTGAGTAGAGCGTAAAATGCTCAAGAACTTCAGAAAGAGCCTATGGCACATTATCAATAATCCTTTTGCATTGCACTCTACAGTTTCTGAGCAAGTCTATGCTTTTAGGTCTACCATGAAATGGCAAGATGAATATCTTAGTGGTTGTTGTAATGGGCAATGCTTTAAAGGAATGACCTTTCCTAGATAACCTGATGATTACATTAGGGAAGAACAGTTGATTCAACATTTTACTAGCAATTTTTGAGAGTGGTGGAGCTAAATCTTTCTCATGTCTAGCTACGTCACATCATCTATAACTCCCAGGTACCGACTGATAACTCGGTGTTTTTTGCATGCCCTTCTTAAGTACGTGATACAGTGGGGCAAGAAACTCCTCTCTTATCAGCTTTTGTTTGATGCCCAATAAAAGTCTACTTCCCATCTACCTCTAGAATTCTTCAGCTTTTGTTTTCTCTAGCTGTGGATATTCTAGCTGTGGAATATTCAGGTTTTTTGAAATCAGACTCAAACAGCACACTGAAAGTTTGAGACCGATGAACAATTGGAGACTGCTCCAGAAAAATTTTAGTATGTAACCAAGCTACATGGCACAGTTCTGGACCAGAGGATAGATTAGTACACAATATATTGTATTATTTTTGCAGATTATGTTTGACAAGATAATAAGCAAAACGCAGAGAATAAAACAAGTGGAAGGATATGTGTGTATGTACATGCGTGTGTGTGTGTGTTTGTGTGTCTATGTATACATGTTTTATATCTATATATCTCCTGCTATGTCACTAAAGATGTCTCAAGTGTTTGACTTGCTTATTTCCTTCTTTTTTCTTCATGACTATTATGTCTAAATCCCTGCATGCACTATTCTATTTTCTGTTTGAAAATAATCAGTCTGGTTTTTCTTTAATAAGCAGTATTTTCAATACAAATTCTTTAATCAGTGTCACTTTCCGCAGGCAGTTTCCTAAAACGGTTGTTCCTGGAAATCAACCAGAGCTATAATTAATATACAAGAAATGCCCCAGGATACTTTCTTATTTTTCTGCACTGCAAACAAGGCATTTGTTTTTTGGGAAATGTTTATGTATCTGGGATCAGAATAGACTGCAGAGATTAATTTGAGCCAGATAAATTTAGATACATAAAAAACCTAAATCAAAAAGGGAAAAGGATTTGTAAAATTTGCTTTTTGAGTAGTCTGAAAAAAAGTACAATTTCATTTTATTTTTTGGTAAACCATTCTATGTCATTTACGGAGAAAATGTGCTGGTAGGTAGCCAGGGGATATCTATCATATTATGTAAAAATTACAGCTATGTTTTTGACTATTTACAGACAGAAATCAAGAGAAATGGCAAAATATTGGAAAACATTTTTCGGGAAAAATCTAGTGATGTTTGTGCTTACCCAGGAATGACTACAACAGAACAGAGACAGCATTTTCACAATCCAGTGACAAATCTCTGGTACTAAAGTGTAGCTGATATTTTAAGTGAAGATTCTGAAATCCTTCAGTAATCAGTGTCATGCATTTAGTGGCCAGCCCAGCCTAAACCGCGACAGAGAGAAATCTGCTTTAAGATTAAAACATTTCTATCTTTGGAAGTATTTCTGCAAAATATCTTCAAGCTTAAAAGAATAGAATTCTGAATCTGATTCTGAAAGACATATTCTTTTATCAATTTAAAAGTCCTTTTAAAATTAGAATAACACAGCAATGACTTTGCTTAGTATCCTACTAAGTTTCTGACCTTGGTTATCTTTTAAGAACAAGTTAAACAAGCAATCATATTTTCATAGAGTTAATACACACCTCAGGCAATTCATATCCCTTTATAGGTACTGGAACTTGAAAATAAATTCTTAGCTAACCCACAGCCTCTGATAACCTCTTTGCCTAATGTCACATATAAAATGGCAGGAAGAAACAAAAATTCAGTAAGGAGGAATTCTTACACAAATTTCTTTTAATCTTACCTGCACACACATACCACTCCTACTCACATGGGATTGCATGATGAAGGTAAATATATGTGTATGTACCCATATAGTTGTATCTATATCTATATTCCCATATCTATCTCTGCCTATATATATACCTCCCCCCTCCTCCCCCTTTTTACAATGTGGGTTGTCAGACGCTGGAACAGGTTACCTGAAGAGGTTGTGGAGTCTCCGTCTCTGGAGATATTTAAAACCAAACTAGACACAGTCCTGGGAAATCTGCTCTAGATGACCCTGCTTGAGTAGCGCAGTTGCCTGATGATCTCCAAAGGTCCCTTCAACCTAAACTATTCTGTGATTTTCTGTTACATAGGTTTAAATGGGTAGCTTGTATGAATCAGCTTCCCAAATTACTCAGTTTTGATCTCATAATGTCTCCTCATAAAAGAGTTTTCTGTATGCCATACACCTAATAATTCTGTTTGTTCGTTTCTGAACACTCTCTATTTCTTCATCCTTTTCAGAATCAAGTCTGAAGAGAGTGTTCCATTGATTTCCAATGGGATACTTGTGTGCTTTATAACCTGTTCATTATCCATCCTACCAAGTTTGCTTTTTTTAATTGCTGCTGTGAAGTGGAGAGTTGTCTTCAGCTTGAGCTGTCTGCAATGGTAATTACTATTTATTCTTTCTGTGAATCTTTCCATGTAGCTACCTTAAAGCAATTTACATGGAAAGATGTCTTAAGTAGCAGCTTTGTCAATTGTCAAACTAGAAGGAAAAGGACGTGAAATGATTTGCCATCATGTTGGTAGCACATCTCTAGAGCATGTCAGGATCTTTTATTTTAAACTAAATGTTTGCTTTTGTTTGTTACCTTTTCCATCAAAAATCAGGACAAATCTTAGAAACATTTGGTTAAAGTTGGATTTCTTTTATATCATCCTTTGTCCTGAAGTTCTTGTGTTCAAACAGGCAGAGATCCATGGATCTCAGCTAGTTTCAGAAAGCATAGAACTGTCTGATTTGATTGTCTACTTATGAGGCAAGGACAGGAGCGATTCTGGTTAACAAAACTTTGATGCCAAACAAAGCTGACATTACCCAACTGAAAAATGCTTCTTGATACCTCAGAGGTGACATTCTTGACACCACTGAAAGTGCCAACAAAAGTTTCACATACTAATTGAGGGCAACATGACCCTACAACTGGAAAATTTCTTTGCAGTGAAATTATACAAGAGGTTATTACGGTATGAGACTCAACTTTGAGCTCTTCCACACTTTCTCCATTTGTACAAGGGTTGTTTTGCGAATGTGAAAGAGGCCTCTGCCTTCTTTGCTAAAATTGCTACTCAGGGCCTGTACTGAAGACTAATCACCTCTGGAACTATACCAGACAGCAGGAATATATGCAAGTTGATGTTAAAAAGAGTATAAGCACCTCTGTGTATACATTGGCTCTAATGGTGAAATCATGGAATTTTATATCATTCTGCAGAAGCCATGTTGCCTAATGGACTGATTCTGCTCTGATGCCAAATGCAAAATAGTCATTAACAGCAGCAGAATCAACCCATCCTGCAAGAGAGAATTCCATTGTAAATCCTAAGGTCTTTTCTGTGCTGGAAAAAAGCTATTCTTCTTTTACTAAACCATTTCTAACAGCAGTAAAGTGATTTGAACACCTTCCGCAAAACAATAAACTTAATTCACTTTTGTTGAGATTCACTGAAGGGTTGAACTAAAAAATACAGAACCGACCATCTTATTCAGCACCTAATCTCCAGCTAGTAAGGGTGATGTGGATGCTAAAAGTTTACAGAAGTTTAGAGTGACTGAAAAATGTCATAGAAAATTCCACTGACGGTTATTAAACAGGCAGTTATGTTATCTAGCTGAAGAAATCCCCAAGTACAAATTTCTGAAGGCTGCAGAGTATTTTCAAGAAATATCACTACTTTCTTGTCCTGTTCTTATACTTTATCTTAGATATCTTTTATTGACCATGGTCATAGCTGTTCAGCTCAATAGACCTTTGGTGTGATCAATTCTTATATTAAGAAAAAGGTATTGACAGTTTTCAAGAAAATTATTTTCTTGTCCTTGTTTTCTTCTTCAAACAAAAAGATAAGAGCATTTTAAGTAGTGGAAATCTCAGGGTATAACTACTCCAAGCAGTACTAGAGAGAGTAAGACCTGAGTTAGTGAACTTACTAGCACGGCGCCCCCTCTAGGCTAATTAATCTTCTTCTATTGTGAATTAAAGCCATAACATCAATACTACTCTTCAGGAATACCTACATTTTGTTATATTGGTAGAGCTATTTTCAGTAGAATTCTTAGATTAGCCATTTCATCCATTTCATAGTAAGAATTTTACTCTTTAAAAAGTTCTTCAAAATATTTAGAGAATTAAGGCCTTAGTCTGTACCTACCAGATTAGTTGAAATGATACTTAACAAGGGAGAAAAATAAAGTGTCTGGGATATCATGAAGTAGAATAAAACCAGTGTGGTTTCTGCAAAGGAAAATCTTGGTTAATAATTTTTTTTTTCTTAGTTCTTTGAACATATCTATAAAGGAATGGATGAAGCAAAACTGGTTCACATAATTTAATAAAACTACTAAAGAGCCTTTGACATGGTTCTGAATAAGATTCTACAGAAGAAAAAAAGCCTAAAGGGCCAACTGTGTCCTGCGGTGCATAGCTAGCTGGTCAAGGGAGGTAATTGTCCCACTCTGCACTTCACTGGTGTGGTCCCACCTCAAGTACTGTGTGCAGTTTTGGCCACCTCAATTTCAGAGGGACATCCAGCTATTAGAATGTGTCCAGAAGAGGGCAACAAAGATGGCAAAAGGCCTTGAGGGCAAGACTTACAAGGAGTGGTTGAGGTCACTTGGCTTGTTCAGCTTGAAGAAGAGAAGGCTGAGGGGTGACCTCATCTCAATCTATACCTTCCTCAAAGAGCATAATTAAACGACCAGTTAAAAACCAAACCAAACCAACTAACCAAACACAGCAAGCACTTCACTGCACTCAAACTTTTATTATCCAATGTTTATCAATAGTTTCAAAAGAACAAAAGAACTGTAGAACAGTGGTGATTCTACTTATTAAAGTTTGCAGATATCACTAAGTCATTTAGGCCAGGAAAGGTCACAGAGGTTGGAACAAACTTTGGAGAGGGCTGATTCAAGTAGTTTATACATCAACACACTAAATGTTTCATTTCACATTGAAAAGGAAAGTTCACACTTCTCCAACATCTCAGAGGGCTCTAAATTTATGGAAGCAACTCCTACAGCAGACCTGGAAATTGCTCTAGGTTGCTGTAGCTGGGAGTCCAACAAGAAGTTAGGTTACATGAAGACTAATAGGGTAATTAACATTGGCATATAATGCCTTTTTATAATTAATGATATGACTTCATTTGGAGTGCGCAGTGCTGCTCACCTATCCCAAAAGGGACACTGAAGAACGTAGGTTAGTTTTTAGGATATTGAGAAGTATAACCAGTGGACTGGAAGTGCTTGCATATGAAAAGAAACTGAGCAATTAAGACTGATCACTGAAGAAACAGAAGAAAGAGGCATGATAAAAAGTATATTACACAAGAAAAGCATTAGAAATTAGAAAATTCTGTTCCTTTGTCTCATAATACAAATGCAAAGAAACATGATGACATTAAAAAGCTGTCAATTAAAAACTGATTCAAGGAGATTTCCATTCATTAACTGTAAACTGTGAAACTTATTGCTACAGGAAATTTCCAAAACAAAAAATACAACAAGAATTAAAAAAGGATCAACTCATTTAATTTTTATCAACAGGAAGTTAGACAAATTTTCACCATGGTTGCCAGAAATAGCAGGATGCTGGATTCATTGACCTTGGAAATCCCTTTTGCCTTATTTTCCTAACTCATTCTTATCAACAATCTGGAGTAAAAGCCCCTAGTACTTACAACACAGGTCACCCTCAAATACATCGTAGGTGTAGTATTACATTTAACCAGTACTAACCAGTTGAAAGGGACATGCCCCACTTTCCTAATCATGTACAAACTACTGGCTAAAGAGCAGAGAAACACTGGAAAGTGGGTATATTTCCTTTGTGGAAGGAATGAACTAGGTTACTCCAGAGAATATAATCAAGTTCCAAACTGTGCCCCATTCATCCCAAAAGGCACTGAGGCTGTCTAAGACCTAGATTTTCTGCACTAGAAAGTATAATTTTGCACAAACTACTGATTGTCTTACTTTCCTATTAATTTTCAACCTTCTTTCTAACATATAAATTACATTCTTATTTGTTTTATAAGGTAGCGATGTGAAGACTTACTCACTGGAAAAAGGACAATTAAGTCCACAAAGTGAAGATTAGTTACCGTACAAACTGAGACGAACAAGTCTCCTCAAGGTTTGCAACCAAGTGCAACTGCGAAACAAAGAGGTCTTTGCTATTACATGTCCTGAACTAGTGTTTTCATAAAGAAAAGTTACTGTAAGTTACACTAGTAAATAAACCATGTCCAAAACCATGCTTGGCTCGTGAGGTTAATTGGCATGGCACAACCGATAACTCACATGTAGGCTGTTAAACTCATTACTCCCTGGAATAACTCTGTTAGTTGTCATTGGCCTTGGCACCTCCTTTCTGTACATTTTAAGGGTATATGTTCCTTTCTTGTTTGTCCCATTCACGCCACATCCACCTGCCTGTAAGTTTTAGGAGGCTGCCCTTTGAGCACCCTGCTCACTCTCACTGTGAACACACCTCAGGGCACCTCTGAATTCCTGCTGTTCTCAGACAACCACTGTGGCCATTGAGAAGGCTGTTGTTCTATAGATAACCATGAACACCATGATTCACTAGAAAGCAAGGGAGTCCAGGTGGTGGTTAACGGAAGAGTCCACACCCAGATTCACCTCTCCTGCTCTTCATTTCTGGATCCTGAACCTTGTCTGCCTGAAGGTCTGAGGACCTGGCCCCTAAATGCCAGATGAGGCACAGGCCTGCTGCTTAATGCACAGATACGGACTCCACAAAACCCTGATAGACAGTGGTGAACTGGGGCTGGTGCCAGAAAGAAAAGGAACTGAGGGTAGGGGAAGGCATGCATCAGGTTAGGGAGCAGGCAGCAGAAGTTGCTCTTTTGTGGTAGACCCTGCAAAAAGTTTGGGCTGGAAGCTACTGAAAAAACATGAAAGAAAGAAGTGGATAGCTTGCTATAGCAATTTCTTTGTAGAAATTACGTTCTGCAAATCAAGAAAAATCTGGATCTGCCAGCTGTGCTTCTTGCTTCTGGGGTTATGTGGAAATATCAGGGATTTTTTTTGAGTGTTTTTGGGACCATACTGAAAGCAGCAGCATATCCTTTTACTGGGGGTGAACAGGTCAGTGGATATTTTCAGGCACAGCCATTTATAGATACCTGCAAGGATCATTCGTGTTTGGTAGGCCCATATATCTGACTATGTTTACCTCAACTGTGGCATAGATGGTCTCAGGTGGGTACCCTGAGATGTGACCTAGCTGATTGCTATGCAGAGGCAATCCTCTGTGGCTAAGTTTTATCTGAGGTATGATCAAAGGGACACTGTTGCATAAGATGAAGGTAGATTCATTCACTGTCCTCCCAAACCCCATCCGACTGCATATGCTGCCCGCTGTCATCCAGTGGCCAACACTGATCCTGACACTTCTGGTGATTGGACACTCACAAGAGCTTTGCCATGGCCTCGCTTTTGCCATGGGGATAGGTGATTGAGTGATGGTAATGAACAGAGGTGGCTGAGAGTACAATCCTCCTGGGCACCCTCACTTCCTCCCATGGTCCTCAGCCAAATGAGGCCCGGTTCTGATGTGGGTCAGCAGACCCACAAAATTGAAACCCCAGGGCATGGATCACTAGATGATATCCCTTTGGTCAGACATCCAGTAGAGTTAAGGAGCTCAAAAGGGTATCTATACCAACCTGTACAGGAGCAATGGTTTCTGGTATGGATCCAAGCAACAAAACACAAACTGGGAGCTGGCTGCCTAGAAAGTAATTCTGCAGAATAAGACCTGGGGGTCCTGGTGGACAGCAAGCTGGGTAGGAGTCAGCAGTGTTCCTTCACATGGAAGAGGACAGCCAACAGGTTGAGGGAAGAGATTCTTCCCCCTTTGCTTGGCACTTGTGAGACTGACTTGGTGGGCAAGAGAAAAGGTAAGGAAAGCAAGATAAACAATTTTATTTACTTTGACTTTAGCAAGTGAAATGAGTGAGACATGGAGTTGAGAAATGGACTACAAGTGGCTTGATTGCTGGCTCCATCATGAGGCACCAAGGGATTAACAGTACAAAATTGACAGGTGGCTACTAATGGTGCCGTCATGGGACAAAACTAGAACCAATACTGGGTAATGTTGTCACTAACAACCCTTAGCAAATTTGTGGGTGACCCTAAACTAGGCATAGGTGAATACTTTGGAGAGCAGGGCTACCATTCAAAAGAGCCTCCACAAGCTAGAGAATTGGGCTAATAGAAATCCCATAAAATTTAACAAAGGCAAACAGGGTCCTGTACCTGGGGTGGAGCAACCCCATGCAACAGCGTGGGCTGGGGAAAAGCCTTGCAGAAAACCACCTTTGGGTCCTGGTGGAGAAACAGCTGATCACAAGTTAACAATGCACCTCTATGATGATGGAGGATACTCACACAGTGGGCGACTCTAGAGTGTAGCCAGCAACTTGAAGGAGCTGATTCCTCCCCTCTCTTTGGCCCATGTGAGACTGTGCTGAGAGGACCGTATCCAGTTTGGGCTCCCTAGTCAGTGCATGCCAGGCAGTGACCTCCTGGACCAAGCCCAGTGGAGGGCCCCCAGGATGAGGAGAGGCCCTCCTTTGATCGTACCTCCTCACTGTCTTGACCATGGAAAATAATGAGGGCATCTCCACCACTCCTGCAACTGGAATTGCAATAGTAGGCAAGGCCTGCTAAGATATAGCTGGGGAATCAGGACAGATAAGCATGCCAGAGTAGCACCAACTTTTCTACGTATCTGTAACTCATCCCTGACCTGTGCTAAACTCTGACTCATTCTTAGGCGTTGGTTGGAAGAGTATGAGTTATCTGAGGACGTGGTTGATTGCATGCTGGTACTCAGATGTAGTCTGATGCTATTTTAAGTTTTAGTATAGGTGGGGTCATTCAGATTGTCTTTTGGGTAAACCTGAAGAAAACTTTAGCAAGGACATGTTGCCAAGTACCGAACTTGTGCAAATGGATGTTTTTCCTAGAAGTGCAGCCCGACCAAATCTTGTTTGATTATCTTACCACTCTCGCCAGGAATATGCTTGTGCGGGCTTCAAAAGCACATCTAAAGCCTGGAGTCGCTTCTTTTCTTCAAAGAAACAGCTAAGGGTATCTTAAATATTGACAGAACTGTATTGCTGCATACTTCACAATGGACAAACTACTTTCAATAAAATAATTAACAAAACCCCCAAAACAACTTGATGCAATCATGTCAAATTTTCATTTCAAATAGTTACTATGCACATTATAAGCAATTCAGAAAGAAGTTATATGATGAAAAGTGTTCGACATGTTACTGGGGTTTTTCCAATGGTAAGATTAACTGCCTAATTTATTCTGTGGACAGAATATTATTTCTAACAGTGGAAAAACTTCTGTATAAAACTCACCAGATATAACATCATTTTTGAAAGCTTAGCTTGAGCTGCATATTATCTACAGAATGCCATTGGAAACTTAACTTGCTAAAAAAGCAGAATTTTAATAAATGTCTTTTTAATATCATAAGACAAAACACAAACAAACAAACAAACCGAAAAGGGATTTATACTGCGTATGAGGGATTTGACCAAAGAATGAGAAGGAAGAGCTAAAGTATTTGTACTTATCAGGGAGGAATTGGACTTAACTAACTCATATACAGCATTTGCAATTTTCAGTGAGTGACTTTCAAGTCTGTAATACACTTGACTGAATCTTACTGGATTTTGTGCTTGAAATGTTTTGCTAACAGTCCACTGAGGTGTGAAAGTACAATAAGTTCTTACTGTGGGAGGAAAGGTGCATTTCTTAGGAGTACAGCTGAACTAAAAATAGATTACTATTTCTCCCACATGAAATATGCTACTCCATACAACAGGGTCGAATTTATTACTAGGTACTAAGGTACTATCAATGTTCCTTCTAATCAGCTGTAGCAAGCCTTTATCACAAATATAGTTTATAAAAGAAACCCCAAAAACTTTGAACTCCTACTGTTAGATACACTTTAAGGAACAATTTTGTGTAAGACAATACACAATCTAAAATGAATAAATAATCAACAAATATACCTTTTGTATATTTGCTTTTTCCAATTTGCAACTCACTTTAAGGACTGATCATCTTCTGAGGCATGGCTTCATAATTATGGTTATTTATGCTTCTATGGAATTGCTTTTCAGGCTCTATGCCATTTTAGGCAAATAGTACTGTGCCTAAAGAACACCCATACCAAATAATCTGCCTTTGTTTAAGTCAATGAAAAATTTCATGGCTTGTTGACAAATCCATGATGCTGTAATGCACATCATTTCAGTATTTTCTGGTTTTAGTGAAGAAAGCATTACAGGAGTTTACATCAAATTATAAAAACTGGCAAAAGCTGAAGCTTTATGTTTTCTGTTCCACATTTCAAATGTTACTGTGAATGGGAAATATTTGGATTTGTTTAAGCAATAGAAATAAGTGAGCTTATATGTATTTTTGAAAAACTAGATACTGTGCACATCAAATTCTTTTCCATCTAGTCTTGCCAGCAGCAGGTCATCTGGTTCAATGAGCTGATTTTCAAAAGCAAAGTACATTTTGCTGAGTAAAGGTAATGTTTCTGTGACTTCAGATAAGTGACACATTGGAAACTAACACAATTCTTTGCTGTCTCAATTAGAGCTCAGAGACCTTGGAGGAAGCCCAGATGGAGACCAAAGCTGTCTTTATCTGTTTATCTGGTGTTTTTTAGAGTATGTCTGAAGCTGGTAGCAACAGATGTCGTAAGAGGCCAACACTTTCCATTATTACCCTTCTTTCAGTTGCTTGTAACTTTGTCACAGTATACCCGCTTAATTTTAATTTTTCAGTTTTGGTCTCTATCAGTTGTTCTCAGCCCCAGCAAAGTTTGATCAAAACCTGCTCTGTTTTTCCTGGAGCTAGGGGTGAGAAAATGTGGGTCTGGCAATTTCAGGAATATCAGTCTTTTTTCTGAATAAATCCTCAGTTTTTCAATAGTGGGGATATTGGGTGTGTTTCAGTTCCTCCCTGACTTGCAGATAGTGTATGTGCAACACCAAGCCATTTAAATATTGGGGCTACATTAATCTTAATTTTCCAGCACCAATGTATAGTGGAGCCATCAGGTAGAAAGTCCAAAGCCTGAAACATAAGAAGTCCTGCCGTCAGTCAGGGTCTGCGGACATCCCTACAGAAGCTCACCTAGGTTTGATGAAAACAGAAAGAAAAGAATATTTTTGTTGCTGAACACACAGGAGAATCTGAACAGCACAGTGGATCTACTGGAAATACCTAAAATCATGCCAGGATGTGCACACAAGCTCTAAAGGTTGCAACTACCTATGTTCCTTGACCATGTAATACCAAAATCATACACAATTTCAAGCAGCAGGATTCATCCTCTTTCTCTGAGCTTTCTGCATCAACATCCCATTGAGACTGGGAAACAAAGATTTCATGAGTGGGGGACTTCCCTGTTTTACTTTTTGAAGGCCCTCAAAAAGCCTTTTTAAAGCATTTAATGACCCCCATTGCTGAGCAAAGCCTCGGAGTCTTGCCACAGTACATGGACAAGTACCGTGCACTCATGTGTGTGCGTTCTGGGCAGATGCACAGCGGCACAGGAGCACCCAGGCAGCTGTACTGGGTGTCCTTGCTCCTACTACCTGCAGATTGAGCTACTCCTGCATCCTAGCTGCAATGCACTTTGAAACTTACAGATGCATCAGCTGGAGGTAAATACAAAACATTAATCATAAACATAACATTAATCATAAGTCATCAGGGATCCATATTCACAACTCCGATATTACCAGTGGTACTGTTCCCTGTGAATGAGAAATAAAATCCAAGAAGCCCCTTTCAAACTGTGCAGTCTGCTTTTCCAGACAGCCTACCTCAAAAATAATGTGATCACATGCCCAGAAAAAATTTCTAGAAGCTGCCAGTCAGCATATTAGAAAGAAGTGAGTAGAGACTGTATAGCAATAACAAGGACTGGATGAGCAGAAATGCATCCATTTTCTATTGCCAAGACACAGCTTTTACTCTGGATACTCTTTGTTCTGTCAACAGTCTTGTTCCAGTTCTCTCATTCAAGGTCTCCTGACCTCAGCTGAAGCCACTTACTCTTTATTGCCCTTGTTCCTCTGGTCTCAGCTGAAAGTAAAAAACTATAAAGATATTTGAGTTAAACGTGCAGAACACCGTATTTTTTGCTCTGTTCATGTCTTAAATACCTTTCCCAAAACGCAATACATTTCTTGTCTGAAAGAAAAAAGTCAGTTCAGGTTTATGAAACCTGAAGTGCCTGAAAGCAGCGATGTCCCAACCCAGCTGGAGCTTGCTGGTAGTACATAATACAAATAATGACATAAATAACAATAATAAAATAGTAGCATGAACATAGTTTTAAATATTTCTTTTGAAGAATACAGAAGAATACATAGTGATAGAGAAATTCCATAGAAAAATCTTTCATAGAAAGAACTCATCTAGCAAACCCCATATGTCATCATGTTCCTCGTTGCTCTCCTTTGGTATAGGTCTACTGCAAAGGAGCTTCATTAATTTACCCCCATCAAGAATCAGACCTGTGCATTCCTTCTTTCCACTTGGTTTCATCTTGCAGCCCCAAGTTTCAGATTACATGTCTAATTCTTTCACTGAATTTAAAGTTCCTTTTTCACCTGTTGTGAGTTGCTTCCAGAAGATGCATTTCACGTGTTATTTTAGTTGAAATTAAAAGAAAGTAGATGCTGATTTTTTTGAGTATTCACAACATTTTTTCCCTAGCTGACACTTCGTAAGGTTTGTATGCATAAATGCCAGACCCAGTGAAAATAAAAAAGGATTCAAAAAGTTTTAGATTTTGCTTATTTTGACTTTAACTGAAAAAGTATTGACAAATTGTATGATTTCATTTTAGCAGATGGCATGGTTGTCTCTTGTCCAGGTGGTGCTCTGAGGCCTATGGAAATGCACTGGTTTAGAACAAAAACTTCTACAGAGCGCAGACATAAAGAAAACCTAAATCTGTCTCAATATTGCAAGATGACAACCAGCCAAGAAGAGGTAAATACATAAATCATATTCAAATTTGCAAACTACCAACAATAGCAAGAACAAAACCAGTTATGAAACCAAGTCAGTTAATAGATTTGCATAAAACAAGTGATTAAATATCTTCTACACAGGTTTCTGATGATGGTGATTTAACTGAGTCACAGCCATATGTGGTGGCCTTTAAGTGGTCTACTTCAGACTAAATTGGAGCTACAGTGACATCTGTTTGTTTCTATTTATGCAAAAGTGCTATACGATATACATGCAGAAGACGTTATGCAAGCCACAAGCCATCGTCTGTGTTGATATACTGACTATGACAATTTTTTTACTACTTTTGTATTTAGATCAATGAGAACATATTTATGTCCTTATAATCAAAACTTCACTCATCAGCAGCACTTTTCTTGTTCTAATGTTATTTTTTACAACTCAGTAACTACTGAGAGGGAGAAATTATTGTCATTTTTAGTCATCAGATCGTCTGACAGACAGCAGCCATTAGGGTCTAAATCTATATTCAGGTACACTGCTGTCGCTGAAAGCGGAACTTGACCTTTTCAAAGTATATGTGCGTGGTTTTCTTTGTCTGATCTTAGTTTAAAACTGGGGGAGGAGCACAGGAGCATACTGAACATTCACCAATAGGCTGGTATCATTTTGGATATGTGGAGAAGGTATCCAGATTTGAGAGTAATAAAATTAGGATGACGTTTGGATTATCAAATAGATTGACTAGACTGCATGCAGTAATTCTATACCAATGACTTCATATGAAAGTATGCTAGCATTAGGACAGTTTCACAGAATCACAGAATCACATGGGTTGGAAGGGACCTCTGGAGATCATCTCGTCCAACCCCCCTGCCAGAGCAGGGTCACCTAGAGCAGGTGGTCCACCTAGAGCAGGTAAATGTTTCAAGTGAATGTTTCTACAAAGCCATGTGTATAGTGAGCACATGCATTAAAGTCAAATCTTAGATTTATCACAGGATGAATCCAAGAGATCTACAGCTCATAGCTGGATTCATGCAAAATGGAGATATATTAAACAGAACAAATACAACTGATTATCTGTCTCACCTACTTGTGTGCTGGTGGGCTGTTCAATAATAAACAATCAACATCCTTGTTTGTTTGGTTGGGTTTTTTTGTTGGTTTTCACTTTTAATTACCTTGGAACTTTCAACCACTTCCTTGGAACATGAGAGCTTTCTTAAGGTTAATCAGTTTTGGTGAGGACTAAATATTAAAGCAGAGAAGGATAATTTCCTTCTCCTAACGTGGAGAAAATCCCATTCAAGTATCACATTTCTAAATTGAGAAGAATCCAGATCACTCCTTTAGTTTCCCAGTTTGCTTTATTTTCCCCATTTGTTATCTGTACTGTATTAATCGCTGCACTGTTTAAAATGTGTGTTATTATAGAATCATAGAATGGTTTGAGTTGGAAAGGACCTTAAAGATCATCTAGTTCCAACCCCCCTGCCACACCCAGGGACATGTTCCACTACACCAGTTTGCTCAAAGCCCCATCCAACCTGGCCTTGAACACCTCCAGGGGTGGGACATCCACAACTTCCCTGGGCAACCTGTTCCAGTGCCTCACCACCCTCACAGTAAAGAATTTCTTCCTGAGATCTAATCTAAATCTACCCTCTTCCAGTTTGAAGCCATTACCCCTCGTCCTATTGCTACACTCCCTGATAAAGAGTCCCTGTCCATCTTTCCTGTAGGCCCCCTTAAAGTACTGGATGGCTGCTATAAGGTCTCCCCGGAGCCTTCTCTTCTCCAGGCTGAACAACTCCAACCCTCTCAGCCTGTCCTCATAGCAGAGGTGTTCCAGACCCCTGATCATCTTTGTGGCCCTCCTCTGGACCTGCTCCAATAGGTCCATGTCCTTCTTCTGTTGGGAGCTCCAGAGCTGGACACAGTACTCCAGGTGGGGTCTCACAAGAGTGGAGTAGAGGGGCAGAATCACCTCCCATGACCTGCTGACCATGCTTTTTTCGATGCAGCCCAGGACATGGTTGGCTTTCTGGGCTGCAAGCACACATTGCTGGCTCATGTAGAGCTTCTCATCAACCAACACCCCCAAGTCCTTTGCCTCGGGGCTTCTCTCAATCCATGCTCCACCTAGCCTGTATTTGTGCTTGGGATGGCCCCAACCCACGTGCAGGGCCTTGCGCTTGGCCTTGTTGAACTTCATGAGGTTGGCACGGGCCCACCTCTCAAGCCTGTCCAGGTCCCTCTGGATGGCATCGCTTCCCTCCAGCATGTTGACCACACCAAACAGCTTGGTGTCGTCAGCAAACTTCCTGAGGATGCACTCAATCCCACCGTCCACGTCACCAACAAAGATGTTAAACAGCACCTGTCCAGTACCGACCCCTGAGGAACGGCACTCCTCACTGGTCTCTTTCTTCTAATAGCACACATTATATTAGAACAGCAGTACTTTAACAGAAATCTTCCCTTCTGTCAGCCTCTGAGAAGGTGGTTCAAGTTTTTATAAATCAGTACTACAAACTGATCATCAGTGTATCATTTAACACTCCAATTCTGATGATAGATCAGATAATTAATATTTTAAGTAAAAGAGATGTCTACTTTTACTGTGACAGCAGCTCAGAGAACATATCTGTACATGTTTGGATCTATAGTCCTTTAAGTACTCTAAATTATAAGAAAGTATTTTAGAAATTAGCAGCTGAATTTAGGTTTATGGAAAGATCAGAGGAACCTTAGCGACATATTTGTGTTTTGGATATATCTGAAAGGAAAAAATCCAGTTGCTGAGTGGGCATCAGAAAGTACTTTACTGAAAGCCTTCATTGGTGCTTAGGCCACAAATATTCATATTTTTTCTGCCTCTCTCTCAGAGACCATTATTATTCCATAGTGTCTGTTTAAATTTGGACTAGACCTCATAAGTGCTGATCTGAACTCACTTAATGACTTCACCAAAGTTGTTCTAGATTACTGATCATATAAGTGGCAGCAGACTCTACACCAGAGTGGGGTTTTGGTATCGCAAACATGCTATCTGTAAAAGTACTTGTGGACCTTAGATATAAAGTAGCTGCGTTATACCTTATATCTATGGAAGGCATTAATGAAGGTGGGACACGTATAATCATCGTACGATTTTTTACAGGCCTGCTTTGCATGATAAGGAATTCTCTGGAAGAACACACCTGACAACCAAACCTTAAATGAAATTCTGATCATGTGGAGTAAAGTGCAATCAGTTTTAAATTCCCATCACTTTCCTTCTACATTATTTTGCAGTCGCTATAACCACACCCCCCCATTTGTGTTCTGTTTCCTCTGCCTCTGTGGGACGTCGCAGGCGTCACAGTGGGATTACTTCGCTGGAGTTGAAAGAGTTTAAAAATACATTGCCGTCTTAGGTCTTGAGATGCCTGCTGTGTCTAGAATTTTCCAGGTAACCTGTGGGTCACACAAAAAGCCTAGAATTTGGGTCTCCTGAGAAATGCATTATTCAAATTGCGTATCCCTTCCAGAAATGCTGCAAGGCTTGATTAATTAGTGATTATAAACTGCTCAGAGTCTTGAGATGAAGAGTGCTGTATAATTCCTTGGATTTGCTATTGTGTTTATTGATGATAACTATGTTTTCCTTCTCTCTTATGGGAGAGGAAACAAAAAATAACAATTCCAGACTTGAATTTCTGGCTATGAAGATGGGGGATTTCTTTGCTCTTTTTTCATTTCCTCCTATCTAACTCTGAATTTAAAAATCTATTTTTCTTCACTAAGGGCATATGAAGGATTTGATTACTGATAGCTCACACACAGTACCTTTTCTTTAATCATCTGAGCTGTCTACCTACAGTGGAAGCGAATACCCCAAAGTAGGCTGTCAAGAGTGCAGCTTGTATCACACCTAATAACAGAGGAACCTTCACTGTTGAAAATGCAGAGAGACATGTCTCCATCACAAGTCTGTAAATTATGACTGCACTCCAGCGTTCCAACTGATCTGAGTTCAGGGGCGCATCTACATAAGAAGCAAATGAGTTGGAACCTGTTTTTCATAACCTGAACATCATAGTTCACTTATATCTAGGGAAAGATAAATTTTGTTCATCACAAAAAGAACAAAAGACACAGAATGTTTTTAGATTGATTTTTTTAAAAAAAAGCCCAAACAACACTTCAAAGGAAAAGGAGTTTCACAAAGCCATCAACTTAATTAAAATGAATCTGATAACTTTTTTATAGTTATGGTCCATCTAAAATTCAACATTGTATTCCTTGACCATAAGCCAATCCCCCCAACAAAAGAAAAAAAAAGAAGAATCATTTCTTTGATTCACAACAAAGAGATCCCTTATCTGTAATCAAGTATCCTTGTTAGTCAGTTAATTTGTGCTGAACAATATATTACATTGCTGCTTTGTGATGTATACACAATTTACCGTCTTATTCCTATGGTCCAGATTGATTTAAGAAAACATAATGAAAGGAATCATATTTTGAAGTACCTTTTCTGCTTATTAATGAACCTTAACCTTCTTTATAAGGTGTTTAATTTTATTTTGTTGAAGTGAAAATTCACATTAAAAGTCCTTTTTTTCCTAAAGGTTTAGTGCACACACTAGCTACCTAATCTGCTTATTGCAGGATACTGTGGATAGTAATATTTATATGGTTTCGAAGTGAATGGTCAAATTAATGAAAAAATCCACCAAGGACTCTTAAATATAAAGATACCACCTTTGGCTCAGATATGAGCCGCAAATTGTTGGAGACTGCGAGAATATCAGCATGTAGGTTACCTAATCTCAGACTCTTCCCCAAGTGTCTGATCTTGGGTGCAGTCAGAGGCAGGCTGCTGAGTGACAGGGATCTTTGACTGGACTGGATATAGCTGTTCTTCTGGCCCTACGGTTAATCCAGGCGGGGTCCATATAGATGTTTCCCTTGCTACAGGAGAGAAAAGTCTAGTGCTCAGCATCATTTAGAAGACCTGTTCCAACAGATTTTTCAACACAACATTTCAGCTACCTGAACTGCCTATCCCTAGCTTAACCCAAACATAGTTATTCCTAAAATGGCATCTCACCCCTTACTACTTTATTTGCTTAAGTGGAATATGAGGTCAGTTCAATTTGCTGGGCTCCACCTTGAATAACTCTGTGCAAGCATGGTTTGTGAAGTACTGCTCCATAGCTAGAAGTGGATGTAAAATAACAATATTTCATTGTTAGTTCCCAGAGAAGATGCACTTGAAGTGTGGAAGAAGGAAATTTAAAATCAATATGCCATTTAATTGCTTTTATTTCCTCAAATGGCTGACCAATGAAAAAGCCATTTTGTTTTAAATGTGGGTTTTGGTGAACCATATCCTCAAACAGAAAGAAAGAAAAATCATAGGCCTTTAATTTTCTCTCCCTCTGGCTTTGTATTGCTCTGGGACTGCTAAGTCTTGTAGCATTCCAATTGTCAAAGTGACTGTATGAAAAGTGACATTTAAAAGCCCTCAAGTAGTTGTAAATCAAAGCTGTCCCATAATTTACAGTACATTTATTTTTAAAAAATCCTATTTATATAGCATCTTTCAACCCAAATGATCTTGTAGCATTTTACAAACTGGATTCACTTTCATCAGCATTGAGATTCAGCCATCTCTGAGAGGTTAAGAAGCTGCCAATACAGCAACTTCAGCTATCACAGGGACAAACTTACACATTGGCAAAGACTGTTGAGGTGAATTCCCTCATGAGAGCAACTGTCACATCATTTTCATCTGCTGAGAATGTTGGTTTTTCAGTATCTTGACTCCATGAGTCTCTTCTTTCCTTATATCATAAGATTATATCATATAATCTGTGTTATTTGTCTACAGCAGATAAAGTGATGAACAGGATCTCCTTCCAAGCAAGTGCATTTGCCAAACCATGTCATGACCTTGTGGCAAAAGAGAGTCTTGGAGAGATGTTGCTCTATCAGGGTGCATTCTTTTCAACACCTTACTCTTTGGCACTTGTGACATGCACAGAAGAAACACATTTTCCCATCTTTGATTCTCTGAACTCAAAAGAACAGGTCCTCCTAGGACTTCATGCCAGCAGGAGTATAACCCAGTCATGTGCATCTCCTACTGCTTCTTCCCACTGGATCTTTCTGAGCTTCCCTATTTGAGGATCTGCCCTGTGTATATGCAGAAACTGAAATCCATGTCTCATCCCTGTTGCTTCTTTCCTCTTTGGGTTAAACAGAGTCAAATGGAACAACACACAGATCAAAACTGCCCCTTTTTTATAACATCAATCAAAAGATAGGTAATTATAGGTAGAGACCAAGCAATTACAATGCGTATACTAAAGAACACGTATAGACATGTCAAGCAGTTCATTCATCTTATCCTTTGAAGGGGAAAAATGGAATAGTTTTAAAGAATGAAATGTGATTAAAATGAAATGAAACTTGAGTTTACCAGATCTGAATAGTCATGTAAGTGCTTCCACTTATTTAGATACCCTCAGTCAGCAACATTGATTTATATAGGCTATACAACAGAAGACATTATATTTGAAATGAGAGCTATTCAACATTTTTAAAAAAAATATTCCTAAAGATGTTGCGAACAACAGGCAGTGAATTTGCCTTGCTAAATCCAGCATGTTTCAAGAATAATAGCACAAATAATTGCTCATCTATTGAAGTTGGTGTTGAAGAACCGTATTTCATTCTGATATTTGTCATTCAATATTTGTTGTGCTCCTGTTTAAAACATTTCAGTCTCCCTAATAGGAGCAGAAACAAACTACCAGATTTAGAGGATCACACCGTGCATAGCAATTAGTGGAAATATAATATATAAATAGCTCATCGACATAACTTGCATGAAATGTATAATAAATGCAGTAACAAATCAATGCATTTTCTCCTTGTTATAACAATTCATTAAATGTTAAAGATGACAAAATTATTCATATACAATGGACTGCTGGAAAGGTGGTTGGCCTAAAACCTGTGGACAGATGTCATTTCAAATGTTGTCTATAATCAGTATGATTGTAGGAAAGTTTCTGAGACAGTGTAAGATAGTGCAACCCCATTCCTTGAATGGAGATAATTATACACTCTTTAGGGTTTTGATCTAGCTTCCATGCATACACAACTACACACCAATAAAGTAAAATTTACTTCTGTGTCCTGATGCTGATAGGGGATCGTGTCAATTTAAGAAAGAGTTTATAGTATGCAGAAGTGTTGAAAAGTTGCTCTATGAAGAGTAAATTAACATATTAGGAGGTATTCAGCACTACAACCGAGAGATGACTTTCAAAAATTTTCCTAGATTGAAACACCAGCCAATGGAGACTTTCAAATTAAACCTTGTTTTGCTTGGTGTTCGGCCATATGAGCTTGCTTGGCATTCCTCAGCGGAGATTGGAGGTCTCTGGATGTGACTCTTTCCCTGGAGGTGTTTGGGTGACAGATGTTTGTATGTTCTACTGAACCCTCAGGGTCTTCTCCAGGTCAGCTCTTGTGAGTCCTGCATCTCCCATATCATCTTGACAGCTTCAGTAATTAGCCTCCTGCATCCAGCCTTTGATTGCTGATGATGGGCACTGTCTGCAATGACTGCAGAGGCCGTGGCAGCTTGCCTTCTCCAGAGTTACTTGTCTCAACACTACAGCTTCTCAGGTTAAAGTAAAATTTTAACAGAGGAACAACTGTGTTGTTCCTCATCCTGCACAGTGAGTGGTACCTTGCTGACTGTTAAACTTTTAGACCCCTATCTGCAAATAACTAAGGTTGCTTACTTTTACAAACAATATCCGTTTACTACTTTAAACAACCTACACACTTACATGCCTTATAGCATCTCTCTTGCCTTGTACTGTAGGGTTCATTCTGTCTTTCAGAATAACTGGAAAAAAAAATAACTAAATTCAGATACTTTCCCATTTCAAACCAGCATGGATTCATACAGTACTATAGTTTATGTTTTCTACTGATGTAACAACTCACACTTCACTTCTTCTCAGCACTTACATTCTTTCTCAGGCTATTTTTTTCTAATACTCTTAGCATGTAACTGTGCTTCCTCCTGGAGATGGTTCAATATTCTTATAACACACACTTCTTAAAGAATATTAATCCAGAGATTAACTCTTTGTGGTTAAGATATCTGTACCATCTGTAGTTGTGTACTTGCTCAGATTACTTAAGGTTTGCTTTTTTTCCTGAGATCTCACCCATATTTTCAATCTGTTGTTTATCACTTTGTAACACTCTGTGTCTTTTACCTGATTTTTTTCTATTGATTTTCTAAATCACAGCACTCTTGAGTTGTAGTCCTGCTTTCTGTCAGACGGTTGTCTGAACAAATTCTGTACACTCTGTGAAGAATATTTCTTTCAACCTAGCAACATTTTTCATACCCCTGAGGACATTTTTAAATGTGGATCTTGTGACTGAACATATGAGCACAGGAACCCAAATTTTTCAAACTGAGCATATTGTGAATATTTTAGGAGAAACATATAAAATATTTTCCAGTGCTTACAATATTATAAATGAATGCATTTATAATTTAAAGAAAAAATCTGTACAGAAAACATGCACAAAGAGGATTAAATTAATGAAGGAAGTTAATAAATATGTGCAAGTATCACTGTATAATTTCCACTTGCCATGGCGGGAATCTTCTGTTTACAGAAACCTGAATATCTTTTTTTTTAAAAAAGCACTTTTCTTCATGAGAGTTATCATTTTTATATCAAAGATCTGATATTTTGGAGCAGTAGTTCACAACATCTTTATTTTCCTTCCAGAGTGACTTAACTTGTATAGCTAATTGTTATTCTTCTTAGTCTTTTGTTAGGGAATGGTGCTGAGAATATTGACAGTTCTCTTGTCCTCCCTCCTCATTTTTAGTTTCCCTGAATTTTTCCTTTATTTCTGCTGTGTTCAATGAATCACAGTGTTGATGCTCAGCAGGAGAGAGGCTGACTTTGCGACGTGGGACAGGGGAGTGCTGATACTGTAAGCACCAGGAAGCCCTGTGGGCTACTGCTGTCACAGGGCTCTCTACCGCCTTGATCAGTGGGTCCCTTTCCACGATGGGAGCATTTGCTTGGAAAGACCACTTCATTTTATTTTGATTTTTAAGTGGAAATTAGTCTTTGCAGAATATGTCAGATAGAAGAGAAAGGGGTAGAAGTTCAGTCTCTGTGCTGTTGTTGAAATCCTTTGTTTCTCTGTTAAAGATGCTGTCCAGCATGTCAGTTACGACAAGGATGTCTGTCTGCAAGGAACTTCTCAGAGAACATCAAAAGCATCAAAGATGTGTCAGATGTTACCCAACTGGAGAGATTTGAGCCACAGACGTTAAAGAAGACGGGTTCTCTGCTCTACCAGAATGCCAGCAGATCTCTGTGCACCCAGTTGTGTGTGGCTAGTAACACAGATTAATATTTCTGTTGGCCAGATGTGGATAGCAAAAATAATTGTCCATAAAATCCTCAAGGGAAAAAAAAAAAAAAGTGGCTTTGAAAATATAACTAAATGCCTATTCCACACAATCAGGAGAACAGTGCAGATGGAACCACTTGAAGTCTGGTGCATGGTCCTTGAACCAATGTTTAGCAAAATAGTGAAATCTGTCCTTTCGACCATTCCTGCATGTGGAACAAATTATTGGAGAAAAAAGTACTTTTACAGTACCTGACATAAATAATATACTAATTTGTATCATGAAGCATCTAAAAAGGCTACTTTCTTTGTTACTTGACATTTTCATGTGTTTCTTTCTGTCATATGGTAGTAACCTGGCAGTTTTTAGGAGATGAAACCGTGCTCATGTTCATACAATGCATCTAGCATCAGCTCTGACCTTGGAGAAAGCTTTCAGCCCATGCATCCAATAATCCTCACCTTCTCAAATAAGTAGATATTTCAGAGGTAGAGGGTTAGAGGAGAAAAGTGTGGCATAACAGAAAATAAGCAATGGTCTCTCTTTTTCATCTCATCTATTTTATGTCGTTGTTAATCTGGTGATTTATAAAGCACTAATCTTGATCTATGCCAGTTCAATATGGAAAGGAATGAACTCCTCACTCTCCAACTTCACTTTCAGACTTCGATCGCACTCCTGAACACAGCATACTAACTGAGGCAGTCAGTCTTGCTATGAGGAGCGATACCAGCCTTCAGTCTTGATAATCTGAGCAGGTCTGGAAACTCAACACAGCTCCGTGCTTTCTAATTTCAGCAGAACTTGACAGTCACTTTATCCCTGCAGTCTCCTGATCCTCTAGCATTTTGTGATAAGCCTTAAGTCCTGCATAGTACATGAGCTCGTTGACAGGATGAGTGAAGAACGAGGAGGATTATTCATTGTTCCCATTAAATGTAAATCCTTTCAACAATAACTTAGCAGGAAAGCAGTATTACTTCACAGTGAAGTTTACTTTGGACAGATGTTCTTTAAAAAGCTGCACTTTATTCTTGAACTATGCTGAAGAATCCCATTTCCTTCTTTTCCCCTCTTCTTCCCACTGTAAGGACCTTGTTTATTCTAGGGAAATTGGTTTTGCACCACGGTGACTAAAACTGCCAAGACCGCCGAGGCTTTCCATCAGGAGAGGCAACAGACACACTTGGGTGGATTGTGTGACACTGGCACAGGTACCAGTAACTCTGCAACTGTGGTGTGGTGGGCTGCTCGCACACACATAGCCCCCATGAAGAACTCAGCCATCGTGGTTCTGCTCTGCAAGTATGACAAGCACCCTGAACTAGATTATAAGTAGGTTTCACCTCAATCTGGTCACATACCAAAGGGTAGATTACTCGGTTTGAAGTCAAATTCTGGAAATGCTTTCAAATTCATTTCATGTTGGTCTTCAAAGCCTCAAAAATAAGTCTGCCAGGAAAAGCATGCATCATATCTGAAGGAGAGATGATTTCTATCAGAATCTGTAAAATCATGTACAGATTAGCTAGGAAATGAGGGCAGAGTTTTAAGACAGGGATCCTACAAATCTCTGAAATTCCCTGTCATTATAGTCAGGAAAGCGACTACTGTATGCAACACTTGGACTTGCTTTGGTTACAATTTTCTGCATTATTCTTGCTGACTATTTATAAAAAAAGTTGGCTTATGTTTATTAGCCTTTCTCCTCGGTGGGAGGTGGACTGAGTGATCTAATAGGCTGTTTTCCATTTATGACTTCTGATTCCATGAATAACTTTTCTTTTGATAGAAAAATAAGCAGACCTTCAAAAGATACCTATACAGAAAAACAGAATATGATTTTATATTATAATAACCTTATATGAAATGCAACTTTAGAATATTGTCAGAAGAAATTCCTACTAGTGTATTTCAGAAGGACAGGTTATCAGTTGGCTGCAATTTAAAACAGATCCAAATACTAATTGAGAAGTAATGCTCTGCCTTCATTCAGCAGCAGGTTTGAGGTTGAGGCGATGGTAAAAGGCACCCTGAACTTGGTTTCCTGGCTCAGATACAGACTTGCTCTATTGCTATTTTACATAACCTCTCAGCCTTATTTCCTACATCCTTTTAAAAAGTGGGCTAAAGGAGTAAGTAATAAAAGCAGTTATTTCATCTCAATTCAGTGATATCCACAGCTTCTGTAAAACCCCATAATTATCACCATTTTGCTGAACCGTGCTTTCTACCAGACTTAAAACATTCTCCACCATCACTATAATACTTCCAAGTCTGTTTCAAAACCCCGTGTGCATCTATGCTTGAAGAAATGCAAGGTGTAGCTCTTGCCTAAAGAAGACTTTGCAAGACATTCCCCACAAGAATTTACAAGTAGACCAAAGCTTGAACAGTTTTCCAGGTTTGAAAACATAGGGCTGAAATCAACTGCAGCTCAGGAGAAGGAGATGGTAATGCCCAGGAGCCTGAAATAAATCAAAATTAACATCATAGAAGTGTAGATAACGCTTGAGTGGCCAAGGCCCTGTTCGTTGCTTTTCCTCTCTTTGTAAATGTGCTCCTTCATTCTACCCCTGTGACCTAGTTTTTGTCACCTTCTCTAGCTCTTTTTTTTCTTGCTTGATAGGAAAATCTGATTTGTACTGGGCTACTCCTAGACTTACTTGCTAGGATGAAGGATTTTCAGCGGGATCACACAGATCAGAGGGATTAAAGATTCTGTTGAGAGACTGGTTGTCATGAGATCCAGGTGCTCCTCAACACCCTGTCTATATTCCAAACCTCTCAAGATCTCCCCATGTCCTTTTGCCAAGCAAAAGGTTTGCAAAGAGCAGGGTGGAACAAGCACAGCTGCCTCCTCTAGCTTGTGCTATGCAGTTTTCACAGCAGAGGAGTTTCACAGCTTTGGGGCTCATTAGGGTGGTTACAACTCTCCAGTCAACTTGCATAGAGAAACAAGTGTAAAAGACACACACACACACAGACACACACACCAGCAATGAAATGTGAAGCCGTGTAAAACTTACTGTATCACAGATTTGAAACTCAAGCTTATAATTGTATTCATGAAAAGAACTGCTTTCCTTGTTTCTTTGTGTGACCTTTTTCCTGTAGGATGATTTTCTAACATGCACCAAATGTCACGGTGTTTTGAAAGACCAAAAATGGTCTTAATTCACAAAGGTACTTAAGCACACGTCTTTAATGGGACTGTGCACCTGCTCCAGGCTACACATGCACCTGAATACTGAACTGAATCAAAGCCCTCAGTAGGAAAAGAAATCCCAACCGCTCAGACCCTAATTTTCTTTCTTTATTTTGAAAGTTGAGCAATTGAAAATTGATAAAGTAGCATTTAAAGAGAAAAAGCCCACGTATGATTTATAAGGTATTCTAGAAGATACATTAGAAAGCATTATGGGATGCAATCAATCAGTGCCTGGACTACTCAAGATACTAAATGCTTTTCTCTTTTCTACTTTCAGCAAGTAAGAGGAGAGATCAGGTATTAGTATGGCACATTTTTCTAACTGATGGCATCATTTTCTAGAACCTTTTTTTGATTTATGTTTCAGTGTTTATCCAATTTCCTTTATAACACTATCCAAAGCAGAAACGTTAGGTATTTATTATTTAACCTCTATGATACTTTCAGAAATTGGCAGAACAAACTGGGCTTATATTCTTATTGTTGTTTCAGATGACAATTTAGCAAAACTGAAGAACTGCAACATTAAATTTATTTGCAGTTGTTACCATAAAAATAGGGAACTGTTTGTTAGCACATTTTTGGACTTAGAAGAAATTTTATTTTCCTTACTAGCAAGCATGGTTGAGTGAAAAAGACCTTCTCCTGTTCCCAGTAAAATAAATAGGAATTTTGGCACCAACATACAGTTGGAGGAACACTTGTTCCTAATTATTCATGAATTTCCTAGTATTAGACTAAGCTGCACAAGAGTCTGGGAACTGTGGGCCAAAGTAGCTCATAATTTATTTATCAAACTGTGGAAATTTATACGGGAGAAAGAGAATTCTATTCCCTGGCTGAGGGGTTCCCAGCTATCTCACAGCCAGTTTAGAGATAGTGATTTCACTGGAGTCTGTCCCTTGCGACTTCAGTTTGCAATCAAAAAAATAACCCACTGACAAAAAGCCCACTGTGTGCACTAAAGAGCTGGGGTTTCCACAGAATCAGCCAAATGCTCGTGCTTGTTTCCCAAACTATTTTTTTCTTTCCTTGTCAATGTAATATATTTGATGGCAACACTATATAACATATAGCAAGCCAGAAATAACTTGCAAACTTTGGGAGTCTAGCAATACAAATAGCTTGATCTATCCACCCAACCTGACCAGTTCCAAGTCTTGCCTTTGCTTTAAAGATGACTCAACTTACAGTTTGAGGGTTGATCCTAGCTAGAGTTTATACACCCTTTAAAATGTGAGCATATTGTGGATGTTTTACTGGGTCTACTGGCCTGTCCAGGGACACAAGCTGAATTTTGATCTCGTCATAGTTTGAAAAGACCACGGTGCTGTGTCAATGCAGATGAAAGCTATCAAATTCTCTTAGACTCCTAATGCCTTCTCACAACTCCCACGTGTATCCAACAGGACAGAACATTTTCTTCGCTGTATTAGCACAAAGGAATTTCTAATGTAGATCATATTATTGAAGTAATAAAAATTATGAGATGTGTCAGTAAAAGGTCTTAGAGCTGTAAGTGAACTAGCGACACTACTTTGGACATTGTGGTTCAAGTATTATTTCACTGTGGTGCAGCCATTCTGACTAGATTACCTTAACATAAGCTAACCTGGCAGAAAAGACATAACCTCAGAGACATATTTCGAGAGGTGAGAAGTCCTCCCTATGTTGAACCTTACTGTCACATTTTTCCGCAGTGGTGGCACGAGAGAGGTGGTACATAGGAAACAGGTATGTTAAACCTAGGCTGTGCCTGACAGAGCCCCAAAGCAGGAATGATATGAAATTACTATCTCTCACTCCCTTGATGATTATACGCACGGCTTCCTGAGTCTAAGCCAAACCCCACAGAAGTCAGAGTCCCTTTGATACAAGGGAGGTGTGTGTTGGGTCCAAAAGAACACATTGTTGGGAATCCAATGTGATTCCTATTTGTTTCTTCAGAATCTATTAGTCTGTCCCACTAAAGTCACAACTGGAATATGAGCTATACGATTTTAAAAAAATCAATAAATGCTAGATATTCCTTTGCCTTTGGTATTCTGAATATATCTAAACTTTTTCGTCTGACTATGAGGGCTAAAAAACACCAATATTTGTAAGACTCACAATAAAATTAACAACATTGCATAGGAAATCCCCAATGAGAAATGCTCAATGGAGTAGAAGGAGCTTTGGTGTACAGGTGGCCAGTATTTTGGACTGACCTATAGGAAATTCAGTTCTCTGTTATTACTAAAAACAATCTTCTGGCTCTCAGAGTAAGATGGAGCCACTGCCAGGGAATCCCATATACTGTCATTTAAGCATGTTCCCAGCGTCAGATTTGCAACAGTGTTTAAATATAATTTACTCTAGAGCATCAATAAAACTCCAATATGAAAAAGGCAATGTATTACACTGTGTACCACTGGCTAGGAGGCTCATTAGGACAAGACATACAGGAAAGGAATAGTAAGATCATACACGCTGGATAAGGTGTCATTCTCACCGAGTGAATCGCTTCAGCAAATAAAAACTACTGGCTGAGATGACATTGCTGCCCTTCACTGTGGAAGAACTTTCAGGAACATATCTTGGTTTTATTTCCTCCCTCAATGAGCTGGTAATTGCAGCCTGAAAATTTTTCTAATCTCAGTCCCAAAAGGATATTGAATGATTGAAGGGATTTATGCAAGTTAAGCCTCGTGCAACAGTAACTAGCCTTGGGGGGGTGGGGGGTGGGAGAAAAAAATTAGACTTGTCCCTTCAAAGCTCTTGCTTCCTAATGAGAAAATTTAGGGCAGTGTATGAAATCTCCCGCCAGATCTTTTCAATCATTCACAAAATGCTAAAAAAAAGGGAATTAAGCAGTCTTCTCTGAAAGATATGAACTTTGCCAGAGAAAGCAGTAGCACACTTCAAGAAACAGGCCAATTCTTCTTTGGTTCTGACAGACTTAGTCTCTGCGCTTCACTAGTCCAGGGATGAAATGAGAAAGGTTCATTCTCTGTGTGCCCGGGCTTGTCCAAGCTCTAGAGGCGCCTGAGTGTGACTGTAGCAGCAGCAGCATAAGATAATGTACATTTTCCTGAAAGACTGTCTTTTGTCATGTACTACATAATGCAGAAGTAGAAAGGCACTTTGCCTGGTTTATCTGCATCTATGCCAGAAGATTTGCTGGTAGAGCTTGTGCAGCCAGAGGATGCAATTTTGCTACTTTCCTAGCCTTATAGCTAGGGCAGCAATATCTTGTAATATATTTAACTTGAGGGAGCATTTTTTAATTTCCTGTTTCAGTATTTGACTCTTTTCTAGGGCCAGAATTAAAGCTATCTCTAGCTCATTATTATCTTCCCTTGGAGAAAGAGAATCCTTCCCCTAGCAGGGGTTACAAATACCCCTATAAAATTAAACCCAGTGTTCTGTACATTTTTTGTAAAGCGTAAGCTACTGAAAATTTCAGATTACTATGATACAACAAAAAATCATATTGTGTGAACTTTCAATAAATTACTGCATCTCTTATGTTACTTCTGTGATGATGATAAAGCTATTTTCTTCCAACAACCTTCAAGCTATGCTTTTCCTATAGCACTCTTATCAGAAGTCCAGGACACAGTTTGGATTGATGTAATTTGACATGGTTCTGATGACATTCTGGGAATCTAATAAGACAAATAGACATGAACAACACAAACCTTCCAGCTAACAAGTTTTGAAAAGAACTAACTAGAGAAAAGAGATATCTTGGAAAAGAAATGATACATTAAAAAAAAAAGGTAAATAACCTAGCTTAAAACCATTTCTATTAAGTAATACAAAAAAAAGTCTGAGAATTTCAAATTCAAAAATACTAGTGAGGTAATTTGAATACTCTTAGCTGTGACTATATCTTAGGTATCTGTTAAGGAACGTTCATGTAAGGATTAGCACCAACTTGAAACAACAAACTAACAACATACTAGCTATGTATGTATATAAACCCAGAATCTTACCACTGGTTTGGACAGATAATATGCCAGGCAAGATCATGGAGCAGACCTTCCTGGAAACTCCGCTAAGGCACATGGAAAATAAGGAGGTGATCGGTGACAGCCAACATGGCTTCACTAAGGGCAAATCATACCTGACAAATTTGGTGGCCTTCTACAACCAGGTTATAGCATTGGTGGATAAGGGGAGAGCAACAGATGTCATCTACCTGGACTTGTGCAAGGCATTTAACACTGTCCTGCCTGACATCCTGGTCTCTAAATTGGGGAGACATGGATCTGATGGGTGGACCACTTGGTGTCTAAGGAAGTGGTTGGATGGCTGCACTCAAAGAGTTGCGATCAATGGGTCGATGTCCAAGTGGCGAGCAGTGATGAGTGGTGTTCCTCAGGGGTCGGTACTGGGACCAGTGCTGTTTAACATCTTTGTTGACGACACGGACAGTGGGATTGAGTGCACCCTCTGGAATTTTGCTGACGACACCAAGCTATTTGGTGTGGTCAACATGCTGGAGGGAAGCGATGCCATCCAGAGGGAACTGGACAGGCTTGAGAGGTGGGCCCGTGCCAACATCATGCAGTTCAACAAGGCCAAGCGCAAGGTCCTGCACATGGGTTGAGGCCACCCCAAGCACAAATACAGGCTAGGTGGAGCATGGATTGAGAGAAGCCCCGAGGCAAAGGACTTGGGGGTGTTGGTTGATGAGAAGCTCTACATGAGCCAGCAATGTGTGCTTGCAGCCCAGAAAGCCAACCATGTCCTGGGCTGCATCAAAAGAAGCATGGTCAGCAGGTCATGGGAGGTGATTCTGCCCCTCTACTCCACTCTTGTGAGACCCCACCTGGAGTACTGCGTCCAGCTCCAGAGCCCCCAACACAAGAAGGACATGGACCTATTGGAGCAGGTCCAGAGGAGGGCCACAAAGATGATCAGAGGGCTGGAGCACCTCTGCTATGAGGACGGGCTGAGAGGGTTGGGGTTGTTCAGCCTGGAGAAGAGAAGGCTCTGGGGAGACCTTATAGCATCCATCCAGTACTTAAAGGGGGCCTACTAGAAGGCTGGAGAGGGACTTTTGACAAGGGCCTGTAGTGATAGGACGAGGGGTAATGCCTTCAAACTGGAAGAGGGTAGATTTAGATTAGATCTCAGGAAGAAATTTTTCACTATGAGGGTGGTGAGGCACTGGAAGAGGTTGCCAAACAGTTGTGGATGTCCCACCCCTGGAGGTGTTCAAGGCCAGGTTGGATGAGGCATTGAGCAACCAGGTCTAGTGAGAGGTGTCCTTGCCCATGGCAGGGGGTTTGCAACTAGATGATCTTTAAGGTCGCTTTCAACCCAAACTATTCTATGATTCTATGATATCAATCACAGACAATAATTCCAAAACTTTGAAACTGCTGTTTTCCTTAAAATAGTGACATCAACATCATATAAACTTTTTTGTGTAACAAAGAAATATTTGCCCTTAAATGAAATTGCTATTGCATACTTCACAAGTATTCACTAAAAAGATCTCCTGAGGGAAAGTGACTTAAATTACAGTTTTCACATATACACAGTTACATTACCCTTATTTAAATTATCACTTGTAAACTGAAGTAGTAGTGCATTTCTATCCCTTTAATCTCCAGCAAAAAAATATTATCGTATTAAGTGTGTCCTAGAGTCTCAGCTTTCACTGATGCAAAAAATGTTCTTACTGCTTATGATGGCATAGATAACCTTAAAAATAAGAACCAAGTATAAATGATGACAACATTTTCATCAAGAAAGAAGCCATTCATCTCAAGAAGTGGTTAACTCTGCAGCTGTATTGGTGGCAGTTTAGATGTCTCTGTTTTTATCTAAGTACAGTAGGATTCAAGTATAATGCACTGTTTTGTATCTACTAGTATCTGTGTCGTTTCTAAATTAATTTTTGTATACTCGGATATGGTGAACGACCTTATTGTTCTCAAACTCTTGTCTCTTAATATCTTTTGTATTGGTGTTATGCATTGCTAAGGAAAATCTGTAATACTTTGAAAACAGGTGACAGTCGAATAAGAAATATAGTGAAATAAAATACAGCTGCCCTCTTGTTTGAAGCCCTACACATACTATACATGTGTATGTATATATATGCACACCTACATATATATGCACATATGTGTATATATATATAAAAATAGACAGACATATGGATAGTTGGAAGCAAGTCTGTAACACTAGAATTAAAAGAAAGCTAAAGAAACTGCCACAAAAGACTAGTTTCACTGCAGTATAGTGTGCCTAGTACAGGTTTTTGACCAGAATTCTGTTTAGTGAAAAGAACAAGGAAGTGTGGAGCTCAAAACGCTTTCTGAAGAGCTCTTCAGTTTCCTCTTTACTGGTAACACCACATACTCTTGTGAGAGGGCCATGACTATGTTATTTAAAAAAAAATGAAATGGAGCCTTTTGTGGCTTAACAGAACCATACAGCTTCTGAATAGCCCAGGAAGTGAGCAAAACATGTTTCATTTATTGTACAAATTGTAACTCGTCTTCTCATTTGGGATATATCTGATTTTTTGCAGGATTAAAATTGTACTGATAGGACAGACAGATCAACATAGTGGCCTGACTAGTGAAAGTAAATGGAAAACAATATTTATCCCTCTTGTTAAACAGTGGTTCATTTGATGGGATGAATAAGCAATAGCGGAGAAAAATGAAACAAGGAACTGTGATTAAAGGAAAGACGGGAAGTCTAGGTGAATTTAATAATAGGTAGCACTACCAGCAAAACTTATCTATAAGCTATACAACATTTTGCACAAGATTACGAATTTAAAGTTTTATTCCCTTTTATGCCATTTTCCCACAACTGCCCCTTTCTATGAATTTTTCTTTTTTTATTCTCAAACCATTAATTTCCATTAAAGACACCAAAAAGAACCAATGGCACATGCTGTTCAATTTTTAAAGACTGATGAAGATTCAGAAAATTTAATCCTCGAGAGAGTGCACCACCATGCTTCCATTTCTCTTTTCCTACTTTGGTTAGTAACAACTACTGGCAAAAAGCAGAAAGGGTCTAGTGAACATTAAACTATATTTCAAATACTGGATGTTTTTGGAGGGCTCATAGTGAAGAAATTTCAAGATGTAAAAATCACTATTGTTTTTGTACCTAGTAATAATTTGCCAGTACAAAGTCAAAGAGGGATAGTAGTTAGATTTTCTTGGTTTTTGTTTGGTTTTTTTTTTGGAGTGACAGCAAATACTGTTTTTAAGATAGTTTTTTCCCCCCACTTTTCTTTAAATGGTTCTGTCGCAGTACTCAATAGTGATGTTATGCTTATAAAGAAAATGAAAGTGGTGTTCAGAATGTATAGTGTTGACAGGAAGACAGGTCTAACAGGAATATTGTGCCGTAGAAGTGAAATTGTAATATTTCCAGTTGGTAAGCAATCATCTTATTCAATACATTTTAAATAAGTCTGAAATGAGTTACCTTCTCTCAAGAGCACTTGGTGTACAGTGAACAACCAAAACTTCCCTCAGCATAACACCTACAGCAAAAACGTTTATTCAGAATTGAGAGAAAATATATGTAACCTTTAAAAGAGGCATATTAAAAACATTATGACTTCATAACATGCATTATGCAAAAAATAAAATAAACTAAAAAAATCCAGCCCTCCAAAAGGCAAAAAAATCCTGTCCACTGTGCAGCTGAAATAGATTTAATTTACATGTTTAGTGAAATTCTTAAAATATCTGGTTTTTTTAATCAAAGTTATGTACTGCAGGTCAAAACATTTCCAGAAATTATTTTTAGAATCCAGAATGTTGTGTTCTAAACTTGGGAATGCTGCAGACATGTTGAAAGAATAATTTGGGAAAAAAAATCTGAGGCGGTAATCAGATTATTTTTTTTTTTTTTTTTTTTTTATTTCCTGTGTGCATGTATAGGGGGGGAGGTAATGCCACCTTTGAGGATTATGAGATTGAATATAATCTTCTGGATGAATACAATCCTATAACCACCCTCATTTTTCATTTTTTTTAGAATGATTCATACATTTCAATGCATGAACATGGAAGCAAGTATTTCAAGGGAAAACAGCACAAAGGAATACCAGCCACTCCAGCCAGTAAGTCAGCTTCATGGGGGGCCCAACTTCAATGCCTCTATGCAAACACATGTAGCATGGGGAACAAATAGGAGAAGTTAGAGACATGCGCACGCCTGCAAGGCTATGATCTTATTAGCATGATGGAGATGTGGTGGGATGGCTTCTATGACTGGCGTGTTGGAATGGAAGGATATGGGCTCTTCAGGAAGGACAAGCAGGGGAGATGAGGAGGGAGTGTCACCCCCTATGTCAATGACCAACCGGGGTGCTTGGAGCTCTGCCTGGGCATGGATGAGGAGCCGACTGAGAGCTTATGGGTCAGGATTAAAGGCAGGGCAGGGACAGGTGATGTTACAGTGGGAGCCTGCGACAGGCCACCTGGCCAGGAAGACCGAGTGGATGAGGCCCTCTATAACCAGATAGGAGCAGCCTCGTGTTCACAAGCCCTGGTCCTCAGGGGGAACTTCAACCACCACAATATCTGTTGGAGGGACAACACAGCAGGCCATAAGCAGTCCAGGAGGTTCCTCGAATGTGTCAATGATAACTTCCTTCACCAAATGACAGAGGAGCCAACGAGGAGAGGTGCCATGGTGGAGCTTGTTCTAACTTCATGAAGTTGCTAAGCCACTTCCCATCATATCTGAGAAGCTGTGGCAATCCAGTGAAGTTCCTGCTGACTGGAAAAGGAGCAACATAACCCTCATTTTTAAAAAGGGAAATAAGGAAGACCCAGGGAACTACAGGCCAGTCAGTCTCACCTCTGTGCCCTGCAAGCTCGTGGAGCAGACCTTCCTGGAAACTCCGCTAAGGTACATGGAAAATAAGGAGGTGATCGGTGACAGCCAACATGGCTTCACTAAGGGCAAATCATACCTGACAAATTTGGTGGCCTTCTACAACCAGGTTATAGCGTTCTTGGATAAGGAGAGAGCAACAGATGTCATCTACCTGGACTTGTGCAAGGCATTTAACACTGTCCCGCATGACATCCTGGTCTCTAAATTGGGGAGACATGGATCTGATGGGTGGACCACTTGGTGTCTAAGGAAGTGGTTGGATGGCTGCACTCAAAGAGTTGTGATCAATGGGTCGATGTCCAAGTGGCGAGCAGTGACGAGTGGTGTTCCTCAGGGGTCGGTACTGGGACCAGTGCTGTTTAACATCTTTGTTGATGACATGGAAAGTGGGATTGAGTGCACCCTTAGGAATTTTGCTGATGACACCAAGCTGTTTGGTGTGGTCAACATGCTGGAGGGAAGCGATGCCATCCAGAGGGAACTGGACAGGCTTGAGAGGTGGGCCCGTGCCAACATCATGCAGTTCACAAGGCCAAGCGCAAGGTCCTGCATGTGGTTTGGGGCCCTCCCAAGCACAAATACAGGCTAGGTGGAGCATGGATTGAGAGAAGCCCCGAGGCAAAGGACTTGGGGGTGTTGGTTGATGAGAAGCTCTACATGAGCCAGCAATGTGTGCTTGCAGCCCAGAAAGCCAACCATGTCCTGGGCTGCATCGAAAAAAGCATGGTCAGCAGGTCATGGGAGGTGATTCTGCCCCTCTACTCCACTCTTGTGAGAACCCACCTGGAGTACTGTGTCCAGCTCCAGAGCCCCCAACACAAGAAGGACATGGACCTGTTGGAGCAGGTCCAGAGGAGGGCCACAAAGATGATCAGAGGGCTGGAGCACCTCTGCTATGAGGACGGGCTGAGAGGGTTGGGGTTGTTCAGCCTGGGGAAGAGAAGGCTCTGGGGAGACCTTATAGCAGCCTTCCAGTACTTAAAGGGGGCCTACAGGAACGATGGGCAGGGACTCTTTTCGGGGAGCGTACTGATAGGATGAGAGGTAATTCCTTCAAACTGGAAGAGGGTAGATTTAGATTGGATCTCAGGAAGAAATTCTTTACTGTGAAGGTGGTGAGGCACTGGAACAGGTTGCCCAGAGAAGCTGTGGAGGTCCCATCCCAGGAAGTGTTCAAGACCAGGTTGGATCGGGCAACCAGGTCTAGTGAGAGGTGTCCCTGCCCATGGCAGGGGGTTTGCAATTAGCTCTTTAAGGTCCCTTCCAACCTGAACCAGCGTATGATTCTATGATTCTATGAAAACACTTAGTTATAAGGAATTTTGTGCTTACAGAAACTTATCAGTCTGCTTGACTTTATTATTAAAGCGTGTCTTGGTACACTTTTGGTCTGCCCTCTGACAGTTTCATGTTTATGATGCTCTGTTTATGCGGGTCCCAGTATGAGCCTAGATTAATCACCTATTCGACTCCATCTTCACGGAAGCTTTTGTCTCATGGTGCAATGTGCTAGAGTTCAGAATTTCTTGCAGATCCCGAGTCTGGCAGTGGGCATATCAGATACCTCTTTCAATCTGTATTTTCCCTGCTGGCAGCAGGGGCAATGAGGGAGAAGTCCCTGAAATGAACTGCAAAAGTAACATTTATTAGAATATTAGGCATTAAACCCCATGCCTAGACATGGAGAACAAGGGGAAAGACTGACTGAGAAAGCTGGTGTAGAAGCCCAGTGAAGGCACTCTGAGAATGAGGTGAAGGTTGACCCTATCATGCAATTAAAGACAGTTTCTTATTGCACATGTATAAGAAGAAAAATGTCTATTGCTCTAACAATCTTAATTTTATCACTACCTAACTGTAAGACTTTGCCTCTGCTTGACTTTTTTGGTCTTACTGTTAAATGAAGAGTCTGGGATAAACTAAACTGGTATCTTTGCACAGGACTACAAGTCTCTGTTGACTGCAGAGACAGAAACCTTTTGTTTAGGGCTGAAAATGCTGAGTTTGCTGCTGTTAATTGAACTTCTAGGAGGCTGTGGAAATTTTCACTGACGCCAGGCAAGCTCAGAGTAATGGCAAGCTGCTGAACTTTCTGACAAGAACGACAGTGAAAGGACTGCACATCAATGAGTTTATAACAATGAAATGAGCCACAACAGGCAACTTTTTCAGGAAAGAAAAATACCTTTTATTTATGAATATCTAAAATGACACTATTTGAAAACACATCCTGTGTTTTTAGTATGAAAATTTTATTGATAACAGATTTCTTTCTGCTGACACCCTGATTTCCTTTAAACGCTGGCAGTTCTTTGGCAGTTCTTATTTTTCATGCCATGGTATTTCAGATAAACAAAGAATTCAGCTTAAGGCATTTTTCTGAAATTTGACAGCTCTTCCAGATTTCTTTAACAGTTTTTAAACTAGTAACCCAGTAATAAGAGGGACTAAAAAACAAGGCAGTTCTGACAAAGTACACATGGTGTTTGAACCTTCAGTAAAAGCCATTTTGAAATAGTATATTGCTGCTGTAGTCGATTTTGAAGCATTTTATAAATGCATTTGCAAATACAAACCTACTCCATCTGACTTGAGTGACCAAAAATACTAGACTGGGTAAATGAAGTTTCTAATTTTTCTTGCCTTTTACTTGCTCACAAGCTCCATACTTTAGAAAGAGATGTGAATGCAGTATATATTGAAATAGAAATTATAATTTTTTTCTTAATTCAGAATTGAAATATATCACAGAATCATAGAATACCAGGTTGGAAGGGACCTCAAGGATCATCTGGTCCAACCTTTCTTTGCAAAAGCACAGTCTAGACAAGATGGCCCAGCACCCTCTCCAGCTGAATCTTAAAAGTGTCCAATGATGGGGAATCCACTGCTTCCCTGGGGAGATTATTCCAGTGGCTCATTGTTCTCATTGTGAAAAATTTTCCTCATGTCCAATTGGAATCTCGCCAGGAGTAACTTGTACCCGTTACCCCTCATCTTTTCCATGTGACTCCTTGTAAAAAGGGAGTCTCCATCTTCTTTGTAGCCACCCTTTAAATATGGACCATGGTGATAAGGTCTCCCCTAAGCCTTCTTTTCTTAAGGCTGAACAAACCCAGTTCTCTCAGCCTTTCCTCATATGGCAGGCTTCCCAGTCCTTTTATCATCTTGGTCGCCCTTCTCTGGACCCTCTCCAGCCTGTCCATATCTTTTTTGTATAGCGGGGACCAAAACTGAACACAGTATTCCAGGTGTGGCCTTGCAAGTGCTGAGTGGCATAATGACTTCTTTCTCTCTGCTGGTGATGCCCTTGATGCAACCCAGCATCCTGTTGGCTTTATATATAAGGTATACATTTTTAAATGACAATTCTTTTTCTTTTTCCTTTCTTTTAAAAAGGACTTTTTGCTGTAAGAAAGGTCATAAGTTGACCTTGAGCTTTATTTTTTTCAAATAAATGATTCTTCACCCAAGTCCTCATTTCCTATGAAGGAGCACATTAGAGGCTTTCAATTAACACACTCCTCATCCTGGGGTCTGATCCATGGCAATCATGAGACATTATTCAGCCATTCCACCTTATGAATTGCATGTTAATTGCTTTGTTGAGGTATGTTTTGCCAAAGTGTACCAGAATTTTATCTATCCTCAAACTACAGAAAGTGTATCAATCACACGTGTTATATAGACCTCAGATTCAGTTAAGACAGGCTTCAGTCTTTCTTGAAATCTACAGAAGTTTTATAAAGACAGGTAAAGAATAAGCCCATTTATAGATGAGTGCTACAGAAAAGGTGGGGAGGGACTCTTTATCAGGGAATATAGCAATAGGATGAGGGGTAGCAGTTTTAAACTGAAAGAGGGTAGATTTAGGTTGGATATTAGGAAGAAATTCTTTACTGTGAGGGTGGTGAGACACTGGAACAGCTTGACCAGAGAATTTGTGGCTGCCCCATCCCTGGAGGTGTTCAAGGCCAGGTTGGATGGGGTTTTGAGTAACCTGGTGTAGTGGAAGGTGTTCCTGCCCATGGCAGGGGGGCTGGAACTAGATGATCTTTAAGGTCCCTTCCAACTCTAACCATTCCATGATTCTCTGAAGAATGTGAGGTAAAAATGGAGGAAAGGTTACAGGAAAATGAATGAAAACTGCTTTCCAAGTGAGAAATCATTGGTTAAATTACTGTGGGGATTTATAACCCAGAACTTGCAAGGAAGCTGGAGCCAGTGTAGTGGTGTTAAAGCATCATGAGACAGACAATTCTGTTATTCCTAAAATAACAAATCTTCCCAAGGTCCCTAAAGGAATAATTTGTTCCTTTAATGCCTTTCGTCTATAACAATTGAATACAGGGCATTAGACCTAAAAACATTAACAGGACTTCTGCTTTTTAACTAGGGATACATTTTAGCCTCCTAATTGTCTTTTTACCTCCCATCCAATGAGGATAAACAAACCCAACCATGCTCTATGCTGTATTTCTTTATGTCTCTAACAATGAAAAAACCATGCCCCAACAGACCAGAAATGTTTTACCATTTTGACTTTTTCAAGAGTTGAAGCTCCGATATGAAAATCTTTAGCTTAGGACTCCTTTCTCAGGCATTATTTCAAGACAGTCTTAGTATTTCCATACTCTACTCTGAGATAGCCTTATGGCTATTCCTTGTTTTCAAGCTTCTGGACTCATGGCTGCCTGATCCTCAAAGCTAACCGACTGACTGGAAGGCAAACACTGTATTTCCCTTGAACGCTGATACACGCTTTCATGAGAGACACCAATATCCACAGTCCTTTAAGTTGCATTGGATGTGCTAGTCTCAGACACATAAAAAGATATAACAGAACACCGATATTTTATTAAGCATCATGGTTCATGTTGCACTCTTTTCAGATCTATTCTATGCCAGGACAAAGCCAATTTTGGCATCTTTTTTAGAACATTACGTGGTTTTTATAAAGGTTTTCATCTGTCCCTTCATTTACATACCCTGAAGTGAGCTTCATTTTCCTTCATTGTGTTTACTTGAACAAATGGTGAAAGAATTGTAGAGATATGGAAGAAACAAAAGAGCAGGACTCTTACACGAAGGGAGAAAATATATCTGCTCTCCAACACATTTCAGTGGCATTTAAGCTATCTATTTGAGTAGCTTTTGTTATTTATTTTTTTTTTAAAGAGTATCACTCTTGCCTTGTCATTGTTCAGACATCTAGAAAAAAAAAAAAGGCAGGGATCCAAAACCACATCAATTGTACCTGAGAAGCAAGTCTGATGCATCCAACAACTGATCCTGCGCGATGATCAGTGCGTGCTCAATAGCCACTTTCTGGGTGGCTTTTGCAATGTTTTCTTGCAGGATTTTTAGCAAAAAGAATAGATGGGAGGCAAAAGAAAATCTTCTGTGGCAAGAATATTAGTATCAGCACTCTGTCCTCTGCAAAAGGACATTCTGCAAGCTCCATTCTCTCGCTCTGTACTTCACACTTGACCATTAAATGAAAGCATTTCATATAATTTTGCATTTGTTGTAGCTGGTGTTCCAAACCAAGTGCAAACTGATGCACAACTCTTAAATTTTTGATGCTTCTAATGAAATGCCATAATTTCGTTTTAGAAGAAAAGAGGTACATGACACCAACATAGTTTGTAGCAATCCCTTTGTTGAATAAGAAGTCTGATTTCATATGTTTACAAGAGCCAATAATGGAACACCAACACCAAGAAAAAAGTCCAAAGTCACCTTTGAGTCAGCAGGTGCAAGATATCAATATTAAAAGATTTCTTACTTTATTCCTATCAAGGACCTGAAGTAGTTAAATTATTACATTAATCAACCTCAATAAATGATCCCACACTTCAGTAGACAGAAATTATTCCATGATGTTTCTTGTTGTGAATTCTTATAACTATGAATTCAAAATTTTTTCTCCAAAACTTCACAATTTCTTCTTAGACACAAGCTGTTTCAATAAACAGAATAGGAAAAAAAGACATTTGTTAACATATCTATGATAAATGACTATCAAAGGAGCAACAGGAGGCTAAATGGAACTGAGGTTAATATCTTTAAAACTACTGCTGAAAATTTAAAGCAAACATCTTGCAGCATGTACCCAGCTCTCAAAAGCATAACAGTAAAGTTCTCCCATTGTCACTCCTGTAGTAAATAAATTGTTGGGTATTGAAGTAGCTTGAAAAACAATAGTTTATCTTTTTAAATAATTACACTTTTTAGTACTTTAAGATGAAGCAGCTTTGCTGATAGCCGTTTCTTACCACTGTTTTATTTAAGTAAACAGAAAACTAAAGTAAATCTCAGATCTGAATAGGCTTTGTTTTTTGGCAGCTTCTGGAAGCAGCTGATTACAGACTTCAGATAGCCGCTCCAGCTATCAAATAGAACTAGAAAAGAAACATAGAAGGAGACCAACTACGACCCCCATAGCGAATTTTATATGAGGAGAAAATAAACATTGGGATTCCTCTTTCTGGAAATAAATGAACTGAGAAGGAATATGATACATGTCTGTAAAATCACGATGAGCTCAGGGATTGCCTGTGATATTATAACTCACTATCACTCGTAATATGAGAAGTTGGAAGCATGCAATGACCCTTTTGTCAGGTTTAAAGCATGCATTTAATGGCAAAGGGACATATATTTTCATACAGCTTGTACTGTGGAACTCAGTGGCACAGAATGTTTTAGAAGGAAAACATAAAAAAAGGTTTCAAAGACGGAGGCTGGAAAAATTATATTTAAAGTTACTGATGCTTTTAAACGCAATGATCCAGGAGTGTTCTCTGATTCAGAGGTCCTCATACTGATGCATAATAGAAGCTAGAAATATGTTACATTGGGGAATATTAAATTTCTCCCCAGATATCTCCTTCTCATCACTGTTAATCGAAATGTACTGGTATAGGTAGGCCTTTGGTTTCATCCGGTAGGAGTTGTAAAACATGGTCATGCTTAGTGCCATGCAACAAGAAGTTGAAAACTGCACGCTATTTTCCTGGCATAGGAATGTGTTTTAAGATGGTTAAGAATTTTTTTCTTAATAGGAACCTAAGCATTTGCAGCTTCCCTTGTGACAGGAGGGAGTAAAACAAATTTAAGAGACAAGATTTTCCTCTTTATTAGGCAATTTGTATCCTTAATCCTTATCTTATCTAAAAATGAGACAGCAGCTGCACCAGAGAAATTTTGCTTCTTAAGCCCCCCAAGTCAATTATTAGTTCCTCAAGAAGCCATTCATATAACCAATTTCTGTTCCAAGAACACAAAAAACAATGCAAATTTATTCTTATACCTCTTTTCATGTTGTAATCACTTGAGGAAGGGCAGTGATGATACATGAGTTTTAAACTGCTTTTTGTATCAGTTCTGTGTTTTTCTCTGCCTGATGATAGAATTTCATTATATTACAATAAGGCTTTAGTGCTGGTACAACTTGTTCCCGCTGTAATTTGCTTGTTCCAGTTTTGCTTCTTCTTTTAAGAGTGTCAGAGAAGCAATTTTTAAGTCTAGACAGCATAAGCCTACTACATGGTGAAGGAAAAGGCTTTCAGCCAGCAGGAAGAGTATGTATGGCAGATTAGCCTCATTGAGAGGTGGGCTATAGAATGAAAATATAGTGGTGTTGCCTGGTGGAAGACAGCTACATCAGAAAAATTGTGGGGAAAACAACCCTGACATTTTTCAAGCAACCTGCAACATTTATAAAATGTACCTGATCACACTGTATTATTATCAATATCTTCTTGTACCCATGGACCAAAAAGACGCTTGTACAAAAATGTCTCAGTGTGACGTGATTAAAGCTTTTGATGCTCTGGACTTTTTTATCAGCTAGTGAGCTTTAGGACTATTGGAACTTCAGCAGAATCACGATTCCAAGTCAAAAAAGCAGAGTCCAAAATAACATCATACAAGGTTGTGTAAGCACCTGTAACATACAGCTAAGAGGCCCTGTGGCGTTGTGCGTGTGGTCAGTAAGCAGGCTGCGATCGCTGTGACTGCACTGGCAAAAGAGGGATCACTGTGACTGCACCGGTCACATCTTCCTTCATCAGAATACCCCTTACCACTTCCCTGATATTTTTTAGGGTATGTGTTTATACATTATACCATTGGATAATGTCCTAGTTAAATGTAAAATAGAACCCATTTTCTGTTCAGTAATTTTACCTTGCAGCTAAGCCTCTTCCAACTAGCTGAACTCTCTGAAATTAACAGCATATTAGAACAGTCCAGACAACATTTGCTCCCAGAGAGGTAAGACCTAATTGTTTCTAATTTATGCCAAGAAATGGAATGCAAAGAGGCTTTTGCTTATACTTATTGCTATAACACCCAAGGGCAGCCAACTTTGTTATTTGCCCCATTGGAGGGTCAGAAGCGGAAGAGGGTAGAGGGGTCACCTCTGTGGGGAGGAGCAGACAGGACAGGTGACCCAAAACTGACCAACAGGGTGTTCCATCCCATCTGCCTCATGCTCAGTATAACATCTGAGGGATCAAAGGGTCAGCCTCTTTCTTCAATGGCCAGTGTCTGAGGGGAACTCTGTCTGTTCATCTGCCTTTGATCCTAATCCGAGCATCCTGAATCCAGATCTGGAATCCAGTTCCTGTCCTTCACTGAGTCCAGTCTGGGACTTTCCCAGTGCCTGCTGGTGATGTGATCCTTATCCTGGGAGCTTGATACTGGTTTTGTATCTGTTGTATATATTTCATTATTTCCTTTTTATTATTAATATTTCATTGAAGTAGTTTAGGGTTTTTTTTTTCTAAACTTGTAAGTCTCTTTCTCTCTCTCCCTCCTCTCCTTGGAGAAAGAGGTGGGGGAGAACATCTGTCATTTGTTTCAGTGGCCAGTCTGGCCCATACCATGACAGATGAGTAGTTATATCTTAGATTAAATACTCAAGGAAAATGAGTACTCAAATTCTATAGAAGTTGTTTGTACTGCTGTTTCATTATCAAGAGTTTGTTCAATGGCCTCAGTATGCCACAGTCATTTGCGCATTTGCTGAAAAACTGATTAGCACCTAATTTTGGAGGCACAACCAGCTCTCAACAACGCATTCATTTGCCAGATTCAGAGGGCTGATTTAACTCATTTTAATATCATACATATTGCAAATTGCCTTATTAGCATACACAACTGGGACAAAAACTGAATTAAGTGGCTCTTTTCAAGTTGTGGCTCCCGTCTTTAACATATAGCCATGGCCTTTTTGCAAGATATCAGCTAATCAATGATGGAATCAGAGAGTCAGGGAAGCTCAATTCAGTAAAAATGCCAAAAGAAATGTGTCTTAAAACATTGGATAAAAAGCTCAATTCCGTAAAGACCAATAAGAAAACAAGCCTCCAGATCTTGTATTCCTTAATGTTATTAAAAAGATTATGCTACTCAAAACAGAGAACTGACATTTTACAAACCAAATATATACATTTTCATGTTTCTAATAGGTAATTACATCTTTCTTCATCAGCGCACTTCCGTTTGCCTCTTTATATCAATTAAAGCTAAACCCAGGTAGCAGAACAGCTAGTATTTTCAAAAGCCTATGGTCCAAAGTGAGTGGCTGGTGAGACTGTAAAACAAAATGCAATAACAGTTACCAGCTCATCCCTCACATTAAGTATATTAAAATAAGACTGCTCATGAGCACCATTTTTTTTCCAGTTGCCAAAATATCAGTAAATCTCACAATCAACATAGTTAGCTATTACCAGAATAACTGGGCACTTCTGGTATGACTGTACGTATCTTACTTAGTACATATGTCTCGTATTGAGATATTTATCTCCAGCAATAACTACAGATTCTTTTTGAGTTCATAATTTTCTTCACTTGATTTGCAAACACAAAGATGGCTCCAGGTAAGGCTTAATTTGAAATACAGTACTGAATATTTTTTTTCTTTCTATTTTGCCTTTGGTGCATATGAAACTTTTGTTATGTTGAAGATACTGACAAAGTTACCAGCAGCTAACATAGCCTTACTTCTTTTTTCCTGGAGGCCATGTCAGGAGAGGATTCTGCACTTTTTGTACAAAGTCCGGCTTTTGCATAGCCACTGCAAATCTCCTGTTGCAATATTTTGGCTAGAGAAAACCTGAAAACCGGACAAATTAGAAGCAAGGCCACAGAGCATGCATCGGAGAGAAGCCAAGCTACCACAAAGGACTGGACTATTTCCTCCAACCCATTTTTATGTAGTTTTCCTCATTTAAAACCAAACCAAAAGCCATAAGACAATTTGTAGCAGAAATTATATGTGGAGATTTAAGCAGGAAAAGCAACCTGGCACCCTGCAATAGCAAGAAGAAAATTCAAAATAAGTATTGCAGCCCCCTGCAGCAACATCCTCTAGGAGGCAAAAATTGTGAAAGTGCATGGAAGACAAGAACAGAGGTGAATACAAAGTTTGAGAAATTCAGCAAAGACTGAACAAATGAAGTTTACAATGAGAGGCAGATGGACAGGAAGATGAGAACAGTTATGAAGAACATAGCTGAAAAAAAAACCACCCAACTCAAAATTATGTCATTACAAATTCATTGGAGAACTATAACAATTTTTTCCAGCTGCCCAGGTTCCTCTTATCAATCATATCAATTACTATATTTATGAAGTAACTCTAACAAACATGATGGCTAAGCTTGATCAGAGCTGCTACTTATTACCAAGTCACGAAAATCACCTAAAAGAAAAGTTTAAGTTAACAGGAATTGATTGTTTCTTTGCTGTACACTCAAGAAAGAGAGCATCATCTCAACAACAATGAATTTAGGAGGAAAGAAGGAAAACCGTTGAAAGGAGGCATTATTTAACTCATAAATAGTTTGACTAACAACACTTCAACAAAAAATTGATCTGTCTGCCATCAGCTTCCAGTTTTGGATTAATGTTATGTGATGATTGCTAGAATTGGCATGAAAACAAATGAAATTATTATTTTACCCAAAGATTAAATTTGAGAGGGATGATTTTAGGTGTCACATAATATTTGCTCAGTGCTCAGATTATGTAATTTGGATTTTGAAATCGCACACCTACACTTAGTTCTCTCCTAATCTTCTGTCCATTTTTAATGATGTTTAGTTGACTTTGGTAATGTTTTCATATGCAAGAAATATTACTTGGGAAACACCGCACATGTGAAAAAGAACTACAACAGTAAAATGTGCATCTACCTTAAACCATGAGTCCAAAAATATTGTGTTAAAATAGTCTCATGTACTAAGGAGAAAGGGACATTTCAATTTTATATGAAAGGTTAGAATAAACTGCATGGCTAGTGTAAGCAATACAGTAAAAGCAGATTATAAAGTGTTATTAACAGGTTCTCCTTTTGTAGAAGAAAGATCAAGTGCTGCAAGTCCTCAGCCACAGATGCCCTCGTTCATCCTGCTTAACTTAAGGCACTTAACTGAAACACCTTGTTAAGAGTGCACTTGTCTGTAGCTTCTTTCATAATCAATGGTGAGAGCCCAACAGCTCCAGAGTGAAATTTTGTCCAATTAAAGATTTGAATCATCCTCTGAAGGCACCTGTTCCTTTTCATTGACTAGGGTGACGAAGCTTCTAACTTAGATGCCTCAATTAAGTGCTTGAAGTTAAGTAGGGTGACTGTAGGCGGCAAAAAATCACAGAAAACTTTTCCACTGTGTTTCGTATAGCAAGTGGAACAAATAATTCTGTTCATATTATCGATGCTGCTAGGAAGACATAAGCTTTATCTTCCTGCAAAGATGTTTGCAGGAATGTCTGTCAACCCTCCTGTGGTGGGTTGACCTTGGCTAGCAGCCAGGTGCTTACCCAGCCTCTCACACACTCACCTTCCCCAAACAGGGCAGGAGGAGAAAATAACATGAAAAGGCTCGTGAGTGAAGATAAAGATAGGAAGATTGCTTAACCAGGTACAGTCATGAACAAAACAGACTTGACTTGCGGAAAATTAATTTAATTTATTACCAATTAAAATATATGTAGATGGTGAGAAAGAGACCAGATGTTTCATCGATCCCCTTTTTTCCGGGCTCAACTTCATTCCTTCATTCCTGAGTCCTCTCCGTCCCGGAACCCTGCCCAGCATCACAGAGGCAATGGAGAACTGGGGCTTGCAGTCAGCAGATGACAGTTCCTCTCTGCTGCTCCTTCCTCCTCACCCCTTTCCCTTGCTCTAGTGTGGGCTTTCCATGGGCTGCAGCTTCCTTCAGGGCATGTCTGCCTGCTGCAGCATGGAGTCCTCCATGGGTTGTGGTGTGGATGTGTGCTTCGACATGGTCCTCCATCGGCTGCAGTGTGGACACCTACTCCAGCATGGAGCACCTCCTCCTGCTCATCCTCCTCCTCTGACCTTGGTGTTCCCTCTGCTCTTTCTCACACTTTTTGTTACCTCCTCCCTCTGTACAGAATTTTCTGCCCTGTCCTAGGGATGCTTTCCCTGCGGCGCCTGCCAGTGGCTGAGGGGCTCAGCTGGGCCCTGCGGTGGGGCCATTGGAGCTGGCTGGAACCGGCTGTGTCCGGCGTGGGGCAGCCCCGGCCGCTCCTCATGGAGGCTACTCCTACAGCCCCCCGCTACCCACGCCTTGGCATGCAAATCCAATACACCTCCTTTTCCCAAGCAGACGCAAATATATTTTGTGAGTTATGATGAGATTGTGGATAAAAGCTTTGTATTATTCTAGAAAGGAAATTAATGAGTCAGGTGTAAGACTTTTCTCATTAATTTTCCCACTGATAGTTCAGTTGATTGTAAAGGTAAGAGTTTTCATTCTTGCCGGTGGGACTTTTTAGTTCTGGATGAAAATACATATCTAATTTCCCCAAAGGACAGCTCTCAGGGTGTAGCAATGAGCTGAGGGTATTCTCTGTGCTGTTAAACAGGCAATTACTTTCATTCTGTGCTTCCAGAACTGATGAGCCTGTTTCTTTCAAAAGGCAGTTTGGACACTCCAGGGATCCAGTCAGATGCGGATACTGAACTGCAACTCTGCCAAAACTTATTATGTTGCATGTATGGGTGTTTTTGCCTACAGAAATACTAACTTTAATCTGCAGTATGTCTGATGCCTAGGGAAGAAGGAGGTGCTGTGTAATCTTTTGCATCTGTAGATAACAAGTGCAAGTTGACTGAAAATTGTTTTAAGAAATGACCTGAAATGTCTCAGGTAACTCAATTTATATAGGGGAAAAACAGAGTAGGTAAGTTCCTCTCCAAGACAAAGCACACAGCTATACAGGTAAAGTGTGAGTGAATAAGTACCTATTCCACAAATACCACCACTGATTTTGCTGTTGGTTTCTTTTGGCTTTTTTTGAATGTTTGGGTGGAGGGCTGGAAAAAAGTCCTTTGCTTCTCCCTCCTATTAAAAAAAATATCTGTCCAGTCTTTTTTCTGTTTCTCCAGAGCATCTGTTGGTCTCAAGTCTTCTGGAAGAATCTAAAAGTTGATGTCTTTCTTGCTGCTGGGCTGGACGAACTCTAGGTTCTCTGCCTAGTGCCTCTCTCTGATTACATGGTCCTTCTGAAGTTTCACGGGGCTCATTTCATCATACTAGAAAACACCTCTGAAGATGTCTGACCTGTATACTCTGAAGCTCAGATCAACTTTAAAAGTGATTATGAAAAACCTTACACTCTTAAATTGTCACACTGACAGTACTGACAAGAGGAACTGACACTTCTTTGCTTTCATGTCCTAACTCAGCGAGGGCTGTGTTCCAGAAGAGTGAGATGAGACTAATGGAGTCTAATTTCAATGACCCTGATAGTTTAATTTATGCCTAGTTCCTACATATTATGTAATTAATGCGGCATAATCAAAGAAATACTTCTAGGAAAGAGCCAGTTCTGGTTTTATATGCAAAGTTGTTTGTGATCCTTAGCTTATTACAAAGAGGTTCCCCTTCTAAGAGGAATTAATGCAGATGCAGATGCATGGATTTCGCAGAATTAGTAAGCACTCTTCTTAGATGTTGCACTACAGTAATGACTAAGCCTCTTTTACAAGAGCTAGCTGCTATCAAGTGCCTCAGCTGGAAGACTTGGCTGATAAGCGCTTGCTTTTAGGTGTGGAAGTATATGGTATATTCTTAGGACTTGGAACTGGTAGAAACAGTGGGAAAATATATGCTAGGTAAATGTGACTATATGACTAAGTAAACTGTAGCGCTGGGGGTCTGACTGATGCCTCCTTCAGAGCAGTCCTTGATTCTGCTAGTTTTTACCAGATGCAATGGGAGTTGCTAGGAACTTTCCGCTTCTGAAAACATTTTTCAACTCTGACTTCTTTAGAGGTCATAGATGGGATGATGAGAATGATGAAGACTTTCTGCCTAGCTAGTCCACTGATTCTTTGACTGTCACTGTCAGCTACACTGACACTAAATTCTTGAGAAAATGGTCTGATTTTACTCCTCCCTGAAAGCTTATGTTAAACATTGGTTTCTTACTGCACTTCTGTGCTTTAGCTCTTTCGTGTGATTTTTTCAGCATCCAGCAGAAATCATTAGGTTCATACCTAATGGTGACCCAGAGGAGCTTGCTTCAAACATACTCACTCCAGCTACCAGATCTTTGAAACACCAGATACTGGGATAGAAAACAGAACTATTTGGCATGCATTTCAGAAACCTGTGCACCACTGAAGAGAGAAATATTTGTATGCCAGAGCTCACTCCAAGGCTCATCCTCTGCCAGCTGGGCTTGTAAACAGGTTACAGACTTCCTGGATAAATAGTGTTGAGAAAAATCTGTGAACCAAATGTCCAAATAACCTGAGGCTCAGTTTGACCAATGACCAAAGATAAGTTCAGAAGCTCTGTTCTCAGCTGAAAGATGATATAAAACAATTTTCCTGTGGCTTTAGCCACCTGTGAGCCTAGAATAAACTCCTATTAATTCCACTGACTGAGACGGAGTAAGACCAGATTTATTAATGTTGTTCCTAAGAAAACAGCTGAGGAAAACAGTTGGCAACTGGCTGCATTGCCCAAAAGCTGTGACAACTTTTTCTGAATTAATCAGTCACTAATCAGTTGTTGAAATAAGACTGTATAGAACCTGCTTTTGTAGGTATGCTCAACCAGTGAAAACTATTTTCGAAGGGCTGTTTTATTGTTTCCTTACTTCTTACTAATCTTCTGAAATAAGATGCACTCTACAAACCTTGATTCCATGACAGCCAGGGTCTTACTGGATTATTACTTATCTTTAGTTACCAAGAGAAAAATAATTTTATATACCATTGTCATGGAGGAAAAAAAAAAAAAAAGAAAAAATTCCCACAAATAAACCTCAACATAAATAGGGTGAAATCAAAGTACCAAATGGAAAAGAACAGTGCGAAAAAGTGCATATAAAACCTAGGTCTTGTAATGTAATGGACCCTGGGTTATTCCTCATCTTGTCAGAAACACCAAAAATGAACTGATTAGAAACAAGGATTATTCTCTGATTTATGCTTCTTGGGAGGGGAAGAGCAGACAGACTGAATGCATGTGCTACCTCAAAAGAAATGACTAGTGAAATTTCACTGGTCTATGATTAGGATCCACGCAGGCAGATATCTAAAGAGCAACAATATTTGTCCTTCAAGAAGGGTCATCACTTTGGAAAGATGAGCCTTAAACTTGTTCTACTGGCTTGGTTTTAATTTCCAAATTAAAATGCTAGTAAGAGAAAATGTATTTTCCTCTTGGATGTCTGAGTGCTGAAATTTCTCGCTGTCATACAAAATAACCTTTTCTGCAACCTGAAGTCAGACTAAGGTAACAATTATAAGCCACAGTGATTCATTTTCTTGAGGGCAGGATGCTATAAAATAGTGAACCCAATGCTTGTTAAAGTAACTTGTATTTTGGGCCTCAAGACATTAGCAATACCTCAAGACATTACTGAATGAACAGTACTTTCCCTCTTTGTGGCCTTTTGACAGGGCAACAATTCTATATTTGACACTCCACTATTCAAAAAAAAAAAAGAATTGAGCTTTAGCAAGCCAAGGAGCATTTGTTCCTTAGCCTCTGCTATCCCTGACTGTATTTGTTATAAGTGTTTTAATTGGTACATGAGAGTTTTAAGACCAACATTTTTTTAAAAAAAGAAAGGAACTTTTTATATCTCAGGTGTTATGGTTTTCACGTGTGTGTGTTTGGGTTTTTTTTAAATGTCATTTCTGAGTTTTAGAAATCTTAGAAAGCTTTTCTAAGAAGCAGGAGATTCAGGAACAGAAGAAAACGACGGAATCAGCTATGTTAGAATGAGAAGTTAAGCAGATTCCATGTAATGTATCAGAGCTGTTTTTTGTGCTTAGAGTAGCTTTAGCTGTGGTAGCAACAATCTTCACAAAACACTACTTCATTATCTTGGAAAAAAATCTACTGCTCTGAAAAGTCGAGTTAGCTCTAAACAAGGAGTCCAGCTAGGTCTTGAGTACTAGATAGATTTCCTATCTAAGATATCCCTGATAAGGGGGGGAAAAAAATCTCTAAAAGACTGGAAAAGTCTCATTTTCCCAGAAATATGGAAAGTGCTTTGGATGACATTATTAACTAAATAAAATTGTCAAGTCAAAGGAGAGGTTAGAGTGTCCACACATGTACGAGGTTCATTTTAGCCTACATATAAATGCAATTTTGTATTATCACACAGCTTATACCTAGACAGATCAACATTACCATCTTGTTCTTGTCTGAAATGCAGTTATTACCCTGAAAAAAAATTCCCAACTTTTCAAGTTAATAAAATGCAGGTATTCTTGGCAGAGAAAGGTGCTAAGATTTAGTCCTGTGGGTATTTTAATCAGCTTGGATTCTTCTTGGAATTTTTTTCTGCATCATCTTTCAGATTTTATGATGTCCCGAAGAAGATTTGCTCCTGCACTGATGTTGTTCAGATCCAATAATGTTAACATCTTTGAACACAGAGACTAACAGCCTTAGCTCAGAGATCAGTTTGGTTTTTTGCTGCTAAACAGGAACACACCACAGAGATCCACCATTCTGGATTCTCTCATATCAATTCTCAAGGTCAAAAATGAGGAGAGAGGAAGTTTGTTTAATTATGGCTCAGCTTCTCTGGCATTATGCAAAAGTGCTGAATTGTAAATGACAACCGATTTGGTGATGTTTGCATATGAGAAAAAATTATTCTGGGAAATCAGATTATGAATAGTATTGATCCCAAGGTCCCTAGGATGTGTCAGTGTTAAAATCACAGAGCAGTGAACTGAATTTGACATGCAATATTTTCTATTCTATCTTTTCCCAGCAGATGAGCCCTTTGCCTGCTTACTAAAAAATGTCAATGTCTGCAACACCCTTTCCTGCATGTGGTATAAGCATCTCCTTATAATGTGACATTCATGCCTTCCCTCAGAAAGAAATAATAATAACCCATGCAATTTTAAGGACAGTGTAAATGTCAATCATGCGAGAACTTGGCAAATAGCTTTACATCCTGGAAACTTTTAGTGATAAAAGGGAAGTGGAATCACTGAGAAATACTCTCAGCAGACTATCCTGAATGTATCATGTCCATTCAAGTAGGTGCAGGAAGGTGTTCTCTTCAGTGCCCATCCAGGAGCAGTTGGGGAAAACTAGGATGATTTGAAGTTACACGAATAACGAAAACATACCATGCTCCTTCCTGAAGCAATAACCATTCAGCTTATCCTGTACTCATTTAGACTGCAAAATTGATTTGTCTAATTTTAAAACTCTTGTCAAATCACTATTTTTATTTTCTCTCCACAAAACTGTATGTAACGTGTATTTCAACAGTTCAGTGGAGATTCTGTCTGTAACTGTCACAAACAAAAATGAGAACATTAAACACTAGCAGAAAAGAGGAGACCAGCTCTAGCTACTTTGTCTTCTTGCTGCTATTCAGGAATTATGCTGGCAATATGACAAAATAAAGAGCAGAGCAGAGAATAAAAAAAATCGGTCTTTACATTTGCAAGCTGTGAAATAAATGCTTTCTCACTCTTTTTTAGCACATAGTCACAAAGGCTACCTCTTTCCTTTTCCCGAGAACAGTGAAAGAACATCTTATTTCAATCAGGACATGCAAAATTAGAGAAGGGAGGCTATTTAATGTAGAAGAATATTTCAAAGAAAGGCAAAAAGTATTGCTACAGGTTCTGGGGCAGTCTGAATTCAGTAATAAAAGAGAATTAAAGTCACAAATTCCAGGTAAACAGAATTTTACTGGGCCTTTCATTGCTGAATGTAGACAGTGGATAACAGCCCCAGCTCCCAACATAACTATTTTGTAAATATTCTTAATATGAACTGGGTAGAGTAGGGTTATTCATGTCTAATGCAAAAGATGCAAAACTGTTCTCAGGTTTGGGGAGAAAGCTAGATTTCAATCTAATATTTCAGGTCATGCAAAGGTAGCTATGGGTGCCCAAACCAAACAGTATTGTATAATCTAAATTCTCAGATTAATCCAGCAAATCTAACTGACATTTAGTTTTATATTCTGGAAAAACCCTTCAGAAACACTTTTAAATAACTGTTTAAAGACAATTCAAACCGGTATGTAAATAACTGAGCTTAAACTTTAAGGAGGTATGTCTTCAGAAAGTGTTACCTTAAATCTTTTTTCAAAAAAATGTTTATTCAAACAATTTCACTCATGCAATTCTTTACATAGACATCAAATAATTTCACATTAATAGTCATACAATAACATTGTGTTCATTTGTCAAATATATTTTTGATGCTTCAGCTGCCACTTGTCAAGAATATTAGAGATAGTTTTCAGTATTGTGCAGCCACTAGAGTAAAAAAAAAAAAAAAAGTTAAAAGAAATGATAACTTCTCAGATAAACAAACTGTCCATCCTGGAGACCTTAATGATGACACATATCCTCTGTTCTATGCATGTACTGCACTTAAGCATCCATAGATTGTCTCCAGACTTCATTACATCAAGTAAAAGCCAAAGTATGTAGGTAAACAGAAACCTTTACCCTTGATATAACTGACCTTACGATTACCTCAGAAGTCTGTGCAATACCTGTCTCCTCAGCCTTAAGTCATAACTTTTCCAGCAGAACTGTGATTGCACTCTACGCAATCTGTGGCAAAGGGGTTTAGCTGTCTGTAGCCCGTGGCCCAGTTTTGTATGGCGTAGTTATGTGGCCTTGGCTCAGCTTTACTGAAAAATTGTTGAGCTGTGAGAGGATATAGGCTAAAGCCAAGATTTGTTTCTTGAGAAAAATAAAAATTAACACAGAAGCGAAATTGTTGAAACGCTAGTAGTAACTCAGGGACTCAGAGAAAAATACTGATATGAAAAGGTGCGAAACGCTGAAAAAAAGCATCAAAAGAAGAGTCAAAAAATGTGAATTTAAAAAGATCAAGAACTAGCCTATTCCAAGGACCAAGGAGGGTCTGATACTTTCCCAGAATAATGATTGTCTGGGCAGCAGAGACTCAGCAGATGCCTGTACTGGAGATGCTGAGCATACTCATACGTAGTCTAGTTATTCCTGACTACCTGCTCTGTGTGTTTAGCCAGTGAATAATTGCTGTATGTTTACAAACTATGTATAGTACCACTATAAAGCCTCTGCACATGGTGAAAGGTGCCTGCATTAAAGGGGCCCAATAAAGAGTTATATTTGAATGATAACTTGAATGTTCAATGAATATAGTGACATACCTAGAAAAAGTACACTGGCTTCCAGAAGGAAAAAACTGCTTTTTGTGTTAATAAATAGTGACAAAGTTGGAGCAATTATATTATATGTAATGAAAATACTAACTTTACACTCTAAACCTTGGTCTTGAAGCACTTAATTTTAAGTCTGTATATTGATATCCAATATCCATGAGTTGTAAGAATTTAATTGACTTATATAAATTTCATAAGAAAGTCCTATAATATTCAAAATAAATAAAAGTAGGGAAAAGAAAAACCAACCCAACTATGACTGTGCATCAGGTTACACAAAATTAAAGTCCTACAGAGCAAGTGTTTGGAACTTGCAGATATCAACTAATCCCCTTTCAGGGAGCCTCCAACAAGAATTCAGTAAGACACAAATTGGTTTAATCAAAGTTTGGTTTGCTTCTCAGGTCATTTTGAAACAGAGGGATGCCAAATAAATATACAGTAATTAAGTGAAGATTTCCTGCACTTTTCAGAAGCCATTGTTAGTACAACATAATATCATGTTCTAACAGGTGCTAGTCATTAGTCTCCACTCAATCTAGTGTCTTTGGGGTAGGAGGCTCTAGACTCCTGAACATAGTCCTCTCTGCTACATTATCATTAGAAACTGTAATGGAAGGCACATAGGTGCACCTGCCACTTATTCCAGGCTTTGAACTAGTCTTTACAGATTTTTGAAAGTCATGGGGATGGAAAACATTTTTTTTTTTTCCTGCTACCTTTCTACATAAAGCTGCCCATATATTGTTCACTACTAAACTCAGCAGTGTTTGAAAAACACCATGAGATTCCCAGACGGAACATGGGCCTTTGTTAGCAACTGTTTTCAGGTGGAACAGAATAGTATTTTTCTCTGAGTCCCTGAGTTGCTACTAGTGTTTCAACAATTTCACTTCTGTGTTCATTTTTATTTTTCTCAAGAGGCAAATCTTGGCTTTAGCCTATACCCTCTCTCACAATACCGGCATCGCTGGTATTTTTAGTATCATGACCCAAGGTCTGAAAGCTGGAAGGAAAGTGCTTAATTTTAATGAAATGAAATCTTCTTGATCTTTATTTATGCTTATGTTTAAGAAGGAGAAACAAGCAAACAAAGAAACATATTAAAGAGGCTGATGCTCTGCCTGGTCAGATAGCAACAATTTTATCTTTATTTTTTTAAATGCAGGAACAAAGCTGTTGAATTCTGAGACTTTTCTTCCTCCTGAAGGAATATGTCAAATAAATATCTTTTTTTTTTCTGGCATAATTTTATAAACAGCTAGAATCACTACGTAGATATTATAAAGTATATTTCTTTTACATTTATCAGTCCACAGTGACCAGACAGGGCCAGAACACCGAGTACATGGCTCCTGGACCACCCTTGTCCTGTGTGTTCTTTGTCTTCACCTTGGGCCCAGTAGGGTGCCATTATTTTGGCACTTTCATTTCCATGCTAGGATTCTGCCTTGTTTTAAGCACTGTCTGTTATTCTTTCTCAGCAATTAAGTCTTGCAGCTAGACCCTCAGAACCATCTCCAGTTTCTTTTTCCAAGATTCCTAGAGGCAAAAATACCAGTCCCCTAGTTGCAATTGTAAATTCCTAATTTCTTGTCTCAACTACAGACAGTCTTTGAAGTTGAACAGACACCCAGACTAGGAAGATTTGGGAAAAAAAAAATAAATCACTTTGTGATCTATAATGCATTTCTCTTCATTAGATTTCTCGCCATTCCTAAGTACCCTGAGCTTTGGTGAGGTTGCCTTAGGCCAGAATCTACCCAGGGCAGTTTCTTCCCTCTTTAAGAGAACAGAATGAAGTTCAATGACTCCCTAAATTCACTGCTACAAAGTCTCCCAAGACTCTTTTTTTTAAAACCAGACAGAATATCCAGTCCATCATCGACTTTTTTTTTTCATTGAGTATAAATTGAGGATGACTGAAGTTTTTCACAAGACATTTAGAAGGTAAAATCTATCCTTTTAAAACTGTTCCAGTCCTGCCTATTTCATAAGTCTCTGTGTACTAACAGCTGTTGATCTATTGAACATTTTAAAACATAATTAGTATGAAGAATATGCCTATTTCAGGAGGGGGAAAAAAAAAAGGAAAAAAAAGAAAAAAAACCCAAAAATCCCAGTGTCTTTTATTATGAGGCTCCAGGGCTTTGCTGGAAATCTAAGGCTTCTTTGATACTGTCGGATCAAAATCTTTTCATCTCATGTACAGCACTATTAAAAAAAAATAAAATCTATTTAAATGAGAGCCTGAGCTCTCCAGCAGCACTGATCTAAAGTTTATATCATGGAATAGGTTATGTTCTGTTTGCATTTTTTGTGAAAGATGGAGTCGACCAATCTGTCTAGGCTGAGAAGTCATAAGCTGACTAAGTAAAAAAAATCATGGCAATCATTTTTTTTGTGAACAAAAGGAAAAACACAGGAAAACAACCTATTCTTACTCAGACAAAAAGTTGCTAGATTAAATTCATACGCATAGTACTCATCATTCACATTTGCAGAGTCATAACTTCATGTGGCACCATCGCTCTTCAATCACCAGAGTGGGAAAATGCTTACCAGAAACTGTAAGTGAAAAAAACAGATAGAAGGAAAATATTATATTGGTTTCTGTGTGCATGGCAGGGAACATGGAAACATAATAACAGTTATGAAAAATATTTTTTCCTTGAGGCTAAACCAGACCAGAATACATCATTATTGGATTTTCCACATGTGGCTGTGTTTCTTGGTTAACAAAATTTATCTACCATTGTTTCATACCATTTCGCTGAGATTATTTCTTCTAAGCTGTGGTACCATACATAGGCAGCTTTTTTTTGCATGCTTTAATTTATATCCCTAACTCTATAAAGTGTTCAGTGAGTGCTGTTCAGTACCTCAGAATTTTAGGTCTTCAGGGAGGAACCATCTGTTACCATAGCAATCCCGATGTGCTGAGACCCAAAGTTGCAAGACATACTAACCCTAGTTGCGTGCTTATATTAACATTTAGGTGCCTGAAAAAAGCCCATTTTTTAAAGACAAGTGGTCTGTGCGGTGGGTGGGGAACCGGCTGACAGGCCGCACCCAGAGGCTGGTGGCAAATAGCTCTTTTTCAAACTGGCAACCTGTCACACGTGGGGTCTCCCAGCGGTTGGTATTGGGCCCAACCCTGCTTAATATCTTCATAAGTGATCTGGATGATGGGAAAAAGTGTACCCTGATGAAGTTTGTTGATCATACCGAACTGCGTGGGGAAGTGAAAACTTTAGAAGGAAAGCCACCCTGCAGGAAGACCTGGACAGGCTGGAAGAGTGGGCTAACAAGAACCTTATGAAGTTCAACAAGGACAAGTGTAAGGTCTTGCACCTGGAAAAACAATCCAGGTGCAGCACAGGCTGGGATCTATCCGGCTGGGAGCAGCTCTGTGGGAAGGCAGCTGGGGGTCCTGGTGAACAAGCAGCTCAATATGAGTGAACAGTGTGCTGCTGCAGCAAAGAAAGCCAACAGGATGCTGGGTTGCATCAAGGGCATCACCAGCAGAGAGAAAGAAGTCATTATCCCACTCAGCACTTGCAAGGTCACACCTGGAATACTGTGTTCAGTTTTGGTCCCCACCATACAAAATGATATGGACAGGCTGGAGAGGGTCCAGAGAAGGGCGACCAAGATGATAAAAGGACTGGGAAGCCTGCCATATGAGGAAAGGCTGAGAGAACTGGGTTTGTTCAGTCTTGACAAAAGAAGGCTTAGGGGAAACCTTATCACCATGGTCCATATTTAAAGGGTGGCTACAAAGAAGATGGAGACTCCCTTTTTACAAGGAGTCACATGGAAAAGATGAGGGGTAACCATAGAATGACAGAATCACCGGGGTTGGAAGGGACCTCTGGACATCATCTAGTCCAACCCACCTGCCGGAGCAGGTTCACCTACAGCAGGTGGCACAGGATGGTGTCCAGGCGGGTTTTGAATGTCTCCAGAATCGGAGACTCCACCACCTCTCTGGGCAGCCTCTTCCAGTGCTCTGCCACCCTCAAAGGAAAGTTCCTCCTCATGTTTAGATGGAACTTCCTGTGGTTAAGCTTGTGCCCATTACCTCTTGTCCTATCACTGGGCACCACTGCAAAAAGGCCGGTGCCATTCTCCCGGCACCCTCCCTTTAAGTATTTGTAAGCATTGATGAGATTCCCCCCTCAGCCTTCTCTTCTCCAGACTAAAAAGACCCAAGTCCTTCAGCCTTTCCTCAGAAGAAAGATGTTCCAGCCCCCTAATCACCTTTGTATCCCTCGGAACTAACTGTCTGCTTTATAACTCTTTCTAAATACTGCTTAACAATCCTGTTTGCCTTGAATGTTCTTCTGGAACTCACTTACCAAAGAGTGGTATTTGTCAAGGACTGATGTGTCAAACAAAGGAGGTGATAACAGGAACAGCTAGACCTTGTTGCAAGCAAATTGTGTAGATAACAGGAACATTATTGTCTGCAAGAAGCAACCATCTGGTTAAAACCGGTCTTGCAGTTTGGAACTCTACCAACTCAGCATTCTGAGACAAAGGTGAAAGTACATGGTGAAGAAGACTATGAGCCTTCCTCCAAAAGACCCCGGCCCATGACTACTGGAAGGAAGTGCACATGCAGCAAGAGGAGGAGACTTATGATAATGAGTTCCCGGAAAGAATTATAATAGTCACGCGCACCGCAGAACTGGTTGTAATAACCCCACCTATGCTAATGCATATGTGTGTTTAATCCTATGAATATGTATACCTTTATTGTATAAATTTCTGGTAAATGTGCTGTTGGTGTGCACATGCTTTGGAGGAGCGATCCCCTACGCACTCAGTGCTGAATAAACATATCTGCTTTATAACTCTCTCCAAGTTGTAGAGTTTGATCCGTGTGTCAGTACCCTCTCTAGCAGTTCCCTGTCCTTCTTGAACTGGGGAGCCCAGAACTGGACACAGTACTCCAGGTGCGGCCTCACCGGGGCAGAGTAAAGGGGGAGGATAACCTCCCACAACCTGCTTGCCACACACCTCTTGATGCACCCCAGGATGCCGTTGGCCTTCTTGGCCACAAGGACACATTGCTGGCTCATGGTCAGCCTGTTGTCCACCAGGACTGCCAGGTCCCTTTCCACAGAGCTGCTTTCCAGCAGGTCAGCCCCTGACCTGTACTGGTGCATGGGATTATTCCTCCCCAAGTGCAGTACCTGACACTTGCCCTTGCTGAACTTCATGAGGTTTCTCTCTGACCAACTCTCCAGCCTGTCCACGTCACCCTGAATGGCAGCACAGCCTTCTGGTGTGTCAGCCACCCCTCCCAGTTTTGTGTCATCAGCAAACTTGCTGATGG
>VFFE01007197.1:520844-550819 GCA_008921705.1 Burhinus oedicnemus
TGCCTGATTTCTTGCTCTTAGGGATACATCGATCCTGAGCTTGGAGGAAGTGATACTTGAATATCAACCAGCTCTCTTGAGTCCCCCTACCCTCTAGAGCCCTAACCCATGGGATTTCTCCAAGCAATTTCTTGAAGAGATCAAAGTTAGCCCTCCTGAAGTCCAAGGTTGCAACCCTACTTGTCGTTTTATGCCTACTGCACATAATCCTGAACTCGATCTTCTCATGATCACTACAGCTGAGGCTGCCCCCAACCTTAATGTCCTCCACCAGTCCCTCTTTGTTGGTCAGTACCAGGTCCAGTAGTACACCTCTCCTTGTTGGGTCCTCCACCACCTGAGTCAAGAAGTTATCATCAAGACACTGGAGAAACCTCCTGGACTGTACCTGCCTGGCTGTGTAGCCTTCCCAGCAGATATCAGGGTGATTGAAGTCCCCCATGAGAACCAAGGCCTGTGATTGTGAGGTGACTCTCAGCTGCCTGTAGAAGGCCTCATCAACTAATGAGTACAAGTTACTCCCGGCAAGATTCCGATTGGACACAAGAGAAAAATTTTTCACAATGATAACAATGAGTCATTGGAATAATCTCCCCAGGAAGCGGTGGATTCCCCATCGTTGGACACTTTTAAGATTTAGCTGGAGAGGGTGCTGGGCCATCTTGTCTAGACTGTGTTTTTGCCAAGAAAGGTTGGACCAGATGATCCTTGAGGTCCCTTCCAACCTGGTATTCTATGATTCTATGAAAAATGCTGAGTAGCTACAATTTGCTTCTAAAATGCAACACAAATAGACAGCATTAACTATTCTCTGTGGAGAGGGCATCCTTGAAAGGAATGTGTTCTTGAATCATATCACTTAAGTATGGAACTATTCCTGCCACACTAGAAACAGAAGGGTGCAAGACTGTATGTGATATGTTACAATACAGTAAAACATACAACATACAGCTGACAGTACTCCTAGATAATTTGTTTTGACTGAGCTGTACCCATGCAACAAAGGTCAGAACTTGAACAATAACCAGGTGAAGCGCAAGACACATTCATGTAAGAACATAAAGCAAAAAATCTATTTCCTGAAGTTAACCGTAAATTCTCCTTTTCAGTCCTCCCATATTTGCTTGTATATGCATTCACACATGACACACAATTAGTCCAGCACTGCAAACAGAGAAACATGATCAGTAACAGGTAAAGAGCACATCTGGCCTTAATGATTCAGAAGATACTGGTCACATTAACTTTAGGTCATTTAAGACTCGCAGATTCATACACCCTGCTATATTCCACAAGCTTGCAATTATGTATTCAGAATCTGAATCAATTAGGTATTCAGATACTGGCAAATAGGAGATTATGAGTTCTATTCACTTAATTTTCATCATTGCTATTTAGCGAGGAAATGACTCAAATCCTGTACACGTTCAAAGTACTGGGAAAACTCTCACTGATATAATATAAAACTGAATCCTGGCCTCATTGAAGAACTTTTCATTTAAAAGCTGTACAGCTAGCAAGTTGTCTGCTGTCATGCTACTCCTTTTGGAACACGTGGAAGAAGTTTGCATGTATCTATTTTGCTCAGTTTTATTTTCTTCTTTTCTTTCGTTTCCATTCCAAACCTGGAAACCTCTTTTATGAAAACATTTCCAGAGGAAGGATGCACTATACTCTCATAATACTCCTTTCAGTGGGGCACAAGCGTAACCTCTCCTGAAGCATGGGATGCCTCAAGAGATGTGTGTGATAAGATACTTCTGTACCCAAGACTGACTGACTATTATTGTCAATACCTTAAGGGCTGCTCAGACCTTTGTCTGCTCTTGCCCTCCACACTGTGTATTCAATCTACATGTAAAAGGTACCTCTCTTTTTCATCCCTTCAAGATTTTCTTAGGTCATAAAGGCTAAAAGATTTTCTGAAAAGTTACATATCTACTTTCGCTAACCTTTATTGTAACTATGTGATGACCTCCATCTACATGTAGTACTTTCCCAAATACCATTTTGAAGGCTTTTAGTTTTCTTCTATTTTTGGTACGAGACCATATGAAAACTGACTTGATGCCCCTCCAGTGTATTTATTGTTACAGATCTCTTAGTAAAGAAGATTCAGCAACAAAACTTGATAAACGTTTTTTAAAAGAATATGAGACATTACAAGGTATATGGTTTATGTAAGTCATAAAAGGAAATGTACAGATAGATAAGGGTGTTTTAACCTTAATTAACCTTTTAAGTCTGGTCATTTAAAGTGTTTTAGTGGTTTACCATGGTAATTTAAAATTGATTGACGCTGTACTTACAGAAATTGGTAACAGTACCATTGCAACAATAATTTTTTAAAATTACAATACAGTTTAAAATTAAGACTTCAGTAAAAAAAGATTTTAGTTTTGCCTATATTAATTTTTTTATTTCAAATTGGACCTAATTTTTCAATAACAAAAAAAAATTACTGTCATTTTTGAGTATATAAGACAGTGGGTGAACAGCTGTACAGAAAGTATACATGTGATGGGCCTTGAAAAATCATAAAACTGTTTTCAAGGTCTCCCTCAGCTCATAATGTAGACAAAACTAGACTGCTCTCACATGGACTGTGAAGAAATGCTTTATGAAGCAAATCACTAGGGTTTTATGAAGTGAAATACTTTATGAAGGAGTCAAATGTGAAAGTGCTACATTCATAAATACACATTTCTCAGATGCAAAAGGATTCAAGAATGGCATATTATAGTCATGTATTGAGTGCGTAGAACTATTTAATGATGTAAATTTAGATCTTATTAACCGATTGAGGTAGGTAACAATGTGAGAAATTAACGTGGATATTGTTCCGAGCATCTCTTTCAGTAATTCAGAATAAACTCAACCATTACTGTTGCTCTAAAAAAGTCAACACACATTAAAACATTTCTGAAACAATGTTACAATTCATAATGCTAACCTGACTATAGAGATAGCTGAGCAATTGTTAATAAAACAGCATGATGCTATTAAAAGATTACAAAGCAACCCCCTGAAATGTATTACCTGTCTGTTGTTTTAAAAAAAAAAAAAGAAGAAAAAAAATCTAGAATTTTAAGGATACATTGACAAAAGAATTAATCTCCTTCTGTGACAAATCGGTCATGTTCCTAGCATGCTAATAATTTTCAGAATGTGGACTTTTGGGGAATGAATGGTGTAGAACCACAGGAATGTACAAAGCAAAAACGATTTTTATCATACAGACTAGGTAAATCAAATAGTCCCCCAGCAAACTGCCGGTCATAAGATTGATCTTATCTAAATTAAGCCATCCAGAAGCAAGGTATCTTCAAGCTTATTGTGGTGTCTTGGTAGTGTTAAATATACCTGAATTTTAAGAAGCAGTGTGTATGTTTGTGTACACGTTCTTTCTGCTCCAGCCTCCCCACATGAGGACAGACGTTGCAGCACGACCCAGAGTGAACACAGATGCAGGGTAGAGTAGATATATTTAAACCAAGTTCAGCACAACCCACAGCCACTTGATATTTTTCACTGAGAATACAGCAACTGTTAAGCAAACAAGATGGATCAGCATTATTGAATATAGCAACCTTTAGGCAAACGAGATGGATCAGCAATATTTCCTTACTGGCCTGACATTCAGAGTGATTCTCTTGAAGGACATAGGCTGGAGGGCTTTATGTCTTTTGCGGCGTTGTGAGATCAGTGAGCAAAGCTGTTTATAATATCCAGTTTATAGACGGCCCTGCAAGCGTATTGTAGACATACACTTGATGTTTCCATCACTCCAGTGATGACAGGAACATCCACCACAGTGAAACAATGACGATGTGAGTATTAGTGAGTACTCGCACACATCTGTTCCCAAAGCCTTTTGGAAGATTTGTGAGCAATCTTAACAAGGGCAGTTTCGAATTATGTGAAGCATATAGGTGGCACAGTATGCTTAATAAAGAGATAATTGCACTTAGTCTAACTAAACAGTTTCTGGTCCAGATCTAGAAATACTTTACCAACACAAATTTTGTCGTGGTCCGTGTAGGACCAGGGTTTCTCCTCACAAAACAACATGCTAGAGAACAACGGGCAGAGTACCTTGGCGAAACAAAGAATTTATCCAAACATATTTAAAAAGGGACTTGATTCACTGTTATATTGTGCATTATTAGTGGTCTGTTCAGACAAAAAGGCAGTGCTGCAGTAGAGTTATATCAGAGCTCCATCAAGGTTAAATCAGAAATAACACTAGTTTCAGCGAAAGGACTGATCATTTATACCGAGATAGCTAAATTAAAAAGTCTCTGCTCCTAAACATCTTTATTATTATATGATAACTTTGACAAATGAAATATATCTTAAATTCAAATGATCACTCTAGTTGTTTTGTTTGTTTTTTTTTAAGTAATGCAAGTTAAAATAGGCTTCCTTCTCTTCGGGGACACAGTTATTTGTGCTTGTGGATGAGACATAGTAAAGGATTCAGGGCTGTCAAGCAATGACAGTTTGAATGAAAGATTTCAAAGAAACAGGAGTGTGGAAAAACGTCTCAGGGACACAGAAAAGTAAGAAGATGTTTAAGGAACAACTTCAAATTCATGCAAAATAAACCTTCGCCTGCCAAATGAGTGAAACTTGTCAAGTCTACTAGATCTCTTAATTAAATGGGAACATGAAAGAAGGTCCCTTTGAGGGATTCAAGCTTACAGGCATCATGGCTAGTTCCTTTTGCAGTGAGTATAAAATGAACAATGCATTTATTAAGCTCATAAAGCAACTTGGATGAGCTGAAAACATATATGACTAATCAGGGGAGAAATTATTCATAATGTGGAAACAGTCTTTCACACTGGGGCAGGGAAGGGTTAAAAGAGCTGGAAAAATTCACATTTTTTAATATACTGGAGGGTGAAAAAGGACTCAGACTTGGTCATATCCAACCACCACCCCCCCCGCCCCTAATCTCTTTCTTTCAAAATTTGCAAGTCTATACTATCTTTAACAGATTTTTGTAAATATTTTTAATAGGAATCAGAAACCCAGGAATCTTATGTGGAACAAAATAAAACTAACAGTTCTGCAGATGATTATTTGACTCTCTCCTGACAGTCCAATGTTGTTGCAAACACCATTGAGTTGGAAAACAATAACAGAATTAAACACACTTCTAGCAGCATTAGTTTGTAATCTGTTGCAATTTGAGGCGATTATGCTGGATAAACACATACAAACAAAAAAGCACAGCTCCCTCACTGGGACATTTCTTTCTCCTGTGTTCTACGCACCTGACAGAGGCTGCTGGCCAAAATACTGTATTTTTTTTTAAAAAGACCAAACAAGTAAGCAGCAATTCCACTTGCCATAATCTTTACAACCCATTTGTGCCCTTGAAAAAAATCCTCAATTTCCAGACTTCATATTTTCAGCGTTTTCTGAAAAATGGACTTCTTTTAAGCCATTGATCTGAACACCTAAACCGCTAATCTGATCAAAATTATTAAACTTAAAAAATTCAATTCTCAGTGAGTGAAAGATTGAAAAGTAAGTCCTTCCTCAGATGAGATGCTTCACCCAACAGCAAATGCACAAGTAAACCTTGGTGCATTGCTGTTCCTTAGATGAACAAATGACAATATCAATGTGAGCAAGGACTGCAAGAATAGACTCGATCAGGAGCACAGGGAGCATGTTAATGACAGAGTCAATCAGCAGAGTCAATCAAGGACAGAGGGTGCATGATAACAAGGTTTGTTTTGCTCTTTGCATATCTTTCCTTTTTTTTTCTTTTTTTTTTTATTTAATTAAGTTCAACTCCCACGCACCCCAACTGTTAAATGTTTACTGAAATATATTTATTATAGCAAAAATTGCTCTGGATCCTCCAGTCACCAAAAAAAAAAAAAAAAAAAAAATTTGGAAGTGCAAAGCTGATATTTTAATGTAAAATATTCTTTTAAACTATACTGTAGAGACCAATATTCCCCTTACAAGCAAAGGAATTGGACTATAAACAATTTCAGTGGGGCACTTCAGTGAACAGAAAATATCTTTATAGTGTCTGATGAATCCATTCATTAAGAGTCTGTTGGCTGAAGCTATAAAGATGCCGGCAATCGCTAGACTTGCAAAAAGCCAGTTTCACTCCCATCTTAATATTGAAGGCTTTGTGAATGCACACACTTTCTATTTGTGTGTTTTAAAGACTTAGAACTGAAATCTATTTTTCTCTCATCCCTGAGGTAGAGCACGTTAAGTCATTACAGGCCACTATAAGTCTAGATGTCGGAAACTTTACCAGAGTTGTTCTTATCCTTCTTTTATTTCCAAACTGGAGGAAAGAGCTTGGAGAGCACGTAAAGGCCAGACAAGAGCAACACACTTTGAATTAAGTTAAATAAGATGTTATGAGTAGCAAGCCAGAAAGGAAAGGACCCCAGTCCAGGAGGCCACGCTGAGTGTATGAGTAGCCCTTTAACTTCAGTGCACTTCTCAGCGCTCATGGATATTACATACAAATAAACTGCACTCGTGTATTATCAAATAAAAATCTGCAACAGCAATGCTCCTGAGAATGGCTGTAATCCTCTTCATAACTTTTATTGCTGGTGGAAAGTGAGACAGCAATTGGCTTACAGGGACAATTAAAACTTTGAACACCAGGAGGATGGTTTGGTTTTGCGTAAACCCTGCATCCACATTTGGATCTGATCCAGCCCAGCCAGGCAGGTTGGTAGGATTAACTCAGAGTTTTCCCTCCATTACTAGGGTATTACTGCTGGTGGTTTACTAAATGTCTCCTCTGCTCTGCAGTAGACGGAGGCTGAACAACACACATAGGTAGCACACATCCCTGTGCTGGCTCACTCACTAACATCGCTTCTAATTCGCCTATTTCTACACCTGGACAGCAGAGGCCATCAAAGAGCAATTAAACACAGCAGCTCCTGATCTGAACTTGGCTTGAAGCCTAAACACCTGGAAGTAGCAAGTCCAGTAGGAAGTGCAATAAAATAAAGATGAAATAATGTGAATTATTTAAACCTGGGGTATTTAGGAGAACATAAGAAATTTTCACTGTGTTTAGTAACTGGACACAGTCACTTCCAAACGAACAAGTAAGGAGAATCTCACTTCCCAAACTCAGAAAACTCATTAAATAAAACGTGCATAAACTGCATGAGTAGATGAAGTCTTTATAGTAGAGAAAAACTGCTTGATCTTCTAGTTTTGGGGGATTTAGGGAGCTTTATGTCTTTATGTATTATAATATTTCGATGTGGCATTTGTAGCTTTTATATTACATTATCATTTATCAGTCAAGGAACCACTTTACTGCCCTAATGATATGCCAAAAAGGGACCACAGAAATCCCAGCATTTATGTGAAGGGGTGGTTGATGTCATCCCCTGCTTAGGGTTCCCTCTCTCTGGGCAGAGGGATTGATAAAATGTATGAACAATATAAAGGCAAGAGCAGCGAGATTTGGAAGATGATTCAGGAATTGTTCAAAGATATATGTCTACATCCCACAAGGAAGCTTCAGACATAGAGAAGGACAAAGATGAATGAACAGAAATTCAATACACGGAAAACCTCTTAGATCCTCATTAATTGAAAACATAAATAATTGTTTTTAATTGCTGTCATACCTTAAAAAATACAAACTTCCCCTCAAACTTCCCCATTCATTTACATTTTATATATGCATTTAGAAAGTAATAGGTAAAATCAGATTTATCTAAGATTAACGAAACAAGATCTAGGCTAACAGCTTTTATCTAGTTCAGCTACCAGAGTAGAAAATTCCTACCTGCCACTTCAGGCATTGGAGAAAATGGTTAGTAAATTTTGGTAAATTTGTTCAGGATTATGTCCCTACACAATTCTGTCTTTCCAAATTTGTCCTGGGAATTTAGGCCCCAATTCCTGTGAAAGTGGCAATCCTGTACCACTCAGGAAAAAACAGAATGTTACAGGGTTCTGTTTCAGCAACAGAAATAGCCATTAGAGTCTGCTTCTTGCTGGAAGCAGTTTAGCTTAAAGAGGAATGGCTTCAAGCGTGTGCCAACATCTTTTCTTGTTAGAGCCTCCCATTTTGTAATGACAGAATTTAAACTTGAACAAGTGTCCAAAAGCTTTTAGAGGCTTATGCAAATGGAACCAAATCATGTAGTGCTTGTCCATTATTAAATCACATCATTAAAAACTATTTTACTTACACAAATTTAAATCAAATAAACAAGATAATACTATGTTTTGCATGAGGCACGTAAAGACCTTTCAAATCCCAAGAAATAAAGCACCAACAGGATTAGCAAGTCTTTTGGTGTCCCAAAGTACAAACATATCAGCTTCAGTAATATGAAAGCATTTGGTAGAGAAAAAAAAAAAAGAATTGAAGTTTGATATCAAAGTACTTTATCACCCTGGGAGGTAGAAATGGAAATTGTTGAATATAAACAGAAGAATAGCCCTCGCTGCAATGCGTGTGTCAGGGGGATTCATGTTGTTCAAAAAAAACGGACCAAAATCATTCGATGTGACAGGTGCATGAGCTTCTGCAGATCTGAAGGGATCTTTGCAGATTAAAGTATTTGGAAAAAATACAGATTAAAAGAAGCTTTCATTTATACACTGTAAAAAAAAAATGCACTGACTTTGCCTACAACACACAGAAGCAATGCACAAAATTATGCAGTATTTCTGGCAAGATAGAGTTATTGAAAAATCCACTCCGCTAAAATAGTAGTGTAATTAAACACTTTTAAACAAGAAGATACAGACTTTTATTAGGGTCTTAATAATGCACATCCATTAAAAATCTTCTCAGATTCCTAGGCTGGTTCTGAACAAGGTTGGAAAATTATAGCTTAATGCAGTGAAGTGTGATAATACCCTCCATGGAACCAAATATGGATTTATATAACTGTGCATGACATAAGAAAAGGGCCAAATGGATTTAACACAGGGGAGTCTGGTCAGGCTTTTGAAGGCATTATAATAACATGTATATTGTCTGATTACTATTTTTCCAATATTGGCCAAAAAATTTAAAAAGGGTTGGTTTTACCACTAAAGACATCTCAGACATGAGACAGATTCTGGCTACAAGGTAAAGTAATTCATATGAAATAACCCTTCAACATGAAACATTCCTAGCAATATAAGGACATATGTAAGCAATACTAATACACATATTTAGAAATGTAAAGGTTACAGAATAAAAAATAAAAACAATCATGTTGATACTGTGGTGCTTCTGGAGGGCATGCTCCTAGGAATAACCACCAGAGCAAGAAATGACACAGGAGATGACAGAATCGTGAGAATTTCTCATAATATGCAAGATTCCTGACAATACCTGGAAAGTCAGTGAGATTTGTCCACAGTCCTGAGCTGACCACAATTATTGTAAGATGGGCACAAGTCATCCAATTTAAGTATTTATAGATGTCCATAAATAGATGATGACATAAACTACTGTATTACACTGTATAATGTCATTGATTTCTTAGCCAGAAATACTGTAACTTGCTATCCCACCTGGAAGAAGAGCTTCAACTGGAGCTACTTCAGCCTGTTGCCTTAGCTAAGTCTAATTACCACTCTTCCATACTTTCATAAGAACAGGTAAGAAACACTGCAAAACAAGATGGCCAAAAATTACAGTACCTATTGATAGAAAAATTTTTATTCTGGTCTCTCACTGACTACGTTTAGGCAGGAATTTTATGGTTTCTTACATGTTTCGTTAAAATCATGTGCAGGCTTTTTTTTTTTACTTTTCTGCTTGTCCAGTAATGATACTGCAGATTTCTTTGTATAAGGACTAAGTTTGAAGGGTAACTGTTCTTTTAAAGCACTCACACCTAATAATGTCCTGGCAATCATTTTCCGTTTGGATGATAGCGTTGGCTTAAACTGCCTAAAAGCTAGAGGTTAGCAGTCCTTGAGAGATTAGACATATAAGTTTTACTAGCTTTTTTCTTTCTCTTTTTTTTTCTTTCACAGTACACTTTACACAAAAGAAAGCTGCTGTAAATAGTGGCTGAGAAGCAGAACTGTGACAAGAAACAGCGAGCTGGGACCTTCCTTCCCTTCTCTCAGTCCACAGGTCTGCAGCTCAGGAGTGCTCTCTGCTCACTGAAATCCAAACGTGTCATGCGGAATGAAGCCCAGTAGCCTGCAACTCCGCTCCCCTCTCAATACTTTTGGTGCCAGCCTGTTAATTTGTAGCTTTCCATAGCAACTAAGAGTGGGGAAAATGTTTCTAAGATCTGGCAGGAGAATACATTCCTGTTTTCTATGTTTTGATGCATGCATTTTGGGGGATGTAAGGTAAAATTCCTTCATGAAACAATAGAGTGATTCTGATCTTACTGCAAATTGTAATATTGAGACCTGGTGCAATATGAAATATAAAATCCTTTGTTCTACAAGGTATAAGACCAACTGTCAGGAAAACCTTAATCCTTCAGTTTGGATCCCCTTTTCAAGTTTCAAACCTACCATTTAGTCCTACGCTCTTCGTTTGCTCCTTAAACTCCACGGTAATAATAGCTCCATCTTCTATCAAAATCCAGGTACTGGGGGGATGAATCAACAACACACTCCCTTATCATGTAATTTATGGTAGGAATTGGGAGGCAAACACATAATGCACGGTAAGAATTTGGAACCGTACAGGGAAAATGGGTAAAACTATAGATGAGCAGTGGTATATAATATAAAGATGCTGCTCAAATCATTTGAGGACTACTAGCAGAATCTCTTCTGTTCTTCCATCTCCAGACCACTTTACCATGGTATTAATTTTCCTCATATTTTACATATTTTTTTTTTTATAGTCACATTATTATCCCTTTCTTTCTAGCTCCATGGACCACACGAGTTTCATCAGAGATGATAACTACGAGAAAACTGTCAAGCCAAACCATGGCTAAGCATCCTCCTAGTAACAATGCCAGAGAAAAGCACAGAACACGGTACTGAATCAGCCAGTGGTTTTTATCCGTTTCCACTTTCCCAGCCTGTCTATTGCTTTGGTTTGGCAGAACACAATGAGCAGACCTAGTGAACACCAGCCTAGGAAAAGTAATTTTAGAGAATTACCCTTAAATATATCTTCCTCCTTTACTCATTCATTTTCCATGCATTTTATTAACTGTATTTGGTAATATATAATTGTGCATGTATTTAGATTACCATCATCTTTTACACCAACCATATTACTCATTTGACTTAAGTGAAATCTATCATAGTCACATTTTTATTACAGCTTAACCTAATATTGATCCTTCTCAAAAACCTGATTTTAAAACAATGTTAGTCTACAGTTTCCACCTGCTATCACATTTTCTCTGCCCATATTAAATACGAGATCACTACTAGGAGGTAGCTATTGCAAAACAGCATATCCAGACATTATGTACTTCAGTCAAGGTAAAATCCTCGGGGCCTGTTTTTCCCCGCTTGCACTTTTTACAAAACTGAAAATCTTTTAATATGCGTAATGGTAGCTAAAAGTAATTGCCAGCTTGAAGAGAGGGAGCTGTACCTTGCAGCGCTGATGAAACACCACGCTCCCAGCCTCCATTTCCTTGTCTGATTTCAAACAGCACAGACGCTTTAAGATCATTTTATTACAGACTCCTGTAAGTGGTGAATCCACACTGAGGAATTCAGAAGTGACTTGGACACCTATCCTGAAAACACTTACACACTTGTTTAACCTTTACCACAAAACTATCCTTAATTTCTGTAGGTGTAAATGTTGCTCTTTGTTGATTAAAATAAAACCAGTGAAGCTTGAGAAGTTACTTTGTCAATAAAGTTTAAGCTTTATATGTTTCCAAATATCAACGGCTGTTTTCTTAATCAACTCATGCTGCCATCTGTCCCTATTTTACCTCGTCTGCTAACAGGAAGACTAAAAAAAAGTAAACTTTAATTACCATAAATGTGCTATTTCCTTACAAGCTCTCGTTGCCTATGACAGAAAGGTGATTTTACCACTATAGAATATAGGTTATGTAATAAAATTGATATTAAACAGTTTTAAAAAAACACTTTCATGTGTAAAGACTACCTGTTATATATTGATATACTTAAGGGCTTTTTAACGTATTTAGTGGAAGTAGAGGTGGAAGTTAGTTTATATATTTCCCCATATTTCATATCCCCACAACCATTTGGGTATGAGAAAAGACCTACAAATCTGATTGATGAAAACATTCAGGTTCTGTTCCTCAGCATAACTGGAACCAAAACTTACTATAAAACAGTAAGTCAGGGTAACTGTCACGGATCACATCCTTCAGGTATCTTCTCTGGGATATCGCTCCTGCCTAAGCTTTGAAATCAGCCTGATTTTTCCTAGATCTTTCATTAATGTCTAAGTTGAACTTGTTGGATATTTTCAGGAACTACTCCTCAGCAATATACTTTTTTGCTATTTTTTTTCCAGAGAAATCTTATTTTCCAAAGTTGGAGCAGCTTTACACCTCCATGACAAACTTAACTATGAACTCTAACTAGAGAGCCATACCTCCTTTCTGTTTCCTTGCCTCCTCTCATGAAGGCTAATGATCAAGGTGTTTGGGGTTTTTTTATTTTTTGCAAGATGAGAATTTATCTAATATTAGACAGAGATATCAGGTTTTAAGTTGTAAAGAATATTTTGCATGAATAATACCGTAGAGTGCAATCTAACTATATTCATGATCTAACTTCTGTATTGCTATCAGCAGAAAGAAGAAAAAGTGTTTCTTAGAGGTAAATATATCCTGCTGGATTCAACCACCCAAGAGGAGTAAGGCTGCTGCTGCTCCATGTCCCTAGGACTATGGATATAGATACTGAAGACATGTCCCCAGGAGGCACACACACAAAAGCACACATGTACACTACATATATACATGTAGACATGGCTGTCCACACAGATGACAGAGAGGAACTCAGCCTACCCACGTGGACGTAGGCAACACCAATGGCCTCATCCTGCTCCCCTCTGTGGCTAGGCAGGATGGAGGTCCACTAGTGAGAAAATACATATATATATATATATGTGTGTGTATATATATACATATATAGGCAGCAACACCCTTAGTTCAAAAGGTGACTGGACAGCAGCTCCCCATGACTCATGGGGATGGGTTTCACACCTGGATGATGGAGCTGATGTCTCTCCTGGGACAGCCCTGGGAGATGTCTGGACAAGGTGATCATTCATTGGAAGTCCTTCATTTGGGTTCCCTGGCCGTTGTACATCCCTGTGCTCTTCTGGGCTTGTGCAGATGGGCCTTTGCTGTGCTGTTGGCCCCTTTGATGTGCCTGGGAGTAGCCCAGCAGGGGATTATTTGGACTTCCCCTCCTGCCGTTGTCTGTCTGCTCCTCTGTGGGTGTGCAGATGAGCTTTATCCTGTAATCCAAAAGTACTGAAATGGACCATAACCAGGTGAAAAGCTTTTCCAAAATCCTGCTTTTTAATGTTTTTCTACCTCTTGTGCTAACTAAAACTATAAACATCTCTTACATGTCCATTATGGTTTATAGATAGTGCCATATGATTGATTTCAGTCCTTTCTTTAATTGCAACATATCTGGATCGACTTTTACTTTAAAAGCCACCCAGTGCTTTGCAATTTTTTTCTGTATCCAAAATTCTTAACTTCATTCTGTCAGGTACTCCAATTTCCTTCTGACCGTGTTTTATCATGACTTGCTGGGGAAGCTTCCCTTTAACAATGAAGATTTCTCTAAAGCTGGTCATTACTGCTTCAGTAAATATCCAAACCAGAGCATCAAATGAAGGGAGCAGTTGCGGACGCCCTGATGCTGCCAGCTGGAGCAGCCAGAGAAGCCTAGTCAGTGCAGGGGATATCAGAGAGCAGTGACAGCGAAGCTGTAGCAGGATCTCTGAGGAAGATTCAGGTATTAACTGTCATTTTTTTACAGCTTTAGGAAAGATCTTTTTGTATGTCCGAGACGTGACTAACATCCAATATTGCTAGTAGATTTGGAGGTATGACAGAGTAACAATGAGAATTAAGTCCTTTAAGTTTGTTAGATACCAACAAAGCCCACTGAATCACACAAATAATCTTCAATAGTTGGAATTTTTAATAATACAAGGTACCAAGTAAGCCTCATGTATTTTTTCAAGGTGCTGAAAGGCACTAACTGATCAAGTCTTATATTTGGTCTGGAAGAGGAAACTTAATATATAAAGTTAGGTTAACTCAGACAGTAACATACAAGATGCATAAGTGATTATGTCATGACTAAGGCAGAGATTGACTTCTGCAAATTTACGCCTAATCCACTTTCTCTCATAAGGTGAAACACTATTTCATGTAATGAATTCCAAAAGTTTTTGCTGATGAGTTGACTGTTTTCTAGGGAACCTCAATTTTTTCCATCCACTGGTAAGCAGGGCAGAAGCACAGAAACATATACAAAGTTTGCATACCCAATGAATTCAGAGAGTTGTGAGGTATGTAAAAAAATAAATATATGGAATCCATTAACAAGTGACTGGCTGTTTCAGATTTCTCGTTCCTTAAATTTCTTTCCTTTGAAAGCATATTTGAATTTTGAGAAGTAAACACAGTACTATTACTTGCATCTTCAATAAATGCCATTCAGAATACTTTCAGCTCGCACCTTTATGCCCAGTACAGATTGATGTTCTTTCATTTTGTGTTTAAAGCTTCTTTAAAGAGCAAAACCGTGTTCTCTGTGCCTACAGTTTGTCTTTCATGCAAAAGAGTTTGTGTCTCTCCCTATTAAGGAAATCCTTTCTAGAACGAGTAAAGATTTCATACTGATATAAATGTTAAGTGCCCAGAGGTAGAAATATTCCACAGGAAGGGATTATTTATTTAGACAAACTCTGGCTGTATCTACATTAGCTGTATGGTCTGTATATTGTAGCCCAACCCAAGGAGTTCTGTAGAACAAAGAAGCTAATGCAGACACTAACTTCATATGCATGTCAAAGGATTTTGTTTTAGAGTAACTCTAGCTTGATGTCTAATTAGACTACTCTTAATAGTTGGAGTGCATTAAGCGTGCATCTTCTGGTTTAGCCACCTCTTAAAGGAATCCAGCACGTGCAGCAGCAAAGCACAGTAAGCAGGGGCAGTTGGTAAACTGGCTTCAAAAGTAAGCTCCTGAGCTGAGCTAAAATGTTAATATAAACGCATCCTGTAGCCTATAAGAACTAACTTTAAGAAAAAAAATCCCATGAAAATGTCAGTATTAGAACATAAAAACCAGATTATGGTCTGCAGAGAGAGAGCAAGTACACGATGGTCTGTACTCTCAGCATTTAACTAGGTATAAAAATTTACAAAGTCAACATTTCATGGATTATTTTTTTTCTTCTCTTTGTTTGTGTCTGTCTTCCATGCTCCTTACTCAGGTCTGTCTGTTAAATGTATAAGAAATGAGGTGGAGACCTCTGCACCTTATCCCCAAATGAAAATTACTAGGAAAGTTTTAATGATTTGGTGAAAACAGACTTACCATAGATTTCAAATGGGGTGTTTTGTAATGACTTTAAATCAAGATTAGTGTCTACAGAAAACAGGATAAAAGAAAAACAAGTCTAAAGATTATTTTAGAAGTAATGTGATTGCTCTGCAGTGACTGTACATATTTTTTTATGTGGATGATCTAAAATATGCTGTTAAAAGGTTAAATTATGTATAACTCATATAATATGCCAAAGGGTCCAGTTTCTGAAATAGGGCAGCTCTGTCTTTTGTGAGTATAGGCAAATCTTGGGGCAATAGATGTTCCTTTACTAGCTGCCTTATTTAAATCACGAAGTATCTAAAAAAGTAACTCCCAAGGGCCTATTTTTCAAAACTAATTTTTGGAAAATGTTCTGTTTTGAGGCACAGTTGCCTCTAGCTAAATGCTTGTTGACTGGAATACCTCAGCTAGAACTGCATAGTTGAGATACAGCTTTTCAGCTGGCTGGATTATGTTTTGTAATTGCTCTACTTGCATTATTTGAATTCATGTATGCATAATGTGAAACCGTTCTTGTTCTTTTGTGATGTCCCTGCTTTCCAACACAGGCTTCAAAAAAGCCAGGAGCAATTTTGCTCATCACATGCAGTCCTTCTGCTGTCAAGTGCAAAACCAACAGAGGCAACAGTAATGGTTGGGGTTGGTGTTTGCAAAAAGCAATGTCTGCCCTGTTAGCACCACTGTCATACTGCCTAGTTGTGCCCTTCTGTACCTCCTTGTTAGAATCAGAACTTTCCCTTTTATTATATATGATCTAGGACAAGTGACATTTCCTTTAAGAAAGGTACTTCATGTTGTCTAAAACACTGGCTTTGAGACAACAAACTTTTAGGATTAATTATTCTTGGAGTTAGAAGTATTTAATGGTTGTCTTAGTTCCAAAATTTTGGATGAATTTTTTTCCTTTGATGACTTATGCTCTATTTGTATTCAGTTTACACATCTGTTCCGCTTGCTTCTCTTGAGGTAGAATCCCACAGACGCAACCTCCCATATGGTGGAGAGTTCTTGTATATTTGAAATGATATTATCTGACACTTTAGTTTGGTCTTTGAAAATAACACTCATGAAATAAACTGCAATTCTTACTTCACCGTAACTTCTCTTGAAGTAGAATTAGGCACATTTGTAAATCTACAAGGCCATTTCCTAAATAATATATCCTGCAGAACACAGAAATATATATTTATATGTATATAAAAATATGATCATCACAGTAATGGCAACTCTGCAGAAAGGCAATCTTTCCTTTCAGGAATAGTTACCATTTAGAAGCTGGCTGATAAAAGTACGCATACATTCATGTACAGATAGCTCAGCCTAGAGCAAATGCACTGTTTGCAAATAGCTGAAGTAGATTTTTTTGTTTAACATCACTATCAAATTTTCACACATCTGCCTACATCATTTGCTTGGTTCCATCTTAAGCTAAAAGATAGTTTAAGCATGCTGAGTGATAGGAATGTTGACATTGACTCGCACCTCACAGGTTCAGGAAACCCCATCTCTTTTAACTCACAATTGTTTCCTTTAGAAATAAATTCCATTTAAAAATGTGGGATCTTCCATTATTGCTGTTCCCTCATATGACAAAGATGTTATCACTTCTTGCGTGCTAATAAAGCCTTCTCTCTCATCTTCCTTCCCACCCTGTGATCTTTTTCCCAGCTTCTGTAGTCCAAATGTTCTAGCCCCCATGTTCTTGCTAGCACGTTAGGGTGCTCAGCTGACACTTCATATGTCTTCCATCCCATTTCTTATTTCCATAATTCATGTACAAGTCTTAAAGACAACACTTCATGTTTGAGTCCATACCTGATTTACTTCAGCTCTTCATTCAGATTTGAAATATTGCATGCATGTTTTTTTCCTTTGTTTCCTTTTTCATAGTCTGAGGGCAGTTAATCTTTTACATACCTTACATGGTAACATGGTTTGACAGCCTTATCAAATGGAAGGATTGCATGTTGTTTCAAAACATGCTATTGCGTAAGTAGGTACTATGAGCTTGGTGGAGCTCTGGGCCTATCAGTTCAAAGCTAATTAGGACCCTGTCTACTGTTTAGCTTAAATGAAGTATCAAGAAAAAGAACATAAAACATAAATATATGCTTTTCAAAAAAACAAATACATTAACATATCTGGTGTCAAGGAAGGGGTATTGGTAGGACAGACAAAAATAGGCCTAAGATATGTCAAAGAAGAATCTCACTAGATGCTGGGCCTCTATAGCAGTAACATTTTTGAAGCATCAATAGTAAAGATTGCCTGGGAAAATGTTCCTGTCTCCATCTCTGGAGGTCTTTATAAAAAGATTAGAAAAGCACATCAGGAATGACACAGCTATGGAGAATAGCTCTGGGGCAGGAGGATGGACTTGAAATTTTCTTAAGAGCCCATCTGTCAGAGCCAATGGATTTTTAACTCCTTCCTGCCCAGTTCAAGGCAAGTGTAATATGCCATAAATGGGAATATTCCATCAGTAAGGGTTTTCAACATCACAGTGCATTACACTTTATGCCGATGGACCTGAAAGACTGAGATATGTGGGAAAGACGCAGGAAAAGGTAGGCACCAGTAGGCTTTTCATGGCAGCTGTTTTGGTATTCTAATCTTGCCAGTCTTGCCTACATTTATAACTATGAAAATTAGCACTTTTGTGGAACCTCACATCTCCACCACATTTATGACACTAGGTCTATTAGCCTGAAACTGGGTCTTATCCTCATAGAAAAGGCGGCCAACAGTATCTTGGATTGCATTAGGAAACATGTTTCCAACGGGTTGAGGGAGGCAATTCTGCCTCTCTGCTTAGCACTGGCGAGGCCACATGCAGGGTGCAGGGTCCAGTCCTGGACTCCTCAGTACAAGACAGACATGGACTTACTGGAGCAAGTCCAGCAAAGGACCACAAAGCTGATTACAGGACTGATGCATCTTCTGCATGAGGAAAGACTGAGAGAGCTGGGACTGTTCAGCCTGGAGAAAAGCAGGCTTGGGTGGATCTTATCAATGCGTACAAATATCTGATGGTTGGGAGTGAAGAAGAGGGAGCCAGACTCTTCACAGTGATGCCCAGTGACAGGACAAGAGGCAATGGGCACAAATTTTTTTAAAAAAATAAACTCAGGAAATTCCATCTGAACATAAAACCCCACATTTTACTGTGAAGGCAGTGAAACAATGGAACAAGTTGCCTAGAGAGGTTGTGGAATCTCCATTCCTGTGATTCAGAAAGCCAACTGGATTTCCCAAAAACCTGGAGAAACCAAACAGTACTGGGCAACCTGCTGTAGCTGACCTGGCTTAAGCACTAGATGATTTCCAAAGGTCCTCTCCAACCTAAACTATTCTGTGGTTCAGCTAGTAGTTATTACAGGTAACAATCTCCTGGACAGACCTGGTGGTGCACGTTTGCTTACTCAGGGTAGGTCTCCCAGCAAACATCTGAGGAGATGACTAGGAAAAGTGGCTTTATGTCCAGAGCAATGCTGTCAAGCACTCTGCCTGTCAGGCCGGCAGCATTTTTAGCCTCCTCTTTTCCGTGCTGCTTGGTAGAGCCCTGAGGCAGCAGTTTATAAACTGTACCACTTCAGGATATCCATGAAAGAACATCTGCTTAGATTAAGCTGCAGCCATCCTAGTGCCCAGGAACACCCTTCTTCACAGTTCACTCCATGACCTGAGATATATTTGCAGGAATATGTTTAGACAAAACATGGCAAAGACTGCAGCACTGACTGATATTTCCTCTACGCTACCTGTTGGCACTCTGTAAATGGCAACAGAAATTAGCGAGATGAATGTCACAATAAAGAGGAAAGAGTTATAGGAATTACCTTAAAAATTAATAAACTCTGTAATTTCAGTGCTTTCCATGGAGATTACCTGTACATCAAGAAAAAGAATTCATCTCCAGACACATGCAGATTAACATCCGAGCAATGCTTTGTGGGATCTCTGCTCAAAATTCTGAATGCTAATTTGGAATACAGTGTTCTGTAGGTACAGTTATAAGGGCAAGTGGCTTACCAAGGAATAACAAGGCTGAATTGATGAACTGTTTTATTCTGTACCACATGAATACACAGAGAACTTTCAAGAGTAGTCACACTGTAGGTGGCTTGTTTCCATTTAAAGTTAATTCTAGATAATAAGACCCCAAAGAGAGTGACTTTTTCCTCAAGCAGAGCTCCCCCAGGGTGTCGTTGCTGACTGGAGGGAGAAAAAATATGGCTATAAAAATGAACACAATGCAAGCATCCTTGATTGCAACAGTACAGTATTTGGACCCTTGCAGCTGACTGTCAAATAAACTTTACTTCAATGTTCAATGCAGTGGCTTCATGTGATTCATAACTCCAGGCACTGTAATAGAAAAGAGTATATTCTCACCCACAACTGTTTGGCAGATATAAGAGGAAAAAGATTTCTTAATGTCCTGAAAATAGGCACTATTTCTAGACTTCGTCTGCATAGATGTACAAGTTCACATTATATCCAGCAACCTGGAAGCATCTTGGTGTACTGCAATGAAAGCCGTGTAATTTTGTTAAGTAGGAACAGAAATTTGCATGTAAGTCAGATGTGCTCCTCTGAAGTTTGAAAGTCACCCAACTGTTCACGTCTGCTCACAAACAACTCTGTATTGTGTTATGTAGATATGACAAGCCTCTGAGCTGGCTGTAACTCTGTGGTGGATCTTCCTAAGATTTTCTCACTAGAAGTCCTTCAAAGAAAAGGCTTTTAAGCTCAAAAGCCAAGTCTTATTAGAGTATGAAGTGGGGGAAAAAATTAAATTGGGGAAAAAAAAAAAGCCAGCAAGACTAAAGACAATAGAAATAAATAAAATTTATAACCATCTCTCTTGCGCATTGGAGCAAGAGAGCTTCCTTTCACTCGGGTTTGTTTTTTGCCCACTCAGCAGCTGGGTTGGACAAATATCTGCCGTGCCCTCCACTTACCAGGAAGTTTTCTCAGTGCTGAAGCTGTCACTCTCCCTGCTACCACATTTTCGTGACTACAGGTTTTCCTCACCTGGGCATACTCAGCATGGGAGTTCACCTGACAGTTCCCGCTCTTAGAGGAGCCTGACCAACACACACACTGTCACTGCACACTCAGCTTCCCCAGGGGAGCTAACAGAGGTCCACCCTCTTCCCTAATCCACAACTTTGCCACCACACCATGAACTGTGAACTCCCAGCATTATGCCCACAATCTCACTGACCCCATGGCAGATGCAAGGGTCTGGAGGAAATATGGACCTCACAAGAAATGTGGCCATTCCCTCCCCTTTAACTTTGAAATTTACTCTTTGAGGTAACTGGATAAGCTACCAAATAAAAGCAGTATTTGATTCCAAGTGGATTAGCTACATCTACTATTTAAGTTTTATATTCTCTAGTGGAAAAAAGAACAAAAATAGGCTCCTTAATAGAACACAGTTGTATTAGCAACCATTTAGGATGTGAATAGGAGCATATAATTATTTGTGTGACTGAACTGCTTCTGTTTGAAAACTTAATTTAGACAACAGAACTTCTCCAAGGTGAAAAGTGTTATCTCTTGCAGCTTCCTAACTTTTCTTTCAGGGAAGACAGTTCTGGCCTCAACTTTTGTGGCATGTGACATCTTTTTGCTTTATAAGCAGTGGTAGAAAATCAGCCAAGAGCAAAGCAATCAGAAAACAAAAGCAGCAAAACTACTGTTCTCATCAATGTATTTATTAGTTAATATTTTTCCGAAAAAATTTAATCCCAGTGCCTACCACTGGTTCAACAAGCAAAGGACTGGAAAATACTGCCTAGTTAATCTTTGGTCATAAGCTTTTTACAAATATTTTAATGTAAATTGAGATTGCTGTAGAAGTAGCATAGTCAGATCAATCATAGCAATCTAGGTACATCCTTACAAAGACCTGGAACACTGAACACATCTGTTCAGTTCCCCAGGATTTCACATAAAGTGTTTTTCAGGCATCTAAATCCAAATACTTGTTTTCAGAATTGAAACGTCAGGAATGCTAAATCTCTTTCTTATTAAATCAAGAGTTGACTGGTTGTTTGCCAAGGGTAGATATTTAACCTGAAAAGTATAGCTGAAGTTTGAAATAATATGATTTAGTAGGCTGAAAATTAGAGTTTAAACTCAAGATTTATTGATTTTTGAGAGACATTAGCATTTAAAGATGTTAGAGAATTTAAAATTATACTAGATTTTCCAAGTTTCTGTAGGAGCAAATTTGATTGCCTTGTAAAACTATGCTTTTTATCTAAAATGTGAAATATTATTTGGGTACAAACTTTTCTGTTTCTCACCTTCTACCAATATTTAAAACAATATGTATGCAACTTAAAGAACAGAAGAATATAAAGGAAAATATTAGCATACCTTAATTAAAGCAGCATCTGAACTGTAAATGTACCTATTTTCAGTTCCATATACCTACATCATATTGTGTCAGTTAACAATACTGATTACTAGTAGGCTGTGCCTTCAAAGCCCGAAACCATTATCTACCGAAACCTGCCTTTGAAATTTATGTTCAAATATTTTCTGTTCTACAGAGCAGTTTTATTTCAAAGAAATCTCCCTCCACACTTTTCTGTGTTACACACACCTCAGTTGCTTAGATCGAGCACATATTAAATCTGTCATTTCTCCAAAGGAGGCGGTAAAAAGGTGATTCACATGTGTAAGAGTCACGCAGAGATGGAAATTTTTTTAATGTGGCTTCTAGAAGTTTCTTTGTCTGATGACTCCCTAGGTAGTTTTCACTATCTCCTTCATGAAACATTAACCCCCCTTTCCAAGATGAGACAGAAAGTGATAAAAATTCTCTTCAGAAAAATAAATCCAGTGCAAGGCCAACTACTTTACTAGTGACCAAATTCTACTTGCTTTAAGTGGGAGCTTTGTATCAGCATTTTATTGCACCTGCAACTTTACACTGTGCCTCTCAGGGTAATAAGTGAGCCCCCAGTGCAGGGGTTGTTGTGACCTATGTGTTTTCAATCCTTCCAATCTACCAGCTTTGTTCACACTAGACAAAGGAAAGCTTTTTCAAGCACAGGGTGCCCTTGACGAGCACTTATGACCTTTTTAAAACATTTTTTGTATTCTGCTCATACAAAAGAAATAAGAACATGGCCAATTCCATTAGTTTTCAATGCCTGCCATAATGGCCACAGGTTATAGTTCCATAAACTTTATTTTTAGAAAGATTTAGGTGAGGATTTTAACATACTTCCAGAAATTAGGTTGTTCCATGCTGCTCAAATTCAGTGGGAGGGTGAAACAAAAACACTTCCCTCCAAACTCCCCTCAGCGTGAACCTTGTGCAACTGTGCAAGAATACACGGCACACATTAGTGACACAGAAATAGTGTCTGCTCTTACCTGTCTTGTGTCCTGGTGCTGTACGATGGGATCAGTTCTATTCACAAGGACAGATCAGGTTAGGTTCTGGTTAACATAGTTCTTCTGCAGACATTAACATATGTGGTAGGCTTCAGGAAATGGAAAACACATCTAAACATGCTACCTAAACATGAAAAGAAAAAGAAAAGTTATTAGATAAACGTTATGGACTTGCTGATCATGAGCCAGTAACTATGAGGAGAGAGAAGCAGTATGTTCTTAACACATAGATAATCCCTTTTTCAGTTGTTTCATTATAATAATGAAATGATTTAGGTTGGAAGAAATCTCTGGAGCTCATGTGGTCTAACCCCACCAGTGACAGCAGGACCAGCTTAGATCTGGTTGCTGAGGTTTTGAATATATCTAAGTAAACAGCAGACAAAAAACGAATATATGAACTCTAATTTTTTTTTGCGTGTTCTTTATCCTTTGACCTTCATTCTTTTTGTCTAGACTCCCACTCTCCTCCTCCCCCTTGGGTCTTTTTCTCTTTATGCCTCTTTACTGCAATCATAAATCAAATATGACACCACTGATCCTAGTGTTCCTCTTACAATCCCTCTCCCACATTACTTCCATCACTGAGCTTCATCTGTTCTGACTTTTTCTTTTCCTAATATGTAAACATTGTGGAGTTTTGCTGCTTCTTATGACAGAGAGTATATATGTTTAGCCTATATGAATCTTATTTGTATGCACTTGCTCTATTGCAGGGTTTCCCTATTTGCCTTGTCCAGGCTAATATGTCCTGAGTTTTGTTGAAAACTCTAGAGGGAGGAGGAGATGGCACATTTAACTGAGCAATTACTGCTCCGGAAGACCTTCTGGAGTACAGACTGACATAGGCAGAGAAGCTGCAGCAGGAATGAAGACTGGGAGAACTCTTGAAAAAAGCACCAAAAGTAAAACCCGATGTCACGTCACATCCTCTCTTATTTCCAACAAAGTACCACCGCCAGCTTTCTCTGTCAGGTGAACAATTCTTTCCTCTTTGAGGAATCTCTGGGCTTGTGTTTCTTTGCTTGTTTGTTCCCCAACCCCTCTAAACCTCCCATCTTTTCCTAAGTGTGATAAATGTTGTTGCACATTGTGAAAGATCTACCCCTCCTTCACATCAAATCAGTTAGCACCACTTAAGCCTTGCTGTCACTTTTATTCTCTGTCCTCTTGGAGGAATGGAGGTAGCCTTTGTTTTGCAGAGAAAAAGCAACGAATACTCCCCAAATTTTCAGTTTATGACTTGTTTACAAAAGATGAAGTTTCTGGAAAATTCTTAAAGAGTTCGAGACTTTTTTTACTCTCTTTTTTTTTTTTTTTTTTAGTCCAAACACTGAAAAGGACAATTTTAATCTGTGACGTCCCACATTTTCACTCCAACTTTGGCAGGTTGGTTTCTGCTGTAAGGCAGAGGTAAGGTTGTAGCCTGCAATAGAGATCAGCCATGCATGAAGAGAAGAAGCATAAAGGAAAGGGAAGAAAGAAAAACTGCATTCAAGGAACCTCAACTGGCCGGCAAGTCCATCCGAGGACAGCATCATTTCTGGCAGACTTTGGGTAAACCGCTGTTAGAGACCTTGAGTGACAGGAGCCCTGCAGCCTCCCATGGGAATGGTTCCCTGTGCTTCACCATCCACCCTTTAGAGGAACCCATCCAGCCCAGTGCCTAACCTGCATCCCTTGGAGTGGCCAAAGCCCACTGTTTCTTGCCAGAACTGAAGCATACAAAAAGAAGGCTGATCTTTACCTCTTTGCGGCAATATTTCTGTAGTTCATCCCTCTTTCAGTCATCTCCTTTTTGTGTCAAAAATGCCCCAGACTGAACAATGAGAGGTGTTAAGTGATGCCAGGTAGAATTAAAAGATGACTTTGCTTTCCTTGGGGCTCTGTTCGCATGCAAAAAGAACCCCACCCGAAACCACTTTCTTCTCACTGCTTTTCTTTTCTTGAACACATACTTGCATGAATATTTATAATTATACATTTTTATACTATTTTTATTTATAATAGTAATATACAAAGAAGTTTATTACATTAATACTTGGAAGATGGTTTAAAGATTGTCTCTTACAGAGAACTAAACTTACATGTTCTGCCTTACCATCTTAAAGGAGAGGTTGTTTACAGCTAAGTAGCAAAATCAGCTGTGGAAGTCAATACACTAAGATTCAGTCAAGCTCAGTCTTTTTCCTCAGAAATATTGATCCACTACATTATTTAGATTTATTTGCCTAAGGTAAACTAAAAGAATCAAAGTGTAAGAGGGAACCGAGTCAAGGCTGGATTTAAGTTGTCTGGGGAAAGGACTGTCCCTTGTAACAATTGCAAAAAGTCTCTGCCATGAAAGAAATCCCTTTCTTCAGGTCTTACAGCAAGAAAAATAAAAATCTGCCACCAGAAGAATGCTGCATTACTCCTATGAAAGTTGGAGATTTCTTGGAATTTCTTGGAACCTAAAGCCCAGAGACTGCTAAGAAAGCAGTTTGTGAATCTTGTGAAGTTTGACACTTTTGAATTCAGACAAGAGGCTTCATTCTAAGAAATGCAGGTCAGCGAATCCTTTTGGTATCTATATTTGCTTTGTTGCCTTCTTTCCCCTGACAAGAAATAACATTCCAAAATCCGCTGTGGAATTGCAGGTTGGGCTGCTTGAGGCACAAAGACCAGCACGTATCATATCCGGATTATGTGGCACTGTTTGTAGAGAGAATTGGAGCTGTACTGAACCATGGTATAATGTTTTCAGGCAGCTGTGCTTTAGCTAGCTCAACTTTAGGTAGCTCAACAAGGTAGATCTGGTTTTATACTTTGCTCTGCAGCCTGTATCCTGTGAGATTCCAAGTGCTTTTGAGATTGAAAAGTCAAGAGAAATTCAAAGCATTTTGTAACTGATGGGATGTGTTGAGAACATCACAGAGAAAAGCGCAAGAAGACACATCCATAAATAAGGCCATAATTTGTAAAGAAGGAGGGAAATACAGGCATCACAGAGGATAATGATGCATCCTAATTATCTCCTTCTCTTTGACAAAATTTTGCAACGTGTCTGATTAGCATCAAGATGAAGGAACCTAAACCTGTTTTACTGGAAAATGGTTAGTTATTAGTATAATGACATGAGTATGTACAAAAAAAGAAATAATAAAAAAAGCAAAGCCAGAATGAATATCCTGTTTATGCTGTAGGAACAGTTCAGGCTTACCGGGAGTCAGATTTTCAGTGGTAGCAGAGATGATATTCTACACAGGTTGTGGGGTTTGTGGGATGTAAAACACAACCCAAACCCACCAAGTGTTTATTTGGTTTCCGAGTGGAGATTACCAACTGTCCAAAACTCATAGAATTGGATTAGTGCTGAACTCAATTTTCATTAACATTTCTGTGAGTAATCAATCCCCAGCTATATCTTTTCACTAAGATAATCAGTTTTATTAGCTGTCACATATTAGAGAGATATATGCCATCATTTGTTTAGTGGCAGAAGTTGCAACAAAAATGAAATTTTGTTGAGAGACTTGACTACTCCAAACCTAGCATTCTTCATGGAAGCATACCAGTGGCAATCAGCTTAAATAACAAGTAGGTTCTTCATCTTAGATTAGCCAATAACTTGCTGATGAGGCCATTTGAATACACAAGACTGAAATTAGAGGTCCTGGTGGTGTCAGAGGCGACACTTACATGGAGCTATCTAAAATCCTGACTGATGTTTTAACACAATAGTATTAGCTGTGATCAGTGAATTGTCTACCTACCATGTGTTACCTGTCATCCTTCTCCCGATCACCACATTTCCTTGGTAATTCTTTCCCTGGATCCAAGGAGAACTGCTGGAGGTACTATCAATCTAATTAATGGGAGACATTGAACTCACTGTCTATGCAGAGTACAATCACTTGGAGTAGGGACCACATATTCTGAGCTACACAGAAAGAGCCTATCTTGCACAGAATAAATTAGAACACACTTTAGAGAGAAGATGCAATTATGAGACAGTGGTGGAGTCAGGGCATCACATTTGTTAAAGTTATCCCTTCACAGAACTGAAACTTTTTGAAGTGTCATCAGTTTTCACAGGTTCAGTGCTACCCCACCCTTCCCACTCCAGCCATAACTTTACACTGAAAGGACAATGAAACAGGAATAACATTAAATTATTTTTTTAAACAAAACTAAGAATTCTTCAGTTCATTCTAAGCTTTTAAGAAATTACTGCTTTCCCGACTCTGTTTATTTCAACAAATGAACTGCCTCCTCTCCCTTAAATATTCACACTCCTTTTGTGCTGTCATGTTTGAAGCTGGCAGGGGAATTTTCTAGTGGTGGCAAAAACAAGATCAAGGGGACACATGTTTTCTTTATCCTCTGTCATCTCTCCATACCTCTCTGCTTCATGAAGAGCATATGTTCCAGAGAACCCTGCAATGCTGCAAATGAGCACTTTTACACAAGCAACGCTACGGGCTGTTAAGACATAAGATTGTGTCTTTTCCACTCATTTCTTCAGTGGCCAGAATAAGAGAGGTCTCAGTCCTTCAGTGATCTTTGCATAGCATCTCTGTATTCCCTACACCTCTGGTCCTGTGGCTGCTAGGGTGCAAAGCGCCCCAAAAGAGGCAAGACAGAAGAATTGTTTAGGCATTGCTGGCAACCTTTGAAGGAGAAACCATGCCTCAAAAAGTTACACAGACCATCCTGTGAACAGTAACATCTTAGTACCGTGATATACATACTGGGTGATACTGTTAATATATAACTTCTGTGCATACATATATGCAAATATACACAGGCTGAAGCACAGTTACACCATTAATTCCTTTTCCTTGCACTTGAAGAGACAGTATTAATGTACAGTGGGCAGGACAGGAAGATAAAAAAGTGAGCTTGAAACTGGAGAAGGAACAAAAACATGGAAAGAGAAGAGAATAGAATGGTACCAGAAAAAAGGCAGAAAAAAAGTGCTGGAGAGCAAGAACATGGGAGAAAATGGTGAGGGGGGAAGTAAAAGCTATCAAGTAAAAAAGGATTAAATAGGATATCCAGACAATCACAAGGCTATCAAGATGAAGACAAAAACCAACCAAACAAAAAACCAAGTCTTATCCATTTGTGAAAGAGCAGCCAGACTTGACTCAAAGAGAGAGCTGATACAGAGATAGTAAACAATCCCCAAGAAACTCATGAACATCACTGAAGGTGAGCTGCGCTACATATTAAGGACAGTAGTCGGCTGTCCCCTCATCAGCCATGTGTTTTTTACTTCTCAAAACAAAGACATAAAACATCCCAGAAAATGTTTCTTCTGAGATGCAACACCCTGAATAACTCAGAACCAAAAACATGCAAAAAAGGTGACACTGGAAAATGAAGCTTTCTGGTTACCATGAGCAGGTGCCTACCTGAGACAGGGAAGGAACCTCAGTTTCGGCAAATATCCTGTCTTTCCTGAGACAGACAAGAAAGTAGCAATTCCAGTTGGTTATTTTCCTGATATCCTACAGAATCCCTCAGTATCTTCAGCTATCAGTGACTTGTCACATAAAATAAGGTGTTAGAGAAGGCTACGAAGAACACTCTACCTTGCAAGCAGGTGTTTGTTGTTGCTTTGGTGCTTGCTTAGAGCTAATGTAAGGAGGAGTTCTCTTTTCCTCAGCTTCAAAGGATCTTAGAGTCTGTATTTTTAAATTGAGCATAACCCACCTCTGGAAACAACAGCTTGTCAGTTCTCACAGAAAGAAAACTTATAAGAGTAATCCATTTGAAGCAAATAAAATAACAATCTTTACCTGTGGTTTTTGAATAAAAGCAGTAAATAAGTCATGTAAGTCTTATATACAGCCGTGACAAGTGTTAACAGGCTCACAGTGTAGAAGACAAGAAATACAACGTGCGGAAGCTTTTTGCTGTGACCAGGGATAATTTTTTCCAACAGAAACAGTGAGAGACAGTCCAAGATCTTGTGGTAAATGAAAAATTGATGTCAAATTATGAGTATAGATTTTAATGACTCTGGTTTTATTACTGCTGTTAAGATCTGCTGTATAATCTGTCCCTAGAATAATTTTTTTGTGAGCTTTCTCGGAATTAGACATGTGCAAGCCCCTTTGACACGAATGGAAATTGTGCAGCAAAATCTTGTGCAACTTTGAAAAATGTATGCAGTCCTACTATACAGAGCAGAACACTTTCCATGCAGACTTTTTCACTCACTTTACATATTATTGAATAAATACATTTCTGATAGCCTTCAGCATTTAAAGGTTTTTTTTTTTCTGATATGTGCTAAAATTACCATGTGCCTGAGAAAATTGTGTAGCGCTCTTTCTGAGATCTGGTCGGCAAAGACAGTCCACCAACATTGCAGAACATATATTAACCCTTAAGGAAAAACTGTATCTTTCCTTCAGAAGATACCCAGCCCTTCTCAATTTCATTCTTGCATCCAAAAAGCACTGCCTCTAGCTGAGTGCATAAACCTCCATTTTAGCTGTAGTATTTTTTCAAGGATTTTAAGATTCCTTTATGAAATACACACGACCCTAAAATTAAATAAAAAGGCATTTTGAAGACATTGTCCCGGAATTGTTTGCAGGCTGGGCATCTCAGTGCTTGTGCTTATAAATTAGAGCAGCCGAGTAAACCTGATGAGAGGGCAGAGCTATGGCCAGGGGAAGGAGCCGGACTCACGCTGCACAAGTGCTCTGCGGCACCTGCACGTTGGACAGCCTAATTTAGGACCGTGGGTCTTCTAAGGAGCCGACAAAGAGAACTAAGTGTCTCTAATGGTCTTCAGTTAGCATAAAGACATTGCAGTCAATATATCCTGAGCAACACTACAGAAATTTAAGTGATGAAGATCACTTGAGAAAATATTTTTATATGGATATTATAGATAATACAGCCAAAAAACCTGCTGATAAGCTGTTTTCATTACGAAAGAATGGGAAAAAAATCCTACTTTATCTCATTTTTTAAACTGCCTTCATCTTCTTCCATTAGCAAAATGATTCTCCTAT